>JBAMBK010002463.1:0-399142 GCA_037043435.1 Drosophila suboccidentalis | reverse complement strand
TTCAAGCATGAACACAAGGGCATTTAAAAACAATGTGTCCCGAAAACACCGATCGAGTGACGGGACACTGAAATTTGACCTAAGCTAAAACACACACAAAAATGTAACACAAAATGCACTTGTAGTGCATTATAATAAAACTATTTTTAGACGTATGAGAACGGCTGGAAAGGAAAGATAGGCATGTGTGTACGCCACACGAAAACCCAGCTATCTGGGGGTCCTTCCAATGACTGGAAGGAGTTAGACATTAAGATTTTCATGTTAGTTACGTAAGGCTAAGATTTTAAGAAATAAAATTCAGTTCGTAATTTGTACTCAAACAGCTCAGTTGTCCATTCATTTTGGTCCTTCGAGCATTCTGTTGTTTTCCCCCACCAGTGGTAAGAAACACAGAAATAAAAACCAGCGCCTTATAGTCTTGTGTAGCTAAAGGTTGCTGAATAATTTATATAATCTCTGTTGTGTTCAATATATGAACCCAGAGTTATAAAATTGTGTATCCGAGGAAGAAGCCGGATCACAAAAATAAAAACCTTTGTTCTCCCCCATCAGTGGTAAGAGACAAGGTATAAACAAAAAAAAAAATCTTTACTAATACTAAGTTATAGTTAAAGTTGCGTTTCCGAGGCAGACATCGGAAAATTATTATAGCGTTTCTGAGGCTTTACATCAGAAAGTGAGTTTTTATGTATAATGTAGCATACATTATATATAATATACGTATAAAAAAAGAAGCAGTACCAGCAGCTACAGCAGCAGCAGCAACTACAGAAGCAACTACAACAACTGTAGCGGCAGAAGCAGCAGCAGCAACGACGGCAGTGCGGCAACGACGGCAGCGCAGCAACGAGGCGGAAAACGTATAAAACTGCTACAGCAGAGGCGGCTAACCAAGGATCTACTGAAAACACAGGCAACGGAGGAGGAGAGGCAACGCTACAAAGAACATCTGGCCGACATTGAAAAACAACTTCGCACTCGAGCGAAGTAACGCAAAAGAAGCCGCATTTATGCGAAGGCCTCTCTTGCCCCTAATTTTAGTTTCTAAACTCAAGCTGATGCGCGAAAGTGCTGCTTGAAAACTACTAAACTCTGTTAGGCTGTTACTAAAAACATATGATTGGCAAAGATTGTAAGCCAATCATATGCAACTAATCTAAAGGGTTTCCATATAAAAAAAAAAAAGTTGAATAAATAGTCAATATGCTGACAGAGAAGACCATTAAATTTTTGACGTGTCAAGCGTCGTTAGTTGAAAAGGTAGAGAAGTTAGAAGAGGAAATTCTTTCCAGGGACTCAATCCCGATATTAGAAAATATAAAGAAAGAGTTTTGTGATAACCATAGTGTGCTGCTGAAAATTGGAATAGTTGATCATGACTATTTCAATAAACGGCTATACGAATACACATTAGGTAGAATTCAAAAGTTAATAGAAGAAGTTTCGTGTTCCAAGCAGACATTAGATCCTGGAACTCAAATAATTCATAAATATGACGACGATCACAAACCTTCATGCTCCAAGAAGATATTAGATCCTGGAACTAAAACCCTTCACAAATATGACGATGATCGCAAACTTGCGGATGAAATCGACAAAGATATTGAACAACTAAGAAAGTATCTGGACGAAACATTTATGGCGTTAGCTGATTATGACACTGAGAAGTGCGGCATAAGGAGAAAAAAAAATTGAATATCTTTGGAATAAGATAGATAGTAAAGTGCAGAAGTTAGCCAGTAAAGGCATTTCATGCAACGATGACGTCGCCGATTTGGAGTTTGACGTCTGTAGTTTTGTAAAAGCATTAGACAAGAAAATTCAAAGGGAAACAGAACTTGAAATTTCAAAAGCGCAGGCACTAGAGCATTTTTGCTATCTGCAGGGGCTGGAGAAGAAGCCAGTATATGTCAGTTACCCGCCAGCTAAGAAACAGCGAGAAGAGGAAGGGACGCAACAAGTAGCCTCAAATACAAGTGCTAAGGCCAAAAAGGAGGTGAATCTTAAAAAGCTCACAGATGTTAAGAAATCTGACTATCTGTTGGGCAGGCGCATGTGGATGTTGACTGAGGAGCGAAAGAATGAGCTACCAAAGCAACAAGTTAGCAAATTGGAAGAACTCGATAACAGAGACGTATTAGTTGAAGATAAAGAAGATAAAGCCCTCAGTGGTAACGCCAACGATTTAAAAAAAGATGGGAATGACTGGCATTTTATCCCCCCGGCAGGACCTCACTTCGGAGGTATTTGTGAAGCTGGGGAAAAATTAATGCAAAATCATTTTAAAAGTTTAACACATGAGAATGAGGCAGTATTAAATTCACGACCTCTGTGTACAACTGAAAATGAAGCAAACTATAAAGAATTACTAACTCCAGGTTATCCTTTAATTGGTAGACCAAACCTAGAGGTGGTTGAGTCCATAGCCGATGAAAGAATCGGTAGCTTGGACAAGTTGAAATTAATTAAAAAACTAAAAATAGAATTTTGGGTTAATTGGAAAAGAGAATCGGAAAATATCGAAGAAGGGCAGATAGTCTTAATTAAATCTGAGAACTACCACCCAGCAAGAGGGCCCTTAGGAAAATTAGAAGTTATTCATAAAAGCAGAAATGACAAAGTGAGAATAGAAAGGATTAGAGTTCAAGAGGGGATAGTTACACGATCAATTAATAAAATAGGCCCTCTAATTGAAATTAAGGAATCCGCAAATAACTCTGAAAAAGAAAGAGTCACGCGTAATAGGCCTAAAGAACCGAATATAGGAGTCATGCTAATACTGATGCTATTCTGTCAACTTACAAATGCAACTTCATTAGGCAACGTAAAGAAAAAATGTGTAATCAAAAACATTAATAGTACAGCTTTGATATATTTAGATCCGATGGGTGAAATCGAAGTTATAACGTCTTCTTGGGATTTAGTTGTGTTTTATGACATGGACACATATTTTTCAATGATAGAGCAGGGTACAAATTTAATACAAAAAATAAGAAGTGTATGTAACAGATTGCATGATTTTGAAGATCACTGTAATTTAGTTCTTAATAACATATAATGACTTGGAAGAAAAGAACAAGTTATTTATGGCACACAACCCCACGAATGAAACGTGCACGTTTTAAATTTATATGCTCATTGTACCAGATATTGTTTGGTATAATAGATGCAGACGATAGAAAACAAATTGAAGAAGATATTATCAGACTTTTAGATAATCAGCATAATATCAACGATTTAGATAAAACAGGCATATTGACTATTTATTCAGATTGTACTGTAAGAATATTAAATGAAATATTAATGAACATTATGGCGTTCACTTTGAAATCTATGAAACCAAAATAATATGGGACCCTTTAAACTTCGAGTTAAAGGAACTTAAGTTCCATCACATGTCTGGGCATCTGTCGCTCATTATTGGCATAATAATAGTATTAATATTAATTGTATATGCATTAAGAAAAGTAAATGCAAGAAGAAAATGACAAGCTATCGCCTTTCCAAGCCCTGTGTAAACTGTAAAAAAAAAATGTTATTATATAATATATTATAATATAAATATGCAAAAAGAAACTATCAGCAACCATAACCCTCATTGCCCCCCGGCAGAATGTTCAAGCATGAACACAAGGGCATTTAAAAACAATGTGTCCCGAAAACACCGATCGAGTGACGGGACACTGAAATTTGACCTAAGCTAAAACACACACAAAAATGTAACACAAAATGCACTTGTAGTGCATTATAATAAAACTATTTTTAGACGTATGAGAACGGCTGGAAAGGAAAGATAGGCATGTGTGTACGCCACACGCAAACCCAGCTATCTGGGGGTCCTTCCAATGACTGGAAGGAGTTAGACATTAAGATTTTCATGTTAGTTACGTAAGGCTAAGATTTTAAGAAATAAAATTCAGTTCGTAATTTGTACTCAAACAGCTCAGTTGTCCATTCACAAACCAAAATATGCGACTTTTCAATTTTGTCTTAAAAATTACCTGACTAACTGTATGTAGAGAAAGATTTAAAATGAGAATGATAAAGATAAGGTTGGTGTTTATGTAACTTTTTCTTAGAAATAAAGAGAAATATATGTAAACCGACGGAGAAAGAGAGATAGAGCTACCAAGTTTGGTGCTTACTGTAACTGCAGTTGTGAATGCAACATCGAGTGTTGTTGTTATTGTTCCTCTTGTTTTCTTATGACGCTGTTGATGTTGTGCAAATGCAACAACGTCGTCTGTATTTTGCATTTTGTTTATTGCTCAATTAACCCCCTTACTGGCATTTTTTCGCTAATAAATTTTGCCCGGGCAATTCGCAACGAACCCTTTCATGCTGATGACAAACTATTTGTCATACTATTTTTTCCACTGTTTATTTATTTTTTTTTTAAATTGTTTTTTTTTTTTTGAGTTGGAGAAACCCAGAGCTTTGCAAGTGTTCCATTGTTGTAGTTGAGAAATGATTTGTACAATAAGACAGTCCTAAATTTATATGCGAATCTTTTTCAGTGCGATAAAAACGACAGTGACAAGATTACAGAAAGATAGAGAGAGAGAGAGAGAGAGAGACAGAGATAGATAGAAGGAGATAACTGAAAATGTCAAATAATTAGCCAAAAGGCAAACTTTCTCTCGATTTGCAGTTGGCTTTAACAGTTACATTTATATATCTACGCATACTTTTAATTGTATATTTATAGACTTTGTTTGTTTATTTGATTGTTTGCCATCTTTGTGTATCCACTTTAATTAAATTATTATTTGCAAGCATAAATATTTATATTGTTTGCGATTATTGGAGCTTTATATGTTTATTTATTTCTTAATCACCTGATTTCAGTATTATTATTCTAAAAAAAAATGTAATTATATACACTTTAGGTTCCTTTTAAGATACTCCACGATATGCAAAAAACAAATATATTTAAAAATATCTTTTGTTAAGTACATAATTTACAACACTCTTTTTTACACATCTTCAGTGAGCATAGGGTACAAGTCTATTATATAGTATATCTATAGTTCAAGTCTACTTACAGTCAGCATTTGAATTAAATTTTCATCCAAGACATTTGAGCAAATTGATATACCATAAAAGCGGCAATTTTTAATTTAAATCCCATATTTGCGAAAATATACTATATAAATGTAAATTAAAAACAACAACAGCGAACAGTAATAACAACAACAACTTTAGCCAGGCTTAATTCATGTCAAGGCATTCACTTTCAAAAACCAATTTCAATTTCAGAAATCAAAAGAAAAAAGACTTATACTCGGACATCAACAACAAAAATTGAAAATATAAAAAAATTTAAAAGGCAACAATAATTACGCAGACATGAAACAGTACAAAGTAAGAAGCAAATAAAAATAAAAATAATAGTAATAAAAAAAACCTGCTGCTGTTGCTTCAATTAAGTCAAAACATAAAGACAAACTGAACTTCATGTCGGTTCATGTCTGGGCCCCCATTAAAGCCAACGCCGACTCCGACAGCGGCGCCCGCTCGACTGACCCCTTTGCACCCCATCAAAAGGTAAACATATATCTGTTTACACTGAGGCAAATAAGTACATGTACACGTGTGTGTTAGCAGTATGTGTCTGTCCAACATTTCGCATCATTCTTATGAGTGTTTCTCGGGGCGTCAGGCGATTAATAAAGTTGTACAAAGTGAGTTATCTAGTAAATACCCTGTAAAAACTACAAGATCTAAACCAGAAATATATTTTTGTATATCTTTTGTCTCTCATTATTTCATTAACTGTTTAGTGGTCGTGTCTACCCTTTAAAGTCATCGTAATGTCAACGGGGTATAATTAAACCATTTGCTGCCAGTTTGTTGTAGTTATAGCTCACATTTATTGCGATTATTTCCATTGCATGACTTAACTCCTGTCAATAAAAACCTTTTTTGTGTCTTTAATTTACATGTGGCTTTTATTGTTGCCTGGAACTTGTGATATTAATTAATTGTTAACTAACCTGACTTTAAGCAATTTAAAAAAGACTAGAACCAACAGAAGTTATCTTCAGAGCTCTTTTGAATAATTTTTGATAACCGTATTTAATGTGTATAAATCTTACAGCTATTGTAGAATGTTCAACCATTTTCAAATCAATTTTATCTTAATCTTAACTGTACATTTCTCATATATATATCTGTGTTCAAGTCAAATGTATTCCTATTAAAAAAAAAAAAACACTAGTGAGTATTTTTTTCAAAGATAATTACATACATGTAATAGCAAAACATTTACTTGCTGAACTTTTAACAATTATACCTTGTTTTCGATTGTATCCCACTTGGGTTATCAAACTCATAAAATATAATGCAAATATTGAATTGAGAACTTTATTCACTTAGGTTCGTGTTTCAAAGTTTAAATAAGGTATTTGATAACTATTGAAAAGATAATTTTACGTAAAATGTATAAAAATAAATGTCAAATTTGTTAATATATGTTAAATTGACTTGAAAAAGCGGCCTTTCTATGCATTCTCTATAATGAAAAATTAATAAATTTAATTATTCAAATATTGTTTTGACATTTGCTTAGTTAAAGTCTCATCTATTTTTAAATGCTCAGTCATAGCATTTTATTGTTTCTCATATTCCATTGTATCTCGCTGGGATTGGCTGCAAGATTGACTGACATCCAAGCAATGAATTGAATACTTGAGAGAGTGTATTCAATCATTCAATTAAATGCATTCCGATGCGTTCGCACGTACTAAACTGGCAAACTTCCTTTCCTTTTTGATTTCCACTCGCATTTGTTTTGTACCTTGCCTTAAGTTGATATAAGTATTCGTATTCGTATTCGTATTCGTATTCGTATTCGTATTTGTATTGACTTTTGTATGCGTATTTGAATCGCGTGACACACATGCCCAAAAAATCGAATTGCGAAACTGTGTTTAATTTATTTACTTATTTTTTTACTTATTATGTTATTTTTATTTTCAAATTCATTTGGGAGACATTCTTGAATCTCGTTTGAGTCTGAGCCTGAGTTCTCTCGACGTGCCTTGTCTGAGTTTGTAATTCTTTATTTACAATTTATTTAAGCCGACATTGGACACATAACTTGGGCTTGAAGCCACACGCGGTGCTGTGGCTAACTTCCATTTGGCCTAAACAAAGTAAACATTATGCTTATTTTTTTGTTTTTATTGTAAATCAACTTTTCAATTTGCCGTTGACACAGTTTCGGAGCTGGCGTTGCACCTGAGCATCGAGTCTTTTGAGTAAAATAATAAATTGCAAAGACTTGTTGCCAATTGAGAACGCCGTGTCTCAAGTGTTTAGCTCTGGAACTTGACTTGAGATAAATATGTATCTACAAGTTGTTATTCTTCTTGTTTCTCTTGTTGCTGTTGTTGTTGTTGTTTAAGCTGCCTGGGAAGCACTTGGCACAGGCAAATTTAGCTGTTAAAAAAGTTTAAAAATACATTTTGATAAATGAGTCGACAGTTTTATAAGTTTTTTTTTGTGGTTAGTTAGTTGATGAACTGCTAAAGCTGTCCCATTGTCTCTTTTGGACACACAAGTCAAATAGATAAATTCAAAACGCTCACAAATTATATGATACGATGATCAATCACATTTGTCTTTGTCTTTGTCTGACCAAAAGCAGCAGCTGTTCTTTCAGTCAGTCCATTGTTTAGATTTACCGATTATAATACATATAAATAAGCTCGTTTTTCCCTTCTGTTATCTGGCTGAAGGTCATTCGAATTCCCTATTCCCAATTCCTTGACTCCTGTATATGTATTGACTTCCGTATCGCACTCGCTTATTGACAAACGCTTCCTGAAGACGCGTTTTGCATTTCTCATTCATTGCACACAACAAACTCATACTGTTATTGTCGCAGGTACGCTCAAAAAATAATAATAAATAATTTAAAGACTTGCAATTATGGTCGAAAGGGAAATAGCCGGTGAGACCACAACAAAGCCAAAGCAAAAAGCCAAAGCAAAAACTGGCATAAATAATAATGTGCCCGTCTCAGACAAAACAATTACTTACTTTTGTTTACCTTTTCTTACCAATTCAGCGCGCTTTCTTTGCTTTGCTTCTCTTTTTCCCTGTCCTCTTCATCTTCATCTTTGTATTTTGAGTGAAAACTGCTCGACTGCGATGTCAATGGCCCGAGGGTCGTCTTTGAGTTCGGATTCGGGTTCGATAGCTTTTAACTACTACTGGGCTTGGTCGGGTCCATGAATGAGTTAGACGCCCGCACAGTTGACACTCCGGTACGTTGACTGGACGGGTATTCATGGCAAAAGTGAAAGCGGCAAACCTTTAAGCAAATGTCATAAAACTCAATCGACAGCAAAAAGACTTGTCAAGGTCATTGCATCTGGCCACATTTGTTCACTTCACCATAGACAAGTTGGCAGCGAGAAAGCCTCGCCATAATTTAGCTGAAAGCTAATCTTGCTGTCTATAAATTATTTAAGAGTTACCATTTCTCCTGATGATGTTTTGCATCCTAAGACATCTGCGGCAAGTTATTCCCTATAAGAATTTTAACAAAAACTAGTGGACGGTACTACAGTCGAGCATACTCGACTGTCGGAGACCCCGTACTTACAAAATATTAATATAGTTTTGAACTAAATGTACTTTTCGCCCAACAATGGGGCTCCAGTCCAGTCGGCTACAGTCGAGTTTGCCGTTTAAAACCAAATTCGATCAAAATGTAAATGACATAGAATATTCCCAACAAATGAGTTCGGTTGAGATACTAAAAAAAAATGGCATTCTAAATCTTTATTTTCGATCAATCGTTCCTATGGCAGCTATATGATAAAGCTATAGCAACCAAATTAAGTCAGGATGTATGGAACCATCCCATATGCATATTCTATCAGTTTGATTCAATTATCTCAAACAAAAAAAAAGTTTTTCATACTAAGACTTCATTTTCGACTGATCGTTCCTATGGCAGCTATATGATATAGTGGTCCGATCCAAAATATAAAACAAACTCGATCTGCGTGCAATAAAGAAGAACCTACATACAAAGTTTGGAATCTCTAGCTCTTATAATCTCTAAGATCTAGGCGCTTACACAGACGGACAGACGGACGTGGCTATATCGACTCGGCTATTGATGCTGATCAAGAATATATATACTTTGTGGGGTCTGCCACGCCTCCTTCTGCCTGTTACGCACTTTTTAAAAAAAAAAAGTAGAATGCCGAAAAATTACGAAAAATTAGAAACCTAAAACTAGAAAACCAAGATTCAATTAAAATCCAATGTTTAATATTTTGGTGAAGGAAAAAAAAAACAATATGTTAATTTATTTAAAATCGCATAAAAGAATTCGCACGAAGAAATATATATGTATATGTCGGCGCGTCGTTAAGATTCATGACTTTCCACTTTATACACAGCAAGTCCCGAGATTAGTTTTAAGTATTTTCAGAACACGTCTGCACTCTTTGACTCGCACCGGAAGAAGGCAGACCTTTCCGTTGTCATCTCATACGTCAGCTTCTTCCATACTTGTCACTGTCATTTTGACATGTCAGTGCACTTTCAACACTAAATACTGAATACTAAACAACACTTTCGGGCCATGCTCAGCAGAGGCAATCCTTGCTTCATACCTTGCATTCAGTGGTAACTCTTGAATCAGAATATTACAACTCTGTTACATAACTGTCTCTTACTAACTTTAACTTTAACGGTTACATTCAAAATAATGATAACGGTTACTGGGATCTACGACACGGCTATCCTGACGCTTCACACGTCCTCGTGTGTTGACTTCAAACACCATTCTTGTGCCAAATTCATGAGATTCATTTTTTTCTTCTATTCTTTATGACCAATAATTTTATTTCATTCATTTCTTAATAATTTACAAATTTAGAATCGCTTAACTAATAACAGATCTAATTATTTTCATAACAATAGTTCATCTTAAGCAATTTAACAGTTTTCTTTGTAAACGTCTTACATCTTTTGTTTCAATTTCATTACAATTTTTCAAATTTCAAAAGACTTAATATCAGAAGTGTATTTCCTTCTACACATTAACATATCTTTTAAATCTTAAAGCCACTTGTGTATTTCCTTTTACACGTTATCAACTCGACCCCCGCCATAACAATTCTCTTCTGTTATGGTGCGGTCTTCATTACCCCTCTCGGGAATCTGACACGTCTCTTGTGCCACACTAAGCTTTAGTTCCCTCTTGGGCATCAGACGCATCTTCCATGGTGCTGTCTGTATCTTCATAGAATTCTTCGGTTATCTGATTATTTGGTAACGATCTTAAAAATTCGTGTGAGTATTTATACGTGCGTTTGCTTGTTAGTGATTTTAATAAATATCTATCGCCGTCTAAAACTTCAACGACCTCAAACGGACCTTTAAATTTCGGGTCAAGCTTAGTTTGATGACGCTCTTCATTTTTTAACAATACGTGATCACCTACATTATGTTTTATAATTTTGGCTTTAGTTTTATCAAATCTCTGTTTCTCATATCGTGAGCTATCTTCCATATTTTGTTTGGCTTGTTTTCTTAAATTATCTCTATCTACCACATCGTCTCCTTCTTCATTTATTGGCAGTAAACCAAAAGGTCTAGCTTCCTTACCAATTAGTAATTCTAATGGGCTAACCTTCGTTACTCGATTTGCCGTGCAATTCATCGCCAGTTGAACTTCAGCCAACGCATCCTGCCACGATCTCTGACTGGTTTCTACAGCGGTCAACATACTCTTGAGTGTACTCATCACTCGTTCAACCTGGCCATTTGCCCTGCTTGCACCTGTAGCAATCAAATGTAAAGCGATTTTTTGAGAAGAACAGAATTCGCGAAAAGCTATACTCGCAAAACATCGTCCTTGATCCGCTATTATCCGAGTTGGCAAGCCAAATAAAGACACGACTGCTTTTAGTGCCTTAATACAACTTTCGGTATCTATGTTCAATGTGTGGTAAAAATAAACAAACTTCGTGAAGGCATCTATTAGCACAATGACGTACTCCTTGAGGTCATTTTTGCCACTCATTTTACCTGTTATATCTATGTGAACTGTGTGCCACGGAATATCAATCTTGGGAATTGGATGCAGTTCTGCTTGCACTTTTCCAACAGGTGGCTTTGATAATTTGCACGTGATGCAGTTTTCCACAAATCTACGCACATATTTAGCCATATGTTCGAACCAGTAATATCCATAAACTTTATCCAATGTCTTTTCCCATCCAAGATGCATAATAGATTCGTGGACGTGATTTATCACTGCCCATCTAAAAGCTCTTGGGATTACCGGCAAACATTTAGTTTTACCGTTTCGTTGTATTTTCCTATGCAATATTCCCTTTCTTAACTCGTATGTTATATCTAAATTTCCTGGTAATTCATGATTTCGTAACTTTGTTGTTATATCATGTATCTCAGAATCGCGCTGCTGTTCAGAAACCAACCAGTTGTCAGTTACCTCAGTCAAAAGAATTCGTTTTTCAAGTGTTTTATTCAGACTTTTATTTTTCTCTGGCAATGGATTCCGAGAAAGAAAATCAACGTGCGCCATTCTCTCGCCTTTTCTATACTCAAGCTCAAAATCAAATGACTGTAAAAACGCCCACCACCTATGAACTCTCGGGGTTATGTCAATTTTAGTACGAGTAGCCTTCAGAGAATTGCAGTCCGTGAATACAACAAATTTACGTCCTTGCAGATAATGACGGAAATGTTTAATGGCATTAACAACTGCTAGTGTCTCTAGCTCGTAAGAATGGTATTTTGATTCGGAAGGTGACGTGCATTTGCTATAATACTCTACCACATGGGGCTTATTTTCAATTTTATGCAGTAACATCGCTCCATAGCCAACCGAGCTAGCATCAGTGTGTACTTCAATTGAATATTGTGGATCAAATATGATTAGTACTGGTGCTTGAGTCAATATAGTTATTATTTTTAATCGTATTTGCTCATGCTCTGGTTGCCAAACAAAATCAGCGTTTTTCTTTGAAGTTAGCAGGTACAAAGGCTTTAGCGTCTCCGAAAATTTTGGAACAAACTGCCGAAAGTAAGAAGCTAAACCTATAAATTGTCTTAATTGCGACACCGTTTGTGGAGGGGGCAACCCTGTCAATGCCTGAACTTTACGTGCATTGGGCCTGATTTCTCCGTTGCTTATTTCAAACCCGAGGTACTCAATACTAGTTTTAAGAAAGGAACATTTGGTAACATTAAATGAAAACCCAGCTTTACTTAATGTTTCTAGCACAATCTGCAATCGATCTAAGGCTTCTTCTTTGGTTTCGGCTATAATTAATACATCATCAATATAAACAATTGCAAAAGTGTATGCTAAGTCCCCTAATGCTTTATTTATAGCCCGCTGAAACACAGAAGGTGCATTTTTCAGACCAAAGGGCATGGTCAGAAACTCAAACTGCCCCTCTGGTGTTACAAAAGCGGTTCGCTCAATTGAATTTGGATGCACTGGAATTTGATAGAAGCCACTTGCCATATCTACACACGAAAAATACCTTGCTCCGCGAAGCCTGGCTATCTGGTCTGAGATGAGAGGCAACGGATACTTATCAGCAATTGTATTTTCATTTAACATGCGATAGTCCACACAAAGACGATCGGTGCCATTTTTCTTTTTAACTAACATCATAGGGCTTGCGAAAGGTGAGCAACTGGGGCGAATAATATTTGATTCTAGTAATTCATCTATTTTACAACGCACATTATATTTCTCATCCTCACTAAGTCTATAAGGACGACGTTGCACTGTCTTTTGCGGATCTATAAGTCTTATTTCCAACTGCCCTGTGGTGACTCGAGTCTTTGGAATTCCGTGTATGAACCAATCAGAGTAACGTTTTAAAATATCCTTCAAAGCCGTCTTATCAAACTCATTTAGACTGATATCAGATTTTATACCTATTTCGTAATCAGTTATGCTTAATATTTCTACTCTTTTAGTCTTATAAATTTGGAATTTATCGGCGTCCATTGTTACACCAAAGCCCTGGCTAAGAATTTCACGGCCAATCAGAACATCATGTTTCAGATACTTATCCATAATAACATGCAATAAAATCTCTAAACAATACTGTTCAACATTTATATTACATAGGACTTGCGATGTACTACAAATCGAATCATTACTTATGCCGTTTAACTTAACAATATTGTGGAGTCTTTTTCCTCTAAATTTGTCAGCGACACTTTCCTTGACCAGAGAACATTCAGCTCCAGAGTCAAAACAAAATGGAACAGACTCACCGGACAGATCAATTGTTCCCGTTGGCGGAGCCACTGTGCAAATATTTACACGCTTCTCATAGGTTTTGTTGTTTCCACTTGTTCGACCTTTAGGACATGCGGATGCGAAATGTCCGAATTCGTCACACTTGAAGCACTTGACGTTTGACCGATCCCTTGTTCCAGACATGCTGCTCCCGTTTTGAATCTTTCCTTTGTTCTGCTCCCTCTCCAGTCTAGCACGACATTCGGCATATTTATGGCCAGTTCTACCACAATAATTGCACTTCACCTGTGCCGTAAATTTTGACTTCTTACGTTCCAGTCCTGCATCATCATCTGAGCTACGCTTTTTGAAGGCGTGTGCTTGTAGCTGTTGTTGTAGTTCGTTCCGAGTACTCACATTGGTCGTAAATACCCAGCGCAGCAGCTTGTCATCAATTTGCGCCAAGTGAGCCACCGCTACAGACACGGCAACTTCCTCTAGATCCATAGTTTTCCACTTGGACATTAGCAGGGTGACGATTCGACTGCCATACGCTGAGAAGCCTTCTCCAGGTTTTGGACGACCGTTCAGCACATTCAGTAGAATTGCAGCAGACGTCTCAACGCCGACAAAGCGTTGAATAAACAGCTCCTTGAACTGTGCCCAAGTTATGCCGGCAAAGCATATTTGGGAAAGCCACTGTGACGCGCTGCCTTCCAGTGCCTTGCTCAACGATATAACGAGGCCGCTACCTTCGAGCACGTTGTCAGCAAAAATGAGGTCGACGGTTGTACACCAAGCTGAAGCGTCCGCCCCAGCACCGTCTGGATTAAATTTCGGCAAGGTTACGTTGAATGCCTTTCCGTCCGCTGCCGGCGCTCTTGGTGTCTGCATATTCTTGATAATTTCGAGCAGATTGCGGTTTTGAGCCTCCAACGATGTTAAGTAAGTTTCATTGCCAGGATCATTAGGGAGGACAGATCCCACTTCTGATGTCGGCGCGTCGTTAAGATTCATGACTTTCCACTTTATACACAGCAAGTCCCGAGATTAGTTTTAAGTATTTTCAGAACACGTCTGCACTCTTTGACTCGCACCGGAAGAAGGCAGACCTTTCCGTTGTCATCTCATACGTCAGCTTCTTCCATACTTGTCACTGTCATTTTGACATGTCAGTGCACTTTCAACACTAAATACTGAATACTAAACAACACTTTCGGGCCATGCTCAGCAGAGGCAATCCTTGCTTCATACCTTGCATTCAGTGGTAACTCTTGAATCAGAATATTACAACTCTGTTACATAACTGTCTCTTACTAACTTTAACTTTAACGGTTACATTCAAAATAATGATAACGGTTACTGGGATCTACGACATATATTACTGTTTGAAAAAACAACTCAACAACATTCAGAAAAATCAAATACACATTTTCGTTAAATTATTTAACTCATCTATTCCTTAATTTTTACACTTTATACTTCATTTTTTTTTAAATTACTTGTTTTTGCTTCCATTTCCGATCCCTATTTTGTTTTTTTTTTTTAATTGTATTATTAGCTTTTGTTCTTGTAGTTTTAAGTTCAGAATTCGCATGAGGTAACACAGCAAGTAGTTCATAAATTGCCTGAAAAATCAGTGCTAGATCAAAACAATTTGATAATTGTGTAGATTAGATAACAAAAAGGCAGTTGAGATTTGTGTGGCATGACATGATTAGCCACGCAATGCACAGACTCGAGTGCTGATAGAAGAGTTCCAGACCAGGAGTTATTTCAGTCACATGATAAGATCATATACATTGTTGCTAGTTGGTCGGTTGTTGGTGAAATATTATTTAAAATTTGTCATCTACTGCTATTTAAAACAAACATTCGCTATATAGTTGAGCAAAGTTTCAGTTTTTTTTTAAAGACATTTTCTTAAACGAAAATGTTCTTGGATACATTCGTGGGAATTGGTAAATTATTGTTAAAACCCGTTTAATTAAAGCATTAATTACTGCGTTCGCTCAATTAAAAAATAAGTAATAAACATTTACTGTCAACTAAATAAAACAGCAATAAAGTCTCTATAATTAGGCATTTAATACTGGTAGCTAATCGCTTTGATAGTTTCGCCTTTAAATGCTATTCAACTGCAATTATAATTATTAGGCAAATAATGCGAATGAAACCCTAAACAACAACACCACGTGTGGGATTTTCTTCAAACAATAACAATAACAATAAAAACATAAATGTCTCGCAAATGAAGTGCATATTGTAGCTTTATAAGAAAATATTACACGAAAACCCGTTCAAAAGACAAGAGGGAAAAGGGAGAAGCAGAAATTACATGGATATTTATTTTACAGGTGCTTGAGCTGCTAATTATGCGGAATCCGCTATTTAAGTGACGTCAGCTTTTTATTTATTGCGACTCTCGAAGTGAAATGACAACACTTTGAACGAAATTTGGCAATAACTTAATTTGTGCGGTATACAAACTTCAGTGTCATGCTATGATTACTATACATGGAAAATTGCTAAGTTCAATTCCTACTCGGGCGCATCTTGTCCCAAAAATTATTTAAACATTGTTTGTAACCGCACAAAAAGTCCTCATTTTATTGGTTTCTTATAAACGTGTAATAGAAATTTTGAAGCCATAATAATAAAAAGATATAAATGATTAATAGATATTATCAGTACATTTTTAATGCCTTTGAAAATTTGTTAAAGATATAGTAGAAACATTTTTAATATCGATATGGATTGACGAAAGATAATTATTATTTTTTTTTTGATTTTTTTTTAATTTAATTTTATTTTATTTGGATTCCTAGCACTACAAGTATAAACTTATTATTTAATGTGCTAGTCACAATTTGTTGTTTACTTAATATAAGTTACATACATTTTTCTTAAAAACTATATTTTACAATAATTTCGAGCTGTAATAAATACAAATTAATTTATATTACAATCTCCATCTTCACTTTACTAACATCATCCGAAATAAACTCTATGCTAATTGTCTTCTTTTCAATATTCTTATACTTTCAGTTCTGTAACATGTCACAAACTTACGGTTATTAAGCGGCAACTCCAAGAACAACAACAACAACGCATGATGGCATCCAACAACAATAACAACAACAATAGTGGGATGACAAGTCCTAGGGATCCGTTGGAGGGTCACGATGAAGTTGACTTCATATTGACGTCCACGCACAACAACAACAACGATTACGACGATTTAAACAGCGCCAGCGGCGCGATAATTGGCACCAAAGCAGCAGCAGCAACAACAGCAACAGTTACACCAAACAATGAACCAAATGTCACCAGCAACAACACAAACAACAACAACAACAATAGTCTAAAGAAATCCAAGGAACGCCGCACGCTGTTCAATTTTGGCAGCAAGAAATCGAGCTCAAGCAACAAGTCACAAAATGTTGCAGCTGGCGCAGAGTCAGGCCCAGTTCAGGCCCCATCCAAGGGGAGTCTGTTGCTG
Source organism: Drosophila suboccidentalis (assembly GCA_037043435.1). Lineage (NCBI taxonomy): Eukaryota > Metazoa > Arthropoda > Insecta > Diptera > Drosophilidae > Drosophila > Drosophila suboccidentalis. Next base: position 382,379 of record JBAMBK010002463.1, on the reverse strand, counting down.
CCACCAACGCCGCCAGTTCCGATTGGAACGCCGCCGAGGCAGCACAAGTTCGTGAAGAGCAGCAGCATCGCCCGTCTCCTGGGGAACACGTACAATGCTCGCAAGTTCGAGCGGCAGGAGCAGAAGCGTCTGGCGAATGAGGCAAGTGGCAAGTTCCACACGTTCAGCGGTCGCCAGCGTGGAGCTGGTCCGTATCTGGAGCGTTTCAAGCGCATGTCCAAGGAGGATGGCGACATCGCCGGCAGCGATGATACGGTGCAGGTCACGAATGTGATGACCCTGACAACGGACTCACGGGATCTGCAGTACGGCAGTCGGCAGGAGCATGTGGGACGCAGCGAGGATCAGCTGAGTACCAAGGCGATGCGCACGTTGACCCGTGGATTGGGCAAGCTCTGGTGGAAGCGAACACACAGCGTGGACATCAGCACACCAGATCCCGAGTACAAGGTGTCCTACTTGGGCAATGTTCTCACCGGCTGGGCCAAGGGTGAGTTGACTAAGATTCGCTTTCACCCAGTTGCATATAGCGCAAAAAATTAAAGACTAAGATTAAAATAACTTACTTCAAGGATTTCGACTCCATTTCAAGTAACATTTTTCAAGTCAGAAAACTAAAAAGTTTCTTAAATTTAAAATTAAATTTAAAACTTTAAAGTTAGTTAAAAAAAGTCTCGTAAATCTAGAGAAGTGGTGTGCAAAATGCCAAAAGCCTACCCCATTGAAAAGGAACTCATAACTCTGCCGGCGCCGCAGCCGATACACGCATATAGAGAGAGAATACGTGTGTTCTATAAATAGCACGCTCGGCGGCTTGTGCTCTCACGGCATTTTATTCTCTCACGAAGTCATAAGTTTTCTAATCCCATGCTCCTTTCTGTCTCGTTTTTTTAGCAGGCGAGGGCTGCGTGGAGAAGCAACTGAATACCCTGTGGAGGAACTACACGCAGCACACGAAGCCGGATGTCATAATGCGGGTGAAGGTATGTGCCTCCGGACTGAAGGCGACCACAAGACAGCACGGCCTCACGGAGTATTGGGCGAATCGGATCACCTACTGCTGTGCGCCCAAGAATTACCCACGCGTCTTCTGCTGGATCTACAGGCACGAGGGTAGAAAGCTGAAGCACGAGCTGCGGTGCCATGCCGTGCTCTGCAGCAAGGAGAAGATTGCCCAGGACATTTGTGAAACCCTGAGGGTAAGTAAGATGCATGGTCTAATCGATTCCAGTTACTTATCGAACGCTGTCTGTTGCAGGATAATCTGGAGAGCGCATTGCGTGAATTTAAGCGAGAGAAAATTCTTAAACAAAATGCGCGTCTCAGTCTGGCGAATGCTGTCTACGACAATCCCAGCCTGCCGAGGCGCAAGATCATGCTCAGCGTGGGCGGCAACAACTATCGACCGCCCCTGGAACGGTCCAAGTCGGCGCCCAAGTTGATGGCCATCGAGGAAGCCATTGGCGAGGAGGAGGGTGATGAAATTGAGGACACGAATGAGCCCGAAATGAAATCCTGCTGCCAGCGCGACTCACTGTATCCGGCGATGACGCTGGGCAGGCGTCGTTGTCGGCGTGGCCACTCCATCCGGCGCACGGGCAAGATTGCGGCTGCGGTACCCTGCTGCTCCCATCAGGCAGAGCCCAGTCTCGAGACGGAGGAGCAGCCCGCCAGCGCAGTTTCTACAGCATCCGGCAATGATGGCTCCGACTCGGATGAGTTTGAGAAGCTGCTCAAGTTCGATACGACGCTGAGCAACGAGCTGCTTCCCTACTTTGACATGCAGCTGCACAAGAACAGCAGCCAGAGTCTCGGCAGTCTAAGTGAGCTGCAGGTGGAGTCGGTGGATGTGGATGTGGATGAGGTCGATGTTGATGTTGAGGTTGATGAAGGGGAAGATGAGGAGGAACCGCTCAGTCTGCTGCCCACCATCAACAGCGATCCCAGCGCTGATCCGCAGGCGGACTACGACAGCGAGCATGTCGTCCATCTGCGTCGCAATGGTGTCTGCAGCGACGGCGAGGAGGACTACCTGGACGATGCGGATGACCATTACTTTCGCCACGCAGCCATGCTCACCATGATGCACCGCAGCTCGATGCGAAAGAGGAACAGCGACCAGGCCAGCCTGCAGTATCGCCATCAGGCGCAATCGTCCATCTCGTCCAATGCCTCCAGCTCAACGACGGCCAGCGGAACGGCCATGCAGGGCGGCGGCGGAGGGGCGGGGACTCAGCAGTGCCTGGCGAGTCCGGACAGCGATGAGGGCTCCATTTCCAGTGGCTGTGAGACAGCGAGCACAGTCACCAATGCCAACCAGGAGGAGTTCAACAAGTCGCAGAGCAACAACGTGCAACATCAGGTGCTCGAACAAATACTGATCTACCAAAGACTGGAGGAGTCAAAGCGCAGGCAGCAGCTGCGCCACAACAGTGACGCCACCAACTACAGCAGCTCCAGCAGCATCACCCTTAAGCTTAACTCCTCCTCATCTCCCGCTGACTCCCTCAGCGGCCTCGAAGTCTCCGATCCTCAGAAGCCCGCTGATGCCGGCGGAGTTTCGGATGATGACTCTGAGTGCAGCGATGAAAGCGGCTATGTGGAGTTCCAGGAAAAGGAGCGCGTCCAAGCGAGTGCTGACGGCCATCTGGCCGTCGTGGCGCCAGTGAAGCCGCAGTTGCCACCGAAGCCAGCGCCACGTCGCTCACTTAACGGGACAACGGCAAAGGGCACTGGCATAGAGACAGCAGCTGGAACTGGAACGGGAACTGGAACGGGAAGAGGAACAGAAACACCTGTCTGAGAGTAGGCGCCGCCCGAAAGTATGCTTTAAAATGAAGGAGCTGCCCTTTCACATTGTTATTTCTGCGCACACGTCAGCGACAAAGCAAGAAAAGTGCAAGAAATTGATTTAACTAAATTGTAGTCGTAGCCTTAGTTTAATTGTTAAGCTATTTAGGACATTTGTAAGTCATCTGTTGTTGGTTCATCATGCAAAGAAATAACCTAACGATATTATTGTGTAAATGTTATTTTTTTGCACAAATCATTTATATTTACAATTACATTTACATCTACATGTCCTGTTACGGACTCCACTTTATACTCAATCTATCTCTATGGCATTGAGTCGAAAGTGGAGTCCAAAATAGACCGATAATCATATACATATTTGTTTTGTTTAGGTGTCCCCAAAAATTGTACACTAATTTCTTCTGTTTTCATCGGGCTGTCTGCACTTGCCCTGCAGCGAATTTATATGATATGCTATGTAAATAAAGTATGTACTATATGTAATCCACGAATTGTATCTTATCTACTTATATAAATTATTATTATACTGAAATATATCCAACAAAAGCAACGAAAAACTTTTCGAATTAATTTTTTTAATTTTGTCAATTATTTAACAGTCAAGCAGTTTATATTGAAAACTAGTTAAAAATTCAAATAACCAAAGGTTATTTGGTTTAATTTTACACAAAAAATTTATTTCATTTTCATCATTGTTCTATTTACCTCAATTTTTCTACCATACAAAATATTTTACTTAACGGACTTCCTACGTTCTTACTTTTTTTCTTACTTTTACACAGCTTTAAAATCCAGCTAAAATAAAATTACAGATAGTTAAATTAAAATAACTTATAAAAAAAAACCTTTTTACGAGGTAAAAGACTAGTGACGAAGACATTTTCATGCCCCAAAACTTCTGATATCCAATTTTGTGACGAATAATATTAAGTTTTACACATAAATTATTTTAAAATAAAATTTTTGACACTGTGGGGGCTTTAATTTTAGCGGGTTTTTAGCGATTTCCCGCTAAACTAGCGATTTTCGATCGGGAACAAGTCCTTATTTACCCTTTTAAGCTATATCAACGATTTGAACCAAACTGACTTTTCATCTTATTTTCGGAAGGCCACTAAAAATTTCGAAATTAATTATCTTTTGAACCAAATAAATGGCCAACGGCCCCATTTGCTCCAATCATCCACTAACACCTGTTTATCTCACGAACCAGGTGAGTTTCTAAAAGTCTTACTATGCACATTTGTTAGTTGAACTGATACCTTTCGATCGGTATACAACTCGACCTGATCGAGCAGTCATAGCAAATTTTCCATTCTTCCTGTATATAGTGCACCTTTCGTGCTGCTTTCGTCACTAGCGCGGACTGCCGTCCGCAGTGATACTATCTTTAAAATATGTATAGGTAGACAATTTTAAAGTATCCGTTCGCAGTCCGGTACGGAGAATACTTATGTGAGTTGGCACAATCTTAAAAAAGAGTTTCTTTTTCTCAGTTTAATATTTGTTTTTCTCGTTTACATGCGAATCGCTAAATCTTGACAAACAAAAAGCTTCGTTTGAAAATCCATTCTCATAATAATAACACATTTCGAACATTTTGCGATTTATTGACACAGTGTGGGGGGCAGGGAGATTTGGTGGCGCAACAAATGGCAAACGGTTGACCGGAAATTGCGCAGAGACTTGTCCTGCAGCTGCTGACTGAATACCTGTTGGAGCGAGTGCGTAATCCAAGGTGAAACCAGTTAACGAAGATTTTTTTTTGTATATTACTTACATGATTGTAAACGATCGTGGGCACAAAGCTGGGACGATAACGATTTGTGACTAGCTCCGCCTGAAGTTGCAACTTGGTGCCCGTCTCCGTCTTCATGCAGTGCTCAACGTCCGTCAAGAGGCCCGCATCGCTGGCGCACTACAAAATAGCGAATGTCGTTAACTGATTAAATAAATTCTAGCTTTCACCGAAGACTGACTACGCACCTTGTCCGCATTTGCATAATCCGAGGCAAGCATTTGACAAACAACGAATTTCACCTGACTCGCCTGGTTGTTGGTGCTGCTAATGACACAGCTCTGCAGGCGATTGCCCTCGCACTCGGCGGGTCCGTGCTGGCAGTGGAACAGCGCTCCATTGTCCTCAGACTACAAAGGAATGTGTTGCAATATGGCCACATTTACAGCAGTTACTCAAGTAATTGTTTTGTTAAAGTCAAAAATGCACACATTGTTTTTTAAATTAGTTAAGAACAAAAGAACAATTTACCTCGTTCTAAAAAAAGTATTAAAATACCTAAAACAAAATACGAGTAAATAAAAAGAATAACCGGTTTTTTGCAAATTAAAATATGTGCATTTTTTCATTGCCAAAACAATTACATGACCTGTGTACTGTATGAAAATATAATCATTTACCGCAGATTTGCCGAAGGGAACCAGTTCAATGTCAATGTATGGCCCCAGTTCCTCGTAAACAGGACCGAGTTGACGCATAAAACTCCTGCTGTCCGGACAAAGTGACTCATAGAGCAGAGTTATGTGCAGCTAAAGAATAGAAGGGAACAATACTTCTTGTATGATTCCAAAATACATATATATGTATCACTATTAAGTTACCCCACCCACCTTTTCAGCCTGACGTTTATCACGCGAAGTTCGCTCAGCCAGGCTGCAATTGAGCATGGAAAAAATGCACAAGGTAATGATAAATTTCAGCATTGTGAGTATTGCTAGCTTGGCAGTTTCAGTACATATGTATTTTCCAATATTCAAGACACTCTTTCCACTTGCGACGCGTGGAGCCAAATCGATTGAAAGCAACCTTCGATGCACTCTTGGACCTTAAAAACGGAATTGTCGCTGCCAAGTCCAAGCTTATGCGACCGTTCAATTCGGATTTAGTTCGGCAACTGAACGTTTTGTCACATTTCGAGATTTAATTTGGACAAGAGCAGTCCAAAAGACTACTCACGGTTATTTACACATACATATGTACAGCTACATAGATATGAACATACTATGTGCATATGTGGCTCTTGTAAGCCGGTTTTTGAATTTTGTCGTTTCTTCAGCTGCTTGTGTTTCTTTTATTCCCTTGCACAGATTCAGAACAGTATGTTAATTATTGCAATACAATGAACACGGGACAAGTATTTAAATTTTTTAGTTTGTTTCTCATGAAACTTCAATGCTCCCCCCCATTCTCTCTCTCTCTGTCTCTCTTTGTCGGCGTTTATGGCATACAAAGTTTAGTTCTATAAGACATAAAAGCCGTTATTTTAAAAACTACAGCCATTTTCAGATAAAATAACAGTAAACATATCGAAAGCCTATCGATAAAAACGATTTGTCATTAAATTCTAGCTGTTTTTGACCGTTGGAAATGATAGAGCTAGCAATCAGTGGTGCCAGATTCACTTTTTTCCTGTCAAATCTGGATTTTTTCAAAGGCCATTAGCTAGAAAAATTTGGAAATGCCTTTTTCAGATTGTTTTGTAAATGCCCAAATATAGGGCAAATTAAAAGCCAATATAAAAATATTCACTTTGTGAAATGGCAAAATAATAACAGCACTACAAAATTTTGGATTAAAGTCAATTAAGGTTGCCATTGGTACTTATCAGTGTACTTTATATAAGGTAATTGGTTCAATTGTTTGCTACTTAAAATTAAAATAATATATTTTACTATGAATTATAAATTTACAGATATGGCTGGCGCAGACTCGACAAGTGCTGATACACATATCAGCCTCCCAATAAATTCCTACGGATGATAGGAACGGGATGATTATACACATGATAATGAAAATCAGGAGAATGAGGACAGCATTGATAAAATTATTCATATCTAATGAACAACAGAGCTACTGCTGCTTAAATTGTTTAGTTTCTTTCTCTCGGGAAAAAATATAGGAATTAATTAATTGAAAAACTAGGTTTTTTTGTTTTTTTTTTTATTAATTTTTCAGCATTTTGGCATCGTTCCTCCAGTTGGCAACACTGCTAGCAATCGCCGGGTAATAAATGTTTAGTAGTCTTCAACATATTGCACAGAGTCCGGCGGACATTGGCTCTGGTAGATCTCTGGATGGCCTCATTGAATACCTAAGTAATTGAAGAAATTATGCTTATATAATGAATCCTTCTTGATCTTTTATACTTACTCCATTGAATATAACAGCAGGAATTTCGCTGAAACCATACTGATCAGTTAGTCTCGCAGCTTCAGTCTGATATTTATTGGCGTTCACTCTCAAGCACTTTTGCACTCTACTTTCTATGTGCATATTTTTCGCGCACTTCAAGCTCTTGTTTCTTGTAAGCTTTTGGCTTTTCATTTGGCAATCAACAAATTGCATTTGCTGTAGTTGACTTAAATTTGAGTGTAGAGCGCAATTCTGCATCCTATTTCCCCAGCACTCTTTCCGTCCGTGTTGACACTTAAAACCATTTCCAACGCGCTGTGAATTACCTAAAATTAGAGATACAATGACATTGTGAAATCAATTGATTTGCTTACTGTGGACTTGCCATGAGGAACCAAGGTTAAATCTATGCATCGATGATGCTCCTGGAAAACTGGCCAGAAATCCGTAAGAAATCTTTGGCTGTCCTTACAGAGAGATTCGTACAGCACAGTCATTCTCAAAGGCTTCTAAGAAAATATATGTTATTAATGCATACAGCATTCAAATTAAAATCACCTTTGTGGTATACGCACAGCGTTTGGCGGCGCTACATTGCAGGTACCGGAGGAATAACAGAGCAATGCACAATATTTTCATGTTACCTGGTCTGCATGTACTTTGTAAGTGTCCCATAAATGTAATTTCCATTTTAAGACTGGATGGGGTGCATTCAAATCGCAATTAACTAATTTTGCATGCTCGTTTCAAATAGGCGCAACGATTGTCATATAGCTAATAGCTTTTGATGGCATGCAGTAAGTGTTGTACAACAGTTCACTTAATAACAAGCGAAACATCGACCGCCCGCCACAGACTATCGACATCTTATCGCCCGATAGCCGAGATTTACACTAGTGTTGGGTAAACATTGCTCATTTAGGAGAACATGTTCACTTGTTCTTTTTTTTAGGTGAGTCAACTCACTCAGATTGCTCACTTGCTCAGTTGCTCACTTGTTCAGCTGCTCAGTTACTCACTTGCTCACTCAAATTGCTCAGTATCTCAGTTATTCACTGAGCTATTCATTAAGCCAACTATTCATCCAACTATTCAAATATATAATTTAGCTTGCTGATATTAATAAGCCACATTCTGAAATCTTAAAATGAGTTTTCAGCTTGGCAGTAATCAAACAATTTGTATTTTTAAAGAAAGAATCTGCACCAAATGCTCTAAGTCTAAGAGCACAGAGAAAAATTCCAGCAAAGTGTGCAATAGGAATATGGAGCAAAAAAGAACAACTGAACAAGACTGAGCAACTGAACAAAACAGAACAACTGAGCAAAAAAGAACAAAAGAGAGAGCAAAAAGAACAAGTGAGCAATAAAGAGCAATTTGGAAGGAACATGTTCACTTGCTCACTTTAGGGAGCAACTCTTTTTTGTTCACTCACTCATGAGCAACCCAACACTAATTTACACTAACTTTTTACTTCGATTGAACCCAGCCTTTTTTTTTAGCAAAACAAAGTAAATAATACGGCAGCAATATGAAGAAAAAGGTAACAATTTAGCGCAAGGTACACACCAAGTACTTGCAAAGTAATTTTCTTATTTTGTTGCTCGCCCTAGGTACTGCTAATGGGCAAAAGCGGCTCCGGGAAGACGAGTATGCGTTCTATTATATTTGCTAACTATATAGCCCGTGATACGACACGTCTGGGAGCAACAAGTTAGTACATAGCTCAAGCAAGAGCTCGCATTTAATAAATTAATAAATGTATGTACTTGCAGTCGATGTGGAGCACTCGCACGTGCGATTCCTGGGCAATCTCGTACTCAATCTGTGGGACTGCGGTGGTCAGGAGGGCTTCATGAAACAGTACTTTGCCCAGCAGCGAGACAACATCTTTCGCAACGTAGAGGTGCTCATCTATGTGTTCGATGTGGAGAGCCAGGAAATGGAGCGGGATGTGCACTACTATCAAAGCTGCCTCGAGGCCTTACTGCAGAACTCACCGGACGCAAAGATCTTCTGTCTGGTACACAAAATGGATTTGGTAGCCGAAGAGCATCGCGAGAATGTGTTCAAGGAGCGTGAAGAGGATCTCATACGCTTGTCCAAGCCTGGCAATGTGACATGTTTCCGCACCAGCATTTGGGATGAGACTTTATACAAGTAAGTGTTTGCATTGACATTTTGAATCAATCATTTAATAATCATTTGCCTACTCAAAGAGCCTGGTCGTCCATTGTCACTATGTTGATACCAAATGTGGCGGCACTGGAGAACTCCTTAAGTCACTTTGCCAATGTGATTGAGGCGGATGAAGTACTGCTGTTCGAGAAAGCCACGTTTTTGGTCATCTCACACTGTCAGAGCAAGAAAAACCGTGACTCGCATCGGTTTGAAAAGGTGTCCAACATCATAAAGCAATTCAAGTTGAGCTGCTCTAAATTGGGCGCCAAGTTTCAATCTATGGAAGTGCGCAATAATGCGTTTGCCGCATTTATTGACACCTTTACCAGCAACACATATGTCATGGTGGTCATGTCGGACCCCACCTTGCCATCGGAAGCGACGCTGGTTAACATACGCAATGCGCGCAAGTACTTTGAGGAGTTGGAAAATCCAAATAACATTGCCATGAACCATCAGAACCATGTGTACCACTGATGGGCTGTGACTGTGACTGTCATTATACTTCTGTTAATGTTTGTTTTCTGGTACGAGAGACACTCGGATTGTTGTTGCACATCGAAGCGCTTTGTGCGCCTTTAAAAACGTGTTGCTTCCCATTGAGAATATATATATATTATAGCCAACATCATCCCCATATGTATCGCAATATGAATGTTGATTTTTCCTACATTTATAAGCTTTAAAGTTTAAAATTCTAACCCTTAAGTTTATATACAAAAAACACATGTACATGTAAAACAAACTTGTCTTAATGCAAAAATGCTAAAATTAAAACATATTTATACATAAATGCCACATCTGATACGAGTTAAGATAGAAAACAACTATTTATAAGACCCACAATTTTGTTGCACATATCACAGACACAGACACAAATCCAAGGCACTGGTGTAGGAGAACTGACTTGACCACAGGGCACAGCACTAGGAGTAGAATCGTCTCACCTCCGCGGACAAGTGGTCGACACTTGACTCATCCACGGCAACGAAGCGCTTGGATCCGCGACTGAAGTAGTATATATCTCCCGTGTAGATGTCAAACCACAGAGCGTGTATGTGCAGATCGTGCGATTCGAGGCGTGACTTGAGGAAACCATAAGAGGCAATATTCGACATTTGCTGCAGAGTATTGATCTGGGAAAGCTTATCCTCGAGGGCAAACTTGTGCTCCTTATCGATGTAGGCGACAAAGCGACGCAGTGGTGTTTCCGACGAGAATATCAGCGGGTCCTTCATGCCCGCTTCCCGCCATTCTTGGAATTTGTCCAAGCTGGTGTTGGCATGTGTGCATAGCCAGGACCGCAGAGGTGATAGACGGCGGTTCAGCTGAAAAGAAAATGAAGTTTATATAAAGTTTAATATATGTATGTAGGTGATTAAGCGATCTTACCTTTGATGCAAAGTCGGGATCACGCAGCTGATACAATAGATTCATGGCCTTGCAATCGCTGTGCCCACAAACAATTATGTGCCTGATGTCGTTCACCACACATCCAAGCTCCAAGGCCGCCGGCTCACAGCTGAAGTACTCATCCTGAAAGTGCTGGGCATGGGGTATCAGATTTCCCGCATTGCGCACTAACCATGAGAATAAGCACAAGTGTTAAAATGAGTTTAATGTGTGTAGATAAACTTTGTTACAACTATAAAAATATGTATATCGTTATGGAATATCCAAGTGCTTCTAGGCTGGAGAGTACCCACCCACAAACATGTCACCAACGTGCGTGTCCGTGTATCTCGTGGGAATCATGCGACTGTCCATGCAGGTGAAAAACACGGCCTTTGGCTGATAAGGTAAAGGTTTAACATTAGAATAGACACCTTGGGTGCTTCTGATTAAATAAATATGTGTATATTTGATATTAGTTTTTGGTCAAGTTATGGCATACTTGGACGACAGCCAAAGTGTTTAGTGGAATAAGACGCGTCACTAGTCAATTGCTATTGGTTCATGGTCGTTCAATGAGGCAACATAGGCGCTAGACATTGATAGGGTATCTATACATACTAGCATACCCTCATTATGAATTATTGAGAGGAGAGAATCGCGATACTCGACGATATTAATACAGCGAGGAGATATAATGCAGTTAATGTGACCTCTGGTTTAAGTTAAGTTACTAAGTGCAAAAGTAATCTTATAATTAAATATTATTAGCAGAAAAATAAAAGAAACCACATAGAATACACACTTATTTAAACAAAAAATAATAATTATAATTTTGCGCTTCAGCAAACTCAACTTTAGCCTTTGTTGTTTATTTACCAAAATGCAAGAGCAGCAACGCAAATTGGCAGACTGAGAGAGCAATAGAGCCGCTCTCTTAAGAAAGCTTTGATGGAGGCACTTTTCAAATGCCTTTTATGACACATTGTGGCGTGTCAATCAAGCGGTGGAGAAAGAGAGAGGGAGAGAATGTAACTCGAAGCGTCTGGGGCTTAGTTTAGTTCAGACAGACATTAAAGTGTGATAATGACCTACACTGACGACAACAACAAGTAATCGAATGCTCCACAAGGCAAAAGCATGCTTCATTGAATAAACAAATACATACATACTTAAATTTGTTAGGTCAAGTCAATATCAAATCAAGAATTAATGACTTGAAGTTACTCACCTCTGGATTGTCGCGAACTTTTTGAAACTCTTTGACCATTTGCTCTCGCGTCGTATTGCGATAACGCATAATTCCTCTTAGAATTCGTTCCATGTCGTTTTATGGTAAATTCAAAATTAAAGCACTTACAGCACGAACTTTAGAATTAATTTTCGTTTTGCAGTCCAACTGGAATTTCACGTATCTGAATTGCGTACACCAGCTCTAACCAAAACCGAAAGTGCCTTCGTCTCTGTCTGCGGCTCATTTGAAAATGAATTGTTGCTTCCAAAATAGTCGACAACAACGCCAATGAAGAGAGCAGCAGCTGTTGGCAATGTTGACAGTCTTATTTTACTCTCAGAGAGCATTATAAGGTGCGTTTCATATTCATAAGACACTTTGAAATTGCAAATTTCAGCTTCAACAATTAAAGAAATCACTTAAATAAGTGGTTTCTTAGAAATATATGATCTAATATTAATTGTCTATCTGTGAAGAACGTTTATTGGCGCCAGTTCTCCTGCATTCAGAAGAACCGTTATCTTTTGCATGACATGCTCTGTTTTCTTTAATTTTTGCCGTTTCATAATGATAAGATAGTTGTTGAAAATTTGATTTTAGTGAACTAAAATGTAATGAGTGCGATTTTGTTTGATGTTTTATTGATAATTTAGTCTTTTTTTAACAAATATGCCGTGAGGTATAATATTGTCGAGTGAAGATCAGGAAAAAATTTTGACCTCCAATGAACTTTGCTTATCCTTTTCTCTAATTTCGAGAAAAATTAAGAGAAGTCGATGAGTAGTCCGATATTTTTTTATAGAATTAACCTAATTTCGTAAATTTGAAGTTTACTAGTAAGAAACTTGCACTTTCTGAGTTAAATCTCTGAAGGATTATTGGTAAAAGTTGAAACTCATCCGTTTCTTGCTCCAGTTTGGCCGCGCCTGTGGGCAAGAAAGCATGAAAAACCACGATTTTTCGCACCCTACAGCGGGGCAAGGATACTTAGTTTTCGAAAATGTTGAAAGAACCACATCTTATGCCACGTCACAAGCAGACGCGGCTTTAATTTGCGGAAGATCATCTCTCTACTGACAGGAACATATCAAGACATAAATGGAGTCCTTAAATTCCTCTGATTTACCATTTGTCTTTTCTAAATAATTTTTTTCTGATGAAAAGATGTAGAATCTTGCTGATCCTGATGACTCCCGATTCTTATGGAGAGATTTTCAAAAGGATTAAATTTACTTTTCCAAACGAAATATGTTGGATTTACAGCTCACAACATCTCGAATAAACAGCAAGAAGTACATTTGTGTATTAGAAAGCAGTCTCCTTCCTTATATTGAAAGAAACAGTGAAGATCCTCTTGATTTTCAACTAAATAACGCCCGCATTCATGTTAGCAGAGGAACAAAACGCTTATTAACTGATTGCTTTATCTAAACAGTGAACTGTTTGAGGTACATAAGTAAGACGGGCTTACGATAAAAAACGAAAATTTAACGATATTGTCGAACCATAGATGGCATCTATGACCGAATGGGGTAAGCTGGGTCCCACTCTTTTGACAAAGTTATACGATTTGATGAAAAACATATTTTTTTGTATTGCTGAAGGTGGGGGTGATCCCATCGACTATCAAAAAGTTAAATTTCTGCACATAATCCCAAATTTTCATTAATTAATTTTGTTTGCATAAACTAATTATCCTAAATTCTACTGAAACTTGTTGGTTTTATTGCTAAGAATATTATATTAAAAAACAACTTCGATAGAAAATGTATTTTCTGAAATATTAACAAAAATTGAGGGGTCTTATGATTATGAAACGCACCTTATTAGTGAGTAGAAAAGCTGCTCAAAAAGCAATTGCTGTTTGCAAAGGTGTTCATACATGGGACCGCTCAACTCACTGCTAAATTCGAACAATAATAAATGGTTTTTTTTAATAGTTTGCATTAATGTTGGTTCGATTTGTTTGATAACTTTTGTTTTCTATTTAACCAAAATAATATTTGAATAATAAAACGCTTTATTATGTGTCGTGAGCACATTTTCTGCTTTGTGTGTTTTTTGGCGTGCTCAGAGAGTAACCTTTGCACGTTTCGCAATCGTGAAATTAAGGGGCTCGCATGCGGACGATGACGTCGCTAGCGATAAATTGCGGCCGCGCCAAACAGAACACTCCTTAACTAGGGCAGTGGTGAGGTGCCTCGTGTTCTCTTTACTTTCGATAGAAGTATGCTGTAATATTTGCTTAGTTATTAATACTAAGAAGAACGTGCGATTCAATTGCGTAATTAAATTGGGGAAGAAGCCAGTTGAAATTTCTAGATGAAACACGATTATTATAGACTGACCGCACTGTTATCAGTCCAGTTTGAGGAGAAAACAGCTGACATCATTGTTGTTGTTTATATTATGGCTTCCTTAGACTGTGCTCTGTTGTTGAACTTATCACTGCAACTTTTAATGAACAGATACATTTGATTTATCCAAACGTGTTTTTCTTTTATACAGCGAATGAAAAAGAATTAAATGTTGTAATAATATTATTATATTCGAGAGTAATCTGTTAAGAGATTTTAGTTGTACTCCTTATATTATTTAGCTGTGACGAACTTCGAGTACTTAAAATATAACACGATCTGTTGCATCCCAATTGCAACATTTGTGCTCCAAAAAGTACGTATATCTCTGAGTTAATCTTAAAATAATCGAATGTCATTGCCTACTTTTAGGCACTGCAAAAGCTGATGAGCAACATTACTTTGAAATTTATATGATTGTTCTGCTAAACGGCAGTGATGTAAAATCCTGATGCCAAGATTTTCTGATGGATGAAAATTTATGGTACGCAAGAATTCTCAGATTTTTATGTTTAGTTAGGGATTTAACAAAAAAACATAAAATATAAAATTAAAAGGAACGAAATAAATATTGATAGTCCTTTATGTTTTACTAATTTAGTTGACGGAGGAGACTCTGAAGCTTATGCTGCCTATTTTTAAAGGAAAATGGCTAAGAAAAGTGATTTAAAATTTCTTATACAAAAATTTAAATCAGCATAAAATATTGGCAAAATTATTTATTCAAACAATTTATCATCTTTTATTTTAAATCTAGATTTTTTCTCTTATGACTTCCATATTATTAAGTATAAAAAATGTTATCAGCTGGGACATTGAGAAAAATTACAGCATTCATTTTGCCTAAACCTTACATTAAGGCTTCGGTTTATCTGAACCAAGCAACCTATTCTGTCAAAGGTGAATATATTTGTTGAAAGATTTAGAAAAATTTACAATTTATTAAATTAATTTCAATTTTGAAATGGATTTACTTATTGATTAAAACTACCAATAAATAAAAAAATTGTTCAAAGCCAGGGATAAAAAACCGAAACGAATATCGGTTTCAATTAACGGAGAACCGGTTTTTGTATGCTTCGGTTTCGGTTCACAAAAAAAAAAATTTCTTTGCTAAAATATAATAATATTAATAATATAATAAAAATAATTAAAAGGCATTACTTTCCTAATGTTTCATTCACACATTTATTTCACATATTCTCCAGTTAGATGTAGTTTAGTTACATTTTAACAATTTTAATATTTCATTTAATTTATTTATTTTATTTGAAAATTGAAAACTCGATCATGAATATCACTAATAAAAACTCAAAATTTTTATTATAAAAAGAAAATTTATTATAAAAAAATAATTAAAATTAACCCTTATAAATGAAACGGTTACTAAACGGTTATTTCGGTTTACAAAGTTTCGGGTTTAAGGTTTCAATCAAATGAAAAAATGTTTTTTTCGCTTATGGTTTCAGTTACGGTTTTAACCCATTGGCTGCCCATAGATCGACTGGTACGATTTTGACGAAATTTTGAAATGTGTGCCTAGAAGACCATAGAAGTTGAAAGAAAAAAAAAAAATTTTTATCTTCAAATTTCATTTTTTCGATTTCCATACATTTTTCAGCTTTTTTCGCCAACATTTTGTATGAAGAAAAAAACCTAGATATTCACCTGTAAAAAACTACAGGTATAACAAGGATAACAAAACTGTTCATATTTTATACTCATATTTTAATTATTTCTCTTTACTATGAAATAAATTTTGCCTCGATATCTCTCACATGCCCCGAGCTAGAATTTTTAAAGTGTCAATACTTTTTTGGGTATTTAAATACCCATTAGCTTAAAATGGGTTAAGCTTCAATCGGTTCTTACCGGTTAAGGGTTACGGTTTCGGTTAGGGTTTTAATCCCAGTTCAAAACTCAAAGTAATTATATTTGTAGAATGAAATTGCCAACATTTCAGTAACACCGACATTTCGTTTGATTTTTTTCAAAAGCATTTTGGGATGTTGTCTATATTTTGTCAAACTTCTATTTAAATTGATTGGCATAGCGCTTATGATATTCCACTGATATATTCAATTGCCACTATTTGACTACTGGCACATCCTTAACTCCACCCACGATATTAATGAATCATTGCCCACAATTGTTTTGAGAATCAATTTCCGGGGCAGGAAAAAAGACGCACTTCCTTGTCGATACTTTCCATTTTAGGTTAATTGAAATCATATTATTGGATTGACTGGGACCTGCTCCCTAATTTTCTTAAAAAGAAAACAAAGCAACTTACCAAGTGCCCAACAGTATATACGTACTATAAGTGCATATATTCAAATGCATTTGAGATAAATATAAATACCTCACAGCACGTTTAACTCATATGTACTCGTACGTACAAATTTTCTTACACATGTTCATATTAGTATATTCATATATGTATATATTTAAGAAAATTATTAGATCACCAAAACACAAACGCAATGATTTCATATCTGTTTGTTAAAAAGTAAATTACACGACTTCTATCATTGTAACTAATAACAGTCGACTATGCTCGACTAGGTGACACTCTTTGAAATTTCTGCAATATATGATTAGTCAAGTAAAAATTGTTTTGACTATATCAAATAGTTAAGCCGAGTGAATATTTTAATATTGTAAATTAATTGTTTATTTTGTCAATAAAATTACTGTATTTCTGTGCAATTTCTGTGATAACGAAATTGATCTTAATTATTAAAAAAAAGACACTGTTCAACTTATTATTAAAATAAAATAGATGACTTTATTTTTGTTCTCAATTTATATTAATTTATTAATTAGTGACTGATCCAGTTTAAAAAAAATCGGAAAAGGAATGTAACAAACATAATAATGAAAATGAGAATATACATCCTTTTAGAGAATATTAATTTTACCTTCTTTTATGGTGTATGGCATTAAGTGTAATATTCACGATAAGATAAACGAGCTGAATTAATATAGATATGTCCGTTTGTTTCTGTGCGAACTAGTTCAGAGAAATTCTAAAACTCATCAAGGAAAGTAACGAAAAAGCAGCTTGAAACTTATTTTAGTATCAAAAACATCGCTCAAAAATAATCAAGTACAGTCAACTAGGATCAAAAATAAAAATGTAAAGTAGCATAACACTTTCTAGAGATATCTCATGTACATGTACTATATAGTACGATATCTGAAATTGTGTCTGTTTATTAAATGTATAAACCAGGGATTAAAACCCTAAACGAAACCGTTACCTTTAACCGGTAAAAACCGATTGAAATTTAAAACCTCAACTGAAACCGTAACCGAAAAAAAAGTTCATTACACCGAAACCTCTAAACCGAAATATCCGTTTCATTTATAAGGGTTAATTTCGGTTTTTCATACATCCAAAAAAAAAATTATTTTTCATTTTTCATTTTGATTATTGATTTTAATTTTCTTATGTTTATTTTTGAATTTTTATTTGTGATATTCATGATCGAATTTTCATAGCACTGAATAAGCGCAAATAAAATAAACTTGTTAAATGAAATAATAACATGATTGTTTTTATAACCTTTCTAATATTTAGAAGTAAGTTTTAGCCAACTTGAGGTCTAGTAATGTCAATATAACAAAGCACTTGCAGAACGCAAGGAGCATGGCTCGGTATACAGCTGTTTCAAGAGATGCCAATCTCTATCATCAGTACCGTTGTGCTGACTTGACCAGCGATCCAAGCCTAATGGCATCTTTGAGAAGCCAGAATCAGTTGTGAATTCTAAGCCTCAAAAAAATTTTTGCTCCTTGCGTTCTGCAAGTGCTTTGTCATATTGACATTACTAGACCTCAAGTTGGCTAAAACTTACTACTGAAATATTAAAATTGTTAAAATGTAACTAAACTACTATATATCAAACTGAAGAATATGTGAAATAAATGTGTGAATGAAACATTAGGAAAATAATGCCTGTTTAATTATTTTTATTATATTATTAATATAATTATATATTTCAAAATATTTTTTTTTGTGAACCGAAACCATACCGGAATTCCAAAACCGAAACATACAAAAACCGGTTCACCGTTACGAAAGACTTTGCTTAACCGATAATCGAAAACCCAAATGCGAACATAACCGATATTCGTTTCGTTTTAATCTCTAGTATATAGTAAACTCATTCTTGACAAACTATGTCATTAATTGGTTCGGTTGTATCTTAAGTACACTTTTGGTCCATTTCTCTGAACGAATCTCAATGTTAATTGTAATAAAAGATATATGTATATAGGTATCTACATATGTACGAGTATGTAAGTATTTATTTTATTTCTCTGGTGACTATTTACTACTGCTATCTATTTACAAGATGTATGTATTTTATATGGCCCCACATACAGTTTCAGAATGTATGCAAAGTGATTAACATTATAGACGTGATAAATAAATTACGGATGCTTCATCTTCTCAGCTTCCTTTCGGGCCTTAAACCCACGGAAACTTGACTGTATTTTAACGGCCGCATCCGTAGCAATTTTTTGCTTCTTGCGTACAAGAAATCCTCGAAATCCGGCTTGAATTTTGGTTGCGCAGCGATCCTCCACTGATTCTGCATCCGGCGTGGATGCAGGAGCCTGCTGTCCGTCAACGGCTCGACCCGTGCTTGGGTATTTCTGTCTCTGCTCCATCGAGTCGTTGGCGCGAGTGCGTGCGTGGGAGTGTGAGTGTTGCTGACGTCGGGTACTCGTACGTGGATTCGGTGAGTACTCGAATCGCTGGGACGATATGTGGCTGGAGGGACGTGGCTTGGTCAACGGGTACAGCTGTTTGCGAACGCGATAACCACGAAATCCCGCCTGGATCTTGACGGCTGCACTTTCTTCGGACTGCAAGGACGACGCTGATTCAGGTGAGCTCGGATAAATGTACATGATCTCAAACAGTGATCATAAAACTGTGTTCCTATGCTCGAGCAATCAGGCCAATACTTAAATCTTCAATAGCGAACTTATGTATGTATCTGCGTCTCTTGGCAGCTGCCTGAGAACTGACTCTTACGAGACCTATAACCGCACTGACGTAAATACAACGGAATTGGCTGCTGTGCACTGAGAATTTTCATTTAATTTTTCCATTCAGAAAACAAAAAGGCCCCCACTCATCATTTATGCTCTCGCATATACATACATATGTACATTTGTATGTAAATACATACATACGATTACACACCGCCCTCCTCTGTGTATCGTATTTGCATCTTTTATATTTGTATACATTGTATACATATACGTGTACTTTTGTATCTGTATCTGTGAGTGTACGTATTCAAATCTACGTCCAGACCTACACACACGAGTGAACATACATACATATGTACATATGTATGTTTGTACGTATGGGCAACTAGAATTCTGTGTGTTTTGTTCTCTTTGAAAATTGAAAATAGTCGCGGATGTTCATGACGTTAATGATATTTAATTGAAAAACAACAACAACAACAACGAACAACAACAACAATTCATGAATCTTCTACGTGCCGACGCTTTACATACTTTCACAATTAATCTCTTATCCATGTTATTTTCATGTTTATGTTTAGGTTACACATACATTGTATATGTATGTACTGTGTACTCATCACAAACTCAAACAACAACAATTAAACCTTTAAATAGAATTTAAAAACTAATCCAATTGAATACGTAGAGTACAAACTCCTACACATTACACTGTTTTACTGCGATCTTCACTTGCAGTCAGCCATAAAGCTTATCACATTAAATGTTGGCTTGTAGTACTCGATAGAGTATTCTTTTCAAGAGTGCTTGACTATGAGATACTCTGTATTTAAATTCAAGAATTAACAATATTAAAACTAAAAACAAGCGGGAAAGGCTATAGTCGAAATCCCAACTTTGGGATACCCGTTACTTATTTAACTAAATTGAAAATACTTATATTGCATGGTTTTAGGCACTTGCATTGCTTGAAACTTAAATAAGCCATTACTACCGTAATTAATACAGGGTAGGCAATTTAAAGTGGAAGCTTTTGTTTTTGAAAAAAAAGAGGGAAAAAAAATTTTTTTTTTTTGTTTTCATCTCATTCATTTATTTCGGTCCAAGGAGAAATTTTCTAGTTAGTTTTCGGCATTTTCCATCACTTTTGCCAGTGTATCGGCCGATATGGCTCTTATTTCGCGACGTATGTTGGCTCTGAGTTGAGCTAGGCTGTCCCTTATTTGGTCAAAGTCAATATTTTCAAACGCATACGGGCTAGTTCTGTTCATTAGGTCCTAAAGCACTCAGAAATAAATTTTAACCTCAATCGGAGTATGATAACCCGTGCCAACTTGGATCGGAAAATTTAAAAACTATATAGGATACAATTTTTTTTTTTTTTTAATTTTTTATTTTTTTATTTTGTTCATTTGGTCCTAAAGAACTCAAAACCAAGTTTTCACCTTAATCGGAGTACGATAACCCATTCAAATCTGCATCGAAACATGAAAAATCATCGAAAAATGCATAATCAGTAGACCTCGGATTTTGCATATTTGCATGTTCTTATAGGGATAAGATAGGTGAATTCTGATAACACCAAAGTTCGTTTCGTTAAAAATAGAGTGGAAAACGATGCGCATATTTTTTTTTTTTTGCATATTTGCATGAAATGCATATGCATAATATATGCAAAATATGCAAAAAATATGCAAAATATGCAAAAAATATGCAAAATATGCAAAACAAATTTATATTTAACAAATCAAATAATAATAAAGAAAATCGATTCATAGGGTGGAATAAATATTAAAATTTTATTAAATGTATTAAAAGTAAAAGTAATGAGAAAAACAAAAAAAAAATTGGTTTACTAATCCAGAAATTTAAAAAAATTAAAAATATTAAGTAATTAAAAATCATTTGCATCGATCGGATCGAGATTCGAACTCCAATCTCGTGTTTCGCATGCCGAGCACCTATCACTTCCACCACTCCGCCACTTGAACTGATGCTGGCAAAATCGATATACATACTCGATGTACATTCTGGCAGAGTAAATGTAAAATGATTTAATTGACCATTAATTATTTTTATATTATTTTCATATGAAGGAATTAGCGAAAGGAAACGATGATCCCACTTTTTCATCTATTAGATTTAACAATTTTCGAGTGTAGAAATCAATTTTTTGATGAAATTCGATTGCATATGTTTTGCATATTTTGCATATATTTTGCATGTTTTGCATATTTTGCATATATTATGCATATTTTGCATATTTTTTGCATATTTTTTTTGCATATATTTTGCATATAATTTGCATACTTTCGACATGCATTAAGAATTGGTTTTTTTAAATTATAACATACCTAAATACAAAGTTTGGTAATAATCTGATGAAAAATATGGAAGTATGCAAAATCCGAGGTCTAATAATCAGTGTTAAAACACTGTTTTTTCATGCATATTGGAGACGACGCGTATAGTCATCTGGATTTTGTAAGGAAACATCTTCAAATCACCATGAATTATGCGTCGGAGCGTGGTCCTTGCGATTCCCAATTCCTGAGAACGGCGATAACTCGATGTTCTTGGATCCGCCTCAATACTGGCTCGTACGGCTTCAATATTTTCATCGGAACGTCTTGTCCGTTGTCGGGATGAGTGGTTGGCATTACTAACATTACCGGAGTTCACAAATTTTGCGTATAAACGCCTTATGGTGTTATCAGCGGGAGCACTTTTAACTTTATTTTTTGCACGAAACGCACGTTTGGTTTTCACAATCGAGAAGTTATTTTGAATGTAAAGCTGAACAATTTCAGCACGTTCTTTTGGAGTGTACTGTTCCATGGTATAAATTGTCTTGAAATGAATAATAATAATAATTAAAAAAGGCATTACTCTCTTAATGTTTCATTCACAAATTTACTTCACATATTCTTTAGTTACTAAAAGGTTATTTCGGTTTACAGAGTTTCGGTTTCAATGTTTTGGTCAAATGAAAATTTTTTTTCTCGGTTACGGTTTTAAATTTTAATCGGTTTTTACCGGTTAAAGGTTAGGGTTTTAATCCCTGCTTTATAGGGTCGGAGATGCTTCCTTTTTCCTGTTACATAGATTTCAACGAATTTTAACTTATTTTTTAAGTAACGGGTAAAATAAAAAAAAAAATAATGAACTGTGTGATCGAGGTTAAACTTAAAATAGTTGTCACATTTAAAACATTTCTACCAAAAATTGTCAATTTTTATTCGTTGGTCCCCATGTTTTTTTCTGAAATGGAAAATCATAAGTCGACTTTGCGTGATTTAAATTTATGCACACAACAATTGTTTACGCATTAAATAAAAAGATTAAAGAAAATCGGTTGCTAGACTTCATGACTGTGATTATACCCGTTTTTTAATTTTTGTGTGGCCAGGGTATAAATACTTATGTCATAAAAGTGTATATTGTACGTTCATATTCTTCACATCTTTCACATTATATTTTTGGACTCTTGCAAACATTATAATAATTTTGTACGTTAATCGTATATGATTGTCAATTGACAATTCTCATCTTATTTAGTTTAAACGAATTAAGTTTGTAAGGGTATTCAATTTTCAGCTTTCATTATAGCATTATGATGTATATAGATACATACATATGAATATATATGCACATGCATATAGATTTTTATTTGTTTGTTATTGGTCGGGTGATGACTATGCAATGGTTACGTTAACGAACCGGTATCTGCGGTCAAGATGAAATTTATAGGCGTTAATAGCCTTTTAAGAGGAGTGAACTCATGAAAACAACACTCACTTCTCTACATATGTATGTATGAACATATATGTATTTATAACACGAACATATACACAGCTAATAATTTGTACGATTCGATTTAAATGAATAAATTGTTGCCTCGAGAAGATCGCTCTAACACTTTTACTGAAAGTGCACATGTATCTATATAAAAAGTATCTACTAGATATAAATGTATGTACATATTTGTTTTGGCTTCTACAACAAACAAATTTGCGTCACGATGGTTGAACCGATTCCGGAAAATGGATCCTGTATTTGACGTATTGCTGAAAAAGCTAAAGCATTCACCATATGGCAGTAATTCTGTTGTCATAAAATGTTTTCAGTAGTATTCTTTTCTAAATTTATTGAGAAACATTTGTAAATGGGTAAAGATTTTGAATAAGTTTAAAATTAGTAATAAAATGGAAACACTTTTAGCAGATGCGATAAAGCATTTTGCGCTGCATTCTATGTTGAAGCTCTCCACGACGAACCATGGTATGAATTACCTTCATTACAGTTCGCTCCTCGTATTTCTGACGTAAGAAATCCTAAAATGGGAAAATAAGCATTATTAGTTTTAAGCAATATACATATAAGAGCTTGGAAATAGTAGTTATTACATATGTTACATCTAACATTCAATGGACCGCGAATTAGATAAAATGTCATGTTTAAATGTCTTGGCTGTCTTTAGTGGTTTCTTTTGAAAAGCATTTTTAACAATTTAAAATATTTACAATTCAATCTATTTAGCTTTGGTAATTCAAGTGCAAGTGTCCAAATTTATTGCGTGTTTAGCACAACTTCAGATGCACTTGTCAATTTGTATCTAAACAAAAATTATTATCTAGAATACTTGGCAAAATTCCAGTTTCCAACAATCGAACAAAAGAGCTAATTTTTAATAAAGCGAATTTTGCCGAGGTCAGTAATATAAGAGGAAATCGCACTATTCAAAAAAAAACTGGCCAGCATCGCAACCGTTCAGCACGCCGAAGATTTGATGCCCTTGCATAGCCCTGTATTAAATGTTCGATTGATTGTTTCTATAGTGGCTTTGATTTCAACCACATTAAGTTATCAACCAATCGTTCCTATGGCAGCTGTATGATATCCCCCAAAAAAAACTCTTTACGCGGTAAAAGTCTAGTGACGAAAACATTTCCATGCCGCAAAATTTCTGATATCCAATTTTGTGACGAAATATATTAAATTTTTTATATATGTTAATTTATTATATACTAGGGGGCTCCGCCCCCTGCTCGCTTCGCTCGCCAACCCCCGCTCGTTTATTATATATGCCAAAAAAAAAATTAATATACATACAAAGTAAAAAAAAAAATTGGCATTCGGCACAGCGCAAAAAGTTATTTTTTAGGTGCAAAGAAGCTGAAGCTTTTTGCGCAAAGTGCCAAATGCCAATTTTTTTTTTACTTTGTATGTATATTAATTTTTTTTTTGGCATATATAATAAACGAGCGGGGGTTGGCGAGCGAAGCGAGCAGGGGGCGGAGCCCCCTAGAATATAATAAATTAACATATACTGCCGCTCAACTGAATAGGTTCACGAAGTTATTCAAAAAAACATACTTTAAACAAAAAAGATTTGATGCAAATTTCTTAAAATATTCGTATCATTTAATTTCCGTTTGAATGATAAAAAAATTTTGTTAACCCATTAAGTACCCATGGATTATTTCGAATTTTTGTAAAAGTGTTTTTTTTCCACGTTATTCCTCGATTTTTAACAAAAAAATGTTATGATGCAAAAAAATTCTTCAAACAATTCTAAGAGTTCTGCAAAAAAAAAAATTTAAAAAATATTTTTCCTAGAATTTTTTATAATTTTTTGAAAAAAAAATTGTCCTCATTAAAAAATTGACCAAAAGGCTCCAGCGGCCCCATTAGCTCCAATCATTTAAATTTTGCCCCTCCCACTTACACCTGTTTATCTCACGAACCAGGTGAGTTTCCAAAAGTCTTGGTATGCACATTTGTAAGTTAAATTGATACCTTTCGATCAGTATATAACTCGACCTGATCGGACAGTCATAGCAAATTTTCCATTCTTCCTGTGTATATATGCTAGTCGCCTTCGCACCCTTCGTGCTGCTGATAGTGAACTGATTTAACTCAAATCTGAGCAGAACGTATAAGACAATTAAAAATTTCCAATCTGCGTTTTTGGATGAGATATCTCGAGAATCAACAAAAATGTTCGTAACAAATCTTAATTTCAGACTTATTGTTCCGATTTGAACCCATTTGGATTTATAAGACAAAAGCAGTTTTCAATCTGCGAGTTTGTTTGAGAAATTTTGATTTTCAGCAAATAATTGAAGGGTGTGTGGCATACAGAATTGAAAATAAAGTTTTTCGGCGCATGGTATCCATGGTAAACTTGCATACTCTCTTTTAGTCTCTTTTAGTCTGGGATTGATTCGTTCATACAGACGGACAGAGCGATATCGACTCAGCTGTTGATACTGATCTAGAATATATAGACTCTATGGGGTCTGCCACATACAAACATTTCACAAAACCAAAACAAGGTATAAAACAAAAGTTAAATTATCTTCGGCACGTTGACGATTTGATGCCAATACAGAGACTGATTGCGACATATGTACTGCATAAATATAATAAAAGGATTTGTACCAAGCTGCATCACGACAGCCTTAAAACTAAGTGACTAAGTACAGACAGTTACCGAGGAATTATTACCTGCAAAATATTTTGTTCGGAAACCTGAGATCCGATGGCAAATCGTCGTTTGAGTTGTTTTTCTATACGATTTAAAGTTTCCTGGTCCTCCTCGGTGGTGAAGCCTTCTGCTCCAGCGAGGCTGCCCGTTGAGGCAGCATCAAGGGTGGACACTTGAAACAATCGAAGCGCTTCGTTGACGTGCTCATCGGTAGCAAACGGAAGCAAACGCATTTTTGCCAATGATTCGGAAATACGAATAACAGCCTCCAACTGGCGCACTGTGATGGGAATGGCATGACGCTTGTCCGCCGACTTCTCTTGCTGTCCAGCCCCAGCTCGCATCAGAACGTAGCGACTCTTCAGCTTGTCGCCAGCAGCTTCACTGAGTCGGGGACCGCAATGTGTGCGACAGTAGTGAATGTACTTCTTGAACGTGGCCAGTGATATTTCACCCTCAGCGGGCTCGGATGGAGCCGACTTGTTCGAGCTAAGATGAACGTTTATGATGTGCTTGGCCATGGTGATGTCCCGTGCCTCATCGTGCACATCCTTGACGATGAATATCATGTCGAAACGTGACAGAATCGTTGGCATAAAGTCAATGTTCTCCTCGCCCTTGGTGTCATCCCAACGACCGAATATGGAGTTCGCTGCGGCGAGCACTGAGCAGCGTGAGTTCAAGGTGGTCGTAATGCCAGCCTTGGCGATCGATATGGTCTGCTGTTCCATGGCCTCGTGAATGGCAACGCGATCGTCCTCCCGCATCTTGTCGAACTCATCAATGCAAACGACGCCACCGTCAGCCAGAACCATAGCGCCGCCTTCCATTACAAAATTACGCTGAGGGAACAACACAGTATGAATATGTTCAAATTATTGCCAAGATCCAACAACTACTCACCGTGTGCGGGTCTTTCATGACAGAAGCCGTTAAGCCAGCTGCGCTAGATCCCTTTCCTGATGTGTAGACCCCGATGGGAGACACTCTTTCAACGAATTTGAGGAGCTGCGATTTGGCGGTACCTGGATCGCCCAGAAGTAGGACGTTGATGTCGCCACGACGGCACAAACCGTCCGGAAGGCGCTTGCGTGAGCCACCAAAGAGCATGGCCGTGATGGCCTTCTTTATGTCGTTGGATCCAAAGATGCTGGGTGCCAAAGATTTCGAAAGGCGATCGTAGATATCCGAGGAAGCTGCCATTCGCCTGAACGTTTCCTCCTCGTCGGTGGTAATGTTGCTATAACGGGAAATGGCTCCGGCTCCCTCTGCGTCCACCGTTATACCGACTACGCGCATGTACGGAGCACGCACACCAAGGACGGCCTTCTCGCGACCATCTTGCCGCGTGGGTTTACCGACTTTGCGAATCGAGTAAATGCCCTGGATAAGCACACGGTTGCCGGGAACGACGCGTTCACAAAGCGAGCGATCACAAAACAACTGCAAATGTCGTGGAATCTCGCCTTGGGGCACAAAGTCCGGGAGCTCTTGCAGCTTGATCGTTTGGAAATCGACACACTTGCATTTGTCCGGCATTATGAAGAAGGGATCCAGGGGACACTTGGGCCTGCCGGCTTGCTCAGTGGTGCACTTGCGTGGCAGCGAATACCCCTCCAGTCCGGGATTGACTTTAAGATTCGGTATCACAGTACTGCACGAGCGGCACATGATCGACATCCGTGTTGCTTTAGCCTGAATGCCCGAAGCGGCCACTATTATTCCAGCAATTTTGACCAAACGCGATACACTATCTGACTTCAGTTCCCGAATATTTGTGGGATTCGCACTTGACATCAGCAGTATTTGAATATCGTGCATGTGCTCCTCGTGCTCTGGACGAGGTGCCGTTATTTCATCAGCTACCTCGCGGGCAGCCTCCTCGAAGATTTGCAAGTGCTCAGTGGGCTGCTTGTTCAACTTGTCTGCCAGCGTCTCATCAAAGCCCATGACGTCCTCCATTTCAATCTCCAGAAAGTAGCGTCCATTGAGATAATTACGCTTTAGATTGTCCCTGCGAAAGTATTCAGCACGTTTAAGCTATTATTTGAAACAAATTCTAACTGGGTTGCAATTATTACCTATATTTGTAAAAGAAATTGTCCTCATTAAAAGTGCGAATGAATTCCTTGTACTTCTTTTTGACGGCTTGTAAATTAATTTGGGCACCATCCGCATTCTGGTCGCCCCCAAAGTTATCCGAGAAAAATACGCCGGCATCATCAAAGCCCTCCATAGTAATAAAAATATATGTTGATGAATTGGACGACTAATGCAAATTGGCGCAGTATTCTAATCTGTCCTGGAAGAATATCCTCAATTGCAATGTAACCAAGAATTTGCCGCCAAAATGCATAAGCATAGTGAGTAAATCGATAACATGTCGCATTCGTTTCTCGATAGCAGTGACCAAGAATAAGAGTGGTATTCCTTAAAGTGATTTGAGTTAATGCAATAAATATTCTCCAACATTGGCTAAGGCTTTAAAAAACACATTTTCTAATTAAGATTTCGGACATCCATTTTGTCTGAGTGATTGCGCAAACATCATGATAAAATCACTTCTTAAATTTTAAAAATATAAGTTTAATTTCCCCAGAGTAATACTAAAATCAAACTTTGTCAAATAAGTCTAGAAAATACTTAAATTGTGATAACTTGTGCTGGTATGTACTACATATTTTTCATAGTAATATTTTCTTGTAATATCAAAAAGGAATACCTCAAAGCATAAGAATATTGAATAGCTGTTGTATGAATTTATCGTGAATTGACTTCTAAATATATCGATATCTGTACCGATATGATTTGAGCATCCCTATTTGCGAGTTGATGGGTAGCACTTTTTCGCGTGTGTTTGGGAGGGAAGCAGACCGGAATTTTTTACACATTGCTAAATTTCTTGCATTATCAGCACCTAAGCCAAGCCAATATACGAGAAATGGTATGCTAGATACTATAAGTTGTAATATTTAAGCTAATCCGTCCGATTTGTAGTCTTCTACAGATATAACAATGGAATCGAGCATTGAGCACGATGGCGCGTCCGAGACCGGCCTCACACCAATCGGAATTGCTAACACGAACAATGTGATAAAGAAACTGGCCCATACCAATGCCAGTGCAAGCGGCGGTGGTAAGGCATCGCCTGGTCCTGGCAACGACGCAAGTGCTAATGCCGAAGATATGACATCCAGGGACTATTACTTTGACTCGTACGCACATTTCGGCATCCACGAGGAAATGCTCAAAGATGAAGTGCGGACTGTCACATACCGCAACGCGATGTATCACAACAAGCATCTATTCCAGGGAAAGGTAAGTACGCAGAATGTGTGGTATGACAGAAGTTGGTTGGTATCACGTTTTCTGATATTTCTGTTAAAAACGGTTGTTGATTAAAACGTGTTCGCATTCTTAATGTAATCTGTCTCGATCTTGCAAAAACCAAAGAGTGTCATAACCACAATATTGGCAAATTCAGAGTAGCTTCACATTTCAATTACTTGTAGACCGTGCTAGATGTTGGATGCGGAACGGGCATACTTTCCATGTTTGCCGCCAAGGCCGGAGCCGCCAAAGTAATTGCTGTGGACTGCTCGAATATAATAGAGTTCGCTCGTCAAGTGATTATTGACAACAATTTGCAAGATATTATCACTGTAGTGAAAGGAAAAATTGAAGAGATTGAACTGCCAAATGGAATCGAAAAAGTTGATATTATTATATCGGAATGGATGGGGTATGGTCTAACGCATTTATGAATGATATTTCATTCATTTTCATTTTTTTATTATTCTTTTCTTTCTTTGACTGAAGGTATTGCCTATTCTACGAGTCCATGCTGGATACGGTGTTGTATGCACGTGACAAGTGGCTGAAACCCAATGGCATGATGTTCCCTGACAGAGGCACACTGTATATAACAGCCATCGAGGATCGCCAGTACAAGGATGAGAAAATCAATTGGTGGGACGATGTATATGGTTTCGACATGAGCTGCATACGGAAAGTAGCGGTCACCGAGCCACTCGTTGATGTTGTCGACCCGAAGCAAGTTGTATCCACAGCCTGCATGGTAAAGGAAGTCGATCTGTATACAGTGCAAAAATCGGATCTAAACTTCTCTTCCAAGTTTAATCTGACCATCAAGCGCAATGATTTTGTTCAAGCATTGGTCACATACTTTAACATTGAGTTTACCAAGTGCCACAAACGTCTTGGATTCAGCACTTCCCCTGATTCCACATATACACATTGGAAGCAGACCGTCTTCTACTTGGATGATCACATGACTGCCAAAAAGAATGAAGAAATCAATGGAACGTTTCAAATGAAGCCCAACGAACGCAACAATCGTGATTTGGACTTTGTCATCGACATCAATTTTAAGGGAGAGCTATCTGAAATTCAGGAATCAAATACATACCGCATGCGTTAGGTTAAATGCCATTTACCAACGTGGTGTTAAGGCCACAACCCAACCTTCTTTAGACAGAGGAAACTAAATGATGATGACTAGACGTAAGATATAATCCAGTGCGAAATGTGCAACAAATTTGTGTTGCGTCTTCTACTAAGTTTAAAGTGTACCTTTTTATTATACATCATATTTTTACAATTGTGCGCCTGTTTAAATGATTATTCAACTATACTTCTAAGCATATTGTACAGTGGCACATTAAGTCTCTCATACACATAATAAAGTGTGCGACAAACGCACCATTTTACTGGAATTCATTCTCTTCTTTATTTTGTATTGTCTCTTCTCATTGTTCTGATTGTTCGTATCGTGCGATTTCCAACCCTCTATTCTCCATTAGGGTCATAAACCATTCGAATGGGGATGTTAACACAAGAAACTCTGACACTAAAATTATTTATTACATAAAATAATTATTACATAGAAAAAAATATTTTCTTAATCCAGTTTAAAATTGATATTTTTGACTTTATATACTTTTCATGCTTCGGGTATCAAACAGTTATGTACAAAACTAAATTTATAAAATTGTTGAATGTTATGTCAAAGGCAGATTTAAATGTATTCTGACTTAATATATTTGTTTTATGCGTGGGATAGCTGATTTATTTATTTATTTACTTTTTTTTTATAGATTATGTCATTTTAATGTCGATCACGTGAATCGGAACGACTTCTCCGATCTCGCGAGAAGCTTCGGGGAGTGCGCGAACGCCTGGGTGAGCGGGACCTGAAAAAGGTTGTTACAAAAGCCAAATTATTAAAAAAAAATTTAATTAATTGCTATTATCAGTATTTTTTAAATAAGAAACCATTACTAGGATTTGTTATTAATAGGAAAATCAATTATGTAGAATCATCGCTTGCTCGGGGACTAGTCTGAAGTGAACATTGACTTGGGGGAGATTTCAAAGCACGATTACACTGTGCTACAGCCAAAAAACTTCTGGGATGCGACATAGCGCAGGTTGTAAATATAGTTGAAGGTAACATTGTGGCATACTAGAATTTTTCGGTGCACATCGAAATTTTAAATTACGGTACAAAAACCGTTTTTTCGAGGTTGATGGAGTTAAAAAATCCTATGTCCTAAAGTCGTTGGAAAGTGAAAAGTAACACCATTCTAATATTGAGGGAGCTATATGTAAAAATATATGGATGTAAATATATTATGGATTACCGTACCTTGAACGTAACTTAATAAGTTAAATTTGTAGAAAGCAATTTACTTTTGGTGTGTAGTTTCAAAAAAACATTTAAATTTACGTCTTCTGCTTTAAAGTTTATAAACATCAAGTGATATTTAACTGAGTTAATATTTTTTTTTTTAGAAAATATGGGGCAATGGTAGCGACAATATCAACATTTTGAGCAATTCTGTTTCAGAAAATCTATTATAGCTTTGCCAATTATTATCCGATTTTAGAAAATAGACACCCCTTTTACTGGTGAAAATGTGTTATTTTTAAATAAAAATACAAGTTTAAGGGGTTTTTAATAAAATAGTGTTCAAAAATATCACCAAAGAAAAAAAATTAAAAAAAAAACAAACAAAAATTTTTTTTACCTAGAAAATATTCTAATAAAGGAATTGAATCCAGTTAAGTTAAGTATGGCACGTTTATAAAACTGTTTCTTCTTTCCATAACCGTTAAAAAAATTATAATCAGTGAATATCTGACGAAGCTATGGGCGCATGAGTGAGTGCAAGTACGAAAAAACGGTTTTTGTACCGTAATTGAAAATTTCTATGTGCACCAAAAAATTCTAGTATGCAAAAAAAATGTAAATATCTTTAGCTACAACCTAAGATATGTCCCATCCCAAAAGTTTCATTTTTATTCAATTTTGTAGCACAGTGTTATCTTCCTGTAATCCCACAAGTATCTCCAGTAAAGCACAAGGGCATAAAAGGTTGTCTCCACCAGCCAAACTTGGATAAATACTAGACTCAATACTCTATGAGACAACTTTAATCAATATAAATCATATTACAGTGTTGGTATATAACTTAGAGCCGTTTGTTACAATTATGGTTTATTTGATGTCGCTATGTGAGTTTATTGTTGTCGGTCTTCCAGCATATATTAAACAAATATATCTTTATTGTTTTCTGCGCTTTTATGTGTTCTTTTTTTGTTTAATTTAAAAATATATCACAGTTGCAATTATCGTTATCACATTAATACGAATATTCTCATAAAATTCGTAATCATAATACTAGATTTACCCAGAGTATTATAGGAATAATTTCGCATACAGAATGTAGTATATAGTAATGAAAGTAATTCAAAGCCTATGGCCTAGTAGAGCATGATGATTATGCGGTAGATTGAAAGATATGATAATAAAATCAAAGATGTGTGGCGTGTTGTTGCTGACGTTGATACATCTGAAGAACTTGATCGACGAGCGAGGATTGTTATGTGACATTACAGTTGAAAGTCTTGTAGTTTAGAACCCTGCTGATCGGATCGAGGATGTGATTGTGGTTGTGGAGATTTTGGTAGAGAAGAGGTAGCTTTGAATCGTGAAGATGTTGCTGTTGTTGTTCTTGTACTTGTTCATGTTGTTGAAGGAGGAGGTAGATGTAGAAGTAGTTCTTGTCAAAGGGGTTATCCTGTAAAAATTGCGATTGAAACAAGAGTAAAACAAAACTAAGCTTTTTCGATATATATGGACTGTGGACTATTGTCGGCTATTGATGTTGATTAGGAATTATATAAATACTTTATTGGAAAGGATTCTCATTCTGCCTGATACATACATACTGTGTTATATTTTTGGACCATGTTGTAAGTAAATGCGGACAGACACAGCTGTTTCTTAGCAAACCATAGATATTCCAGTTTAAGATTATTTACCTGAAACGTCCAGCACTGCGGCCACCGCCGCTTCCTTCAGGAGCGCCGCGACGCCCACGGTCACGGGAGCGTCCCGAAGACATCTCAACTCGGATTCTAGTTCCACAGCAGCGTGTTCCGTCAAGAGCTCGGGTCGCATCTTCTGCATCACGTCGATCTTCGAATTCAACGAATGCGAAACCTGGAGGATTGCGTGCTACCCATACGTTTCGCAAAGGTCCGTATTTACTGAACGCATTTTCTATATCGTATTTTGACGCTGATGATCCCAGGTTGCCAACATACACCTTGCAGGCCAAATCCCATTCGCGATAGCGTGGCATTTTAGTCATTAAATTGATTTATCTATAATTGCAACAAACGAATTTTGAGTGTATACATATGAATAAACATATATACACACATATTACAAATGCATCTATGTATATAACTGGGATGGCGGACTGACTTATTCCGCAATCCCAAGCATTAAAATTTATATGAGCTATGTACATACATATGTAGGTGTATATGTACATATGTATGTAAGTGTACTGAATGGCACATGGTGTACACTGTACAAACAATTGTTAACAGATAACGCTTATATTGTAATTTGTATGTATGTATTTGTATTTGACGTATGATTTACCAATTTATTTGTATTAACGCGTTTACGCAAATATACTACAAAACTTTTAGCCCAATAAAAAAAACACGATTACTAGAAAGAATACAGCTAGAGGTGGAGAACTATCGATGGCACTATCGAGCCGCCATCGATGGTAGACCTGCATTATCGATAGTGCTCGATAGTTTCTTACGATGCGTAATCAGAAAAAACGCACATTTGGCATCTGCAGCTTTAAGTTTTGTGTTTAATAGTTATATCGTTTTATTACTATAGTCGAATAAGATAAAGGTTTATAAAACGGAACTGGACCAAATAAAACGTTAATGTTTAAATATTTATGCGCATGTTCAGTAAGGCTGGACAAATAGTTTCATATCGCCAGACTCGACTGAAAGAAACAACCATTAATGTGTTATCCTTTGGCTATTAAAATAGTTAATAGTAGAGGTGGAGAACTATCGATAGTCGGCACCATCGATAGTCAGCGATATTATTTTTCAAACCATCGATAACTATCGATAGTTTTCGATAGTGTGTTAAATTATAAATTTTTATATAAAATTCCAACTAATATTTGAAATTGGTTTTAATTTAGGTATTATAAAACTAAAAATAAATAAAATTCGTTATCAACAATAATGTTTTGCTATTCTAATAGCCAAAGTTCCGCGATCTAAAACTTTTTGTCCAGCCTACTGAACATGCGCTCGAACTCGACTAAAGTGGCGGGTACACATAAATAAGTAATAAAACATTAAAATTTGTATT
Source organism: Drosophila suboccidentalis (assembly GCA_037043435.1). NCBI lineage: Eukaryota > Metazoa > Arthropoda > Insecta > Diptera > Drosophilidae > Drosophila > Drosophila suboccidentalis. The sequence goes on along the minus strand of JBAMBK010002463.1, from coordinate 348,023 downwards.
AGGTTCAGTTTCGTTACGTTCTTCTTTACCTATTTCGACTATAGTAAGGAACTTATCCATGTCAAAAAAATATATAATTATTAAACACAAAACTTAAATGTTTTCGAAGCTGCAAATTCCAAATTCTAGCCTTTCTGTGACAAGTTGAGCGTCATAAAAAACTATCGGCCACTATCGATAGTGCACGTCTGCTATCGATGGCGACTCGATAGTGCTTGACCATCGATAGTGCCGATAGTGCCATCGATAGTTCTCCACCTCTAGTTAATAGCTAAACATTATTATTGTAAACGAATTAAATTTTACCATACAAAATAAAATGTATATATTAATGGTATTCCGGAAAGCGTTTTAGACCAAATCTAAATCAATTGACGGAACGACCCTTTTTGCACACTGATTAGTTTTAGATTTCGTGAACAGCTGACAGTGTACTCATCGAATATGTTTTTATTAAAAATTCGCAGATTTCCAATGCATACAAACACCATATGTCACACAGCTGTCACAGTTTTCAGTTGAAACCAAATCGAAATCAAAACTAAATCAGCCTCAGAGCAGATTTCACGAAATCAATTAGTAAGACCACATTTCCCTGATTAACTCTGGGCACACAGAAAATTTTGTATGGAGTAACTGTGAACAGCTGACTGCGAAATCTAAACCAAATCTAAAACGCTTTCCGGAATCCCATTATTGTATAACACACTAATGATTATGATTACTAATTATTATTGAACAGGTATGACTGCAACAGAATATTGAAAAAAAAAAATGAAAAATAGCAATAGAAAATAATTGGATCCTTCAAATTCGTCCTTGAAGGACATTTGATATATCATATGAAAGATCTCGAATCATAGATCAAGAGTAAATTTAAATTTTTGTTACACAAAAATTGGTTCAAAAGATATTCAACTTAACTTTTATTTATTTTTATAATACGGAATAACTCTTATTTGTAACTTTTAAAATAAAAATCAAAAATAACTCTTAATTTTTATTTTTATTGAAAAAATCAGAAATAAGAGTTTTTTCACAACTTTTATTTAAAAAATGAGTTTTAACGATTATTCTTGACTTTTTAAATAAAAATTAAAAATAAGAATTAAATTTGAGGTAACAGTCTAGTACCGGAACTACTCTCAAAAAAAAAAAAAAAAAACACAAAAAGAGGGCGATTTATCATGAATTTTGGTGAAAAAATTTTTAGGCGGTCACCGCTAGTTTTTTTTTTATTGAATTTTGAAAATTGGTTAAAAATGCACTTTTTTCCTTGTTGTTTTCTGTTTTTCATGGTTGCTTTGGCTTTTGCATGGTTGCTTTGGGGTTTTCAGGGTTGCTTTTCGATAATGTGGAACGTTTTCCAACACTACTTTTTCTCTAAAATTTTTAAGTGTTTTCCAACACTGTTACGCTAGAAAAGAAACATGTTTAAAATGAGCATATAAAAAAAATAAAAAATAAAAATAATAAAAAATAAATAAATAAAATAAAAATAATAAAAAATAAATAAATAAAATAAAAATAATAAAAAATAAATAAATAAAATAATAAAATAAAATAAAAATAAAACCAAAGGAAATATTTCAATCTCTTTTTAAAATATTTGGTGGTCCTGAAAAGGACCGATTTGGTCCCAAGACATTATAAATAATGTTGGGAGAGAGCGTGGTCAGGTGCAAAGGCGGGGGGTCATCATCAAGGTCATCATCCATGGGCGTCAAAATCTTAAAATGTGTGAAAGGCAAAGTCAGTTAATAGGCATTTGGTCAAAATCAAACATCACTGTCATCATCATCATCATCCTAAAGAGTGGTAGAGATTTAAAGATAATAAATTAAAATATGCATAAATTTTAAACAAATATGGCAGGAAAGAGGATAAAAAATTGTTAAAAAGGGTGGGCGGGGTGACGTCACAGCGCACGCGCGATTTTATTTTTTTAAAAATTTTTCGCCTGCGACTTGCTTTGCACATATCACTAACCCCGGCTGCATGAGCGTCTTCATTAATTTGGGCTTCTCTATAAGGGTCATAGAGTCGTCCAATGGCCATAAACAGCTCATGAACCCTTTGCGAATGGTTCTTGTATGCTTTAAAGAAGTGGAACTTAGCCAAGTAACCATGGTAGTGCTCCTTCTTTTTGCCGAAACGAGGAATGAAGTCCTTCATGTCTCGCCACAATCTCTCAATATTTTGAGTGTGGGCCTGCGTCTCGGGATCTACAAAGTTTTTTGAGTGGTTGACCGTCTGGTGGACGAATCCCTCACTCTCCAAACAATTGTAGGCCCTCCAACAATCTGACATTATTGTCGTTCCGTCGGCTATACGATCCCTTATGATGGCGAGCAATGTTTCCGTGTTTCGGGACTCTACAGGCACGATGAAAAAGTCGCCACTTTCCCGATCAATGCCTCCGAAAAGCCACTGTCCCTCCACCACTCGGCCGCAGTTGTACTTCCGCTTTCCAACTTTGGCCTCGTCGATCTCGACCACTCTGCCAACACCGCCAAGTTTCGGAAGGCTGTGTGTGACGCTCCAGTCTATATACACTTCACGCAAAAAGCTCTTCCAGTCTATGATTGATTGGCGGCTCCACTTCATCTCGCCCATGAGTGCGTCCGTCTCTCCCTTGATGCGCATCGTGTCGAAGGCAACAAACCGGCAAATTTCCTTAATTGTGAAACGCGTCCCAGCAAAGAATGTGTTTGCACGTATTGTCTCATAAAAATTACACTGCACTCTAACACGTTTTTTTTTTTTCCCAGGCTGGTGCATATGGGATGCACGGCAAGTGAAAAAAAACTTTGTCTCCTCCGAAGATGACAATGTGCATTGCGCACCACATTTTGGGCAAAGTCGTTCGCTCCGGATCACGTTGTGACGGCGCAGAAATTCAAACAAGTCAGTTTGACTAAATTCTATGACCTCTGTCACACTAACATAGCAATTTGCACACGCCATTTTGTCAAACTTTATCGCAAATATAATTTTCTTACAGGTTCCGTTATAAAAAGTATTGAAAAACACACAAAAAATGGGCATGTTGAAGAAAAAGTAGTGTTGGAAAACGTTCCACATTATCGAAAAGCAACCCTGAAAACCCCAAAGCAACCATGCAAAAGCCAAAGCAACCATGAAAAACAGAAAACAACAAGGAAAAAAGTGCATTTTTAACCAATTTTCAAAATTCAATAAAAAAAAAACTAGCGGTGACCGCCTAAAAATTTTTTCACCAAAATTCATGATAAAGCGCCCTCTTATTTGTTTTGTGTTTTTTTTTTATTTTTAGAGTAGTTCCGATACTAGACCTTTACCTTTTGGTGTTTACCATTTTACTGTAGCATACTTCCTTCACATTGATTTTTTTAGCTGAAACTAGCATTCATAACTCTTATTTGCAGTCCCTGGTATCTATGAAGATTTCATTATCGATAATTGATTTGAGAATCTATCGCCGAAATCAGCTGCACAAGTTACATACAAACATACATTTCGTAACCAAAGTTTTTAGTTCAATTTGCTGACCAAGTTCAATCGTTAATTTTTCAGTCGTGAACTAAATCAGTCAGTTCAGTTGGTCATTTGGTCAGTGGCACTTAACATTTCAGTATTAATCTTAACATTTCAGTACTAAATCTAACATTTCAGTATAAAATTTAACATTTCACTATTAAATTTAACATACCTCTGTTAAATGAATGTTAGCTCGGCACCGATAAATTTTGTGCCCATGTCAAATCTCTAGAATTTTCAAAATTCAATTAAAAATATTTAAAAAACGAAATTCGAAAAAGCAACAAAATCCAAAATTAGCTAAAATAATAAGCTTTCTTTTGAAACTGCTTTGATGCAATTTGGCCCACGCGTTGCGAAGTTAGGAAAAAAGTTCTGAAAAAAATCTTAAAATATTGAGAAAATTCCAACAAAAATTCTGGTAAAATTCCCAAAATTCTAGCTTGAAAATTTCGAATGCGCCACTTTTAGGTAGCGCGCTCCGTGAAAGGATCTCAAATTTTGAGCTCTTTCACCAGGCGAACAGAATTAAGCAGAAAGTTGGCGGCGCGCCTGCACAAAACAGCTGTTTTTCTTCGGTTGTCATTCTCGGAGCGTACGTGTGAATTTTAATGGCCGCCGCCTTACATGTGTGTGTGCTGTTTGTTTTGTTTTGAGCGAGAAGTAGAGAAAGAATGGAGGAAAAGCAGAAACAAGCTCCGCCTGCATCAAAAGAGAAACAAAACCAAAACAAGAACGAATTTAAAGAAACAACAAGTTGGAAAAGTTGCAAACAATTATTAATTGTCGAAAATTCAAAGTGATTTTAACTGACTTTATTGAAACTTTATTTATTAAAAAGACAATAATATACTGTGTAATTTTATAGTTTTAATTTATTTATTTATTCTTTTTATACAGTGAGTGTCATTTAAAAATTGCCGGCAACGAAAACAAAACAAAGCAAGAAAATTCTGACTAGACAATTATGGAGAAGATGCAGCTCCTTTTGACCCGAGCTTGGAGCCCTTGTTGCGGGAGAATGAATCCTCGTCGCTTGTGATATCCCAAATGTACAAAAAAGGTATGACATGTAATTCTTATATGTGCATGCATACACATACACACACATACATATATTTTCAGATAGCCAAGGAAAATGTCCACTCGGAAATCGACACCTACATCAGCGGGACTATCTTTTCAGGCGCTATCTTGGATCTCTTCCAAGGCTGCTAACTTTGGGGAACGCATTTTGCGGCCGTTGAAGGAATCTTCTTCAGCGGCAGTTTTGCTAGAAGCGCGGCCTCCTTGGTGCAACTCGGCAACAATACAAAGAAAACAAACAAAATTACAAATAAAAGTCATGTCATTCGTTTTATATGTATTATTATTATTGTATTAACATTTTAAAATATAAAAAACAAAACTGACTAGTCCAAAATCGTCATTTCCTTTACTTAAACTTTCAACTCTGTAATTTAAAAATTATGATAAATAAATATTTTCATAAATTTACAACGTTTTGTGTACTTACTTTTTTTGGCGTACATGTGATCAGTATGTGGAGGTGGAGTAATTGTAGGCTCCTCCACCCTCTTCTCCACGACCACCTCCTCTTTCACCTCCTCCACCACCTCCTCCTCCACCGCCGCCAACTCCTCCTCCACCTCCTTCATCACGTCAGCACGCCCGTTCTTCAACGATCTGACGATCTTCTTATTTAAAGTCCTGTTGAAGGACAACTCCTTGGATCGCTCGTCTTTCTTTGCTGTTATCTTTGGTAGAAGATGGGGATGCCAATTCTAGAATGTATGTACATATTTCATTTTAAATTATTTAAATTTTAAATTGTAATGGCCGCGGTGGGCTTCTTACTTACCCTGACGTGCTTATAAAAGTTGCCTGTGCTTTTTGTGCTTCCTTCAAACCCACGCAAGCAGTAGGTGCATGTTAGCGTGACCCTGTCGTCAGTTTGGGATTCTATTTTAAATATCCCACATTCTAATATGCAAGGATTTGGCATCGCGAGTAATTTGTAATAAATTTGTAAAAGCACGGAGAATTTGTAGTATTGCAAATTAATGAGTATTGGACAACGGATTTTGTTAGGTAAACTTATTATTTATTTTACATTCAAATTAAAAACATACAAAGTAAAAAACAATTAAAAACTATAAGAAGGCTGCGGCGCTCCATTGCCCGGCATTGATTAAACTTAACTCTGAAAATAAATATAAAATTAAGAAAATTTACAAACTTTGTGTACTTCTTACTACTTACTTCTTATTTATGTATTATTACTCCTCCTCATTCACCACCTCATGCACCACCTCCTCCTCATTCCTATCCGGCTGACGTCCTTTTCTTTCCTCTTCTTTTTTTTCTTCTATTAGCTTGATCGCCTCAGGATGAAAATTCTGAAAACAAATTAAAAATTACAATTATGGCCTGCAAGCCCCGGCCCCACTTCTTACCCTGACATGCCTGTGCAGATTGCCCGTGTTCCTTATGCTCACTCTAAGCACAACAAGCATCGACAAAGCACCCTGTCGCTCCCGATCACATGATGAACTTTGAATATTCCGCATTGCAGTATTGCAGGAGTCATAATGATGATAATGATAATTCAATTTTGAATGCAAATCGGGAAATTTTTCTGCCGCAATTCTCTTCTTCTTATTGAAGTTAAGAGAGCAACGAGAAAGGTTTCATTCGTTTATTCGTTGATCTTAATGAACCGTTCACTTGAACTTGTTTAGATCGAAACGACACAGCGTTTGCGTTTTTCGTGATGAAAAATAAAACGAAAACAAAGAGGAGAAAGAAACAAGAACGAAATGGCATTTCTGCCAGTATTCAAACAAATCTCGTCGATGCAACGTCAATTGTATATCAATTGTACCGCTTTTGCAAAACAAACGTGCATAAAATAACAAACAAAATCATCATCCATCAGTGCTCACCAAAATTGGTATTTATTGTATTTCTCTAAGAAATTTAAAATTATTTTAAAGAAATAACTGACTGACCAACTGCGAAATGAGCGATTTAGTTCATGAAAGACTGACTAAGTTCATTAGTTCATTTTAATGACCCGTTCATTTTACCTTTTTCAGAACGAAACGACACAACTCTACATACAAACATACATTTCGTAACCAAAGTGTGGTTTTCTTGTGTTTTGTATTTTATTAATTAAAAACTGAAAAATGCGTCTAACGAATAAACTATACGCACAGCATATTGGATGGCACTTTAAGAAGCATTGGCAAGTGCAAGGCAGACGAGTGCCTAAGGAGACAGGAGCTGCTGCCGAACTTTTAAAAATGGGTCTTCAAGTAAAATCGACTGATGAAGTATTGAGTCCGAAAAGCGAACGGCAACTGTAAATACAATTAAGTTATGTGTATTACTTACATCGATTAATCATGTTTGTACTTGCAGCATAGATATTGTTGGTGCAACTCTTAAGCCGATACCTGAAGATGAAACCCATCCAAACTGGCATGCAACTGCAGGCCATACATTTGGGGATTGCAATGTTCTGCTTGGAGGATTGCCTCAAGCCCAAGTTCTTACCAACACGATCGAAATCGATAGTTTTCCGCGTCAAATCGAGGATGCAATTGTAAACGGTCAGTTTCCGAAGACCATCGATCGAAGTGTTCAAAATGCCATCTTTTCTTCTCAATTGCTGGATGCGCAGCAAGTGAAATTACCAAAGGTTAAGTTGGTCGATCGACCAGCGTATAATTTGCCTCGCCTGTATGGAATATCGCACGAAAGACGCAGGTATGTCTTTGAAAATCGAAGAATATACACAACTTAAAGCAGCCAGAGTCTAGCATAGCCAGCCATAGCCGATATGACAAAAAAAAAAAAAAAAAAAACATTCAATAATAGAACTTTTCTTTTTAATTTTTATATTTCGTTATTTGTTCTTGATTTTTCAAGATTGCCAGAACCGATAATAAATAGCAGTACCTTTTCTGAAAGCTAACGAGCACATTTGTAATTTATTAATACACAGTTTTGAATTTAATTCAATGAATCAATGCGTTAAGAAATTTATGAATTAATTCGGTTGTAAAAGATAGTCACTGCGGACGGCAGTCCGCGCTAGTGACAAAAGCAGAACGAAGGGTGCGAAAGGCGACTAGCAATCAGTGTTGCCAATTTGTCCTTTATGCGGACAGATTTGTCCGTTTGGGAACTGCGATTTCCGGAAAAATTTTAAAACATCCCCTATCTGGAACAAATTCCTTTTTTATTTTGTTTTCTCCTTTTATTCATCCGCTTTTAATTGTCCGGCCTTTTTTTGTGTAGAGGCGTTGGCAACACTGCTAGCAACATATACAGGAAGAATCGGAAATAATATGACTGTCCGATCCGGTCGAGTTATATATCGATTGAAAGGTATAATTTTAACTAACAAACGTGCATACGCGTTGAATGACATCTCGATCATCAAAATCCGACCAGTGCCTCAAAAGATAATTCAATTTGAAATTTTTAGCGGCCTTCCGAAAATGAGATGAAAAGTCAGTCTGTTTGTTTGTTTGTATCAAAGCGTTAAAATAGCTTAACATTGTGAATGAGGATATATTTCATATCAAAAAAACTAGAAACGTTTGTTCTACGACTTTTTCGAAAAATCGCCAGCTTAGCGGGAAATCAAACGATAGAAGATACAGTTTAAGTTTTTTTTTTTGGTGCATGAAAATGTTTTCGTCACTAGACGATTTTATAAGATTCTAAATTACCCAAATTGTAAGTTTGGTTGAGATATCGTAAAAAGTATTAAAGTTTCTCATATTAAAGATGTATTTTCATCCAATCGTTCCTATGGCAGCTTTAGTGAACCGATTTCAACCAAAATTGCTAAGGATGAATAGTATAATTCGAGATACACAATTTGTGAGTTTGGTTATCTTAAAAAACAACTAAACTTTTAAAACTACTTTATACTAAACCTTGATCTTATTTGAACTAAATATGGTAAGGATATCTCATTAAATCCAAATTTGCTCTTAATAATGGTCAAAACTACCGAGAAACTTATCTTATCGGTATATAATATTGTAAAAATCTGGCGTTTTTGGAAAAAAAAGAAATTCCTAGAATTTCAAAGTTAAAAATCGTAAAAATACTAAACACACAAAATCTAAAAAATCCAAAAGTCTGTGAAAATTTCACTCCCATGGGTCTTACCGTTTGGGCTGCCCAATTATTAGTCATAAGTCAGGCACCAGTCAGCCAGAGTATTATATATTCTATAGAAGATTCTTTGTGAATATTTTGATTTGAATGCCTATCGATAAAATATAATATTTTTTAACTTTTTCAGTCGCCTTTTGGTAAACAAACTTTTGTTTGAGATCGAGAAATTGGCAGGACGTTCTGTGACTGTGCGTAGAAAGCTAATTGATAATGTTACCTTTCAGACGTCTTTAACTAAAGACAATGACATTCTCTCATTTAACATCACTGGAGACAAATTAATTAGCTCGACTCGTGCTCTAGATGCTATTAAGGGTAAATTCAATGGAGATCTGCCTGATCTCTATCCGATGAAAAGCACAGTTTCAATGCCAAAGAAACATATTTACACGGAAAACAATTTCTATCGTAAGTACAACAAATCAAATCAAAAGTTGATAATCTTTTAAATGTTAAAATGTATTTCAAATAGCCATTCGGAAAGAAATAGCCTGTTCACATCCGCATACAGTCTTAACGTTTTTTAATAAGAACGTTGTGGGCAATGTCCACGGATCCGAAGTTTCGCAAACGCAGTTTTACGGACGTTCTTTGCTAAAAGCTTTTGTTGTAGCTGTAGCTCGGTCCAAGCAGTTGAGCGATGTCCCTAACAATGGAGTTCTTCAAAAACCGATTGTTGTGCAATCTATTCAAACGAACGGACAAGAATTTCATTTTGGAGTGCTCCAACTGAACACACTTGATCTAAACGCTGACAGCACTACTAAAAATTATTGGTTCCATCGGCCGAGTGTAAAATTGTTCACGGAATGTTGCTATGAAACTGGAAGGCCACACATTGATGGATATAACAATGAAGCCTTCCGTATTTTAAACGCGTTTTATCATAATTCTTAATATTGAAACTTGAAAATAAAGCTAATTATGCTATAAACTAATATAATCATCATAATTATTTTTGGGCATGTGAGATAAATAAAAAGTGTGCATAGAAAATGGATGTGGTTAAAACCGGGCTGTGTATTTGTGATTTCTGTACATATATGAATGTATTACGAACATACATTTATACATGTGCAATTACGAGTGGATTCCATAGCAACGTGAACGTGGCAAATTGTTTAGCATCGATATATTGGTTGTGATAAAAGTAGCTCTCTTTTGATTCAGGGTTGTTGAAACGAGAACGACACTTACAAGCATACATTCAAAATTGAAAGGAGTAAATATCAATTCGAATTTTGTAATATGAGTAGGGTCCGGGTACAAGCGCAAACTAGCTCCAACAACAGTGCCACATCGTCGGAGAACAGTGAGACGCATAGCGTGGAGGAACATCCAACAGAGGCCAATCGAAGTGCTGCACTAATTAGGTAAGTTGCAAATGCGAATATCAATCAGAGACATTATTTTATAGATCATACATAGCTCACATTAAGTAAGTTTCTATTTTCCATTCAATGTGCATTCATCACTTGAATGATATACGAGTATAAAGGCATAAAAAAATTCATAACGAATTAATCATAATTTTGGTGATACCATAAGGAATACATTTATACAATGTCAATTAAAGTGTACACACCTCGCCTGTGTTTTTTTTTTTGGGCTCAAGCCTTTGACCAAAGTAAATCCAAATGTTTTTAAATCGAATTAAATATTTTTAGATAGGGTATTTTGTTACTAATATACGTAACAGGTTGTATAATGAAAAATGGTCACAATGTTAATTTTCGCCAAATATTTAAGTAAACAACTTTAAAAACCAGTCATTATCTGGACTCTGGATTGAGAACCCCTTGACTGTTTTCTTTTTTCCAAATCTAAAAATTTAGTTCGGCAGAAAAAATTTCACTCAAGTTAAAAGGTTATTTGTGAAAAGTTCTCATTTTGAGAACTTGACCAGCCCTGTTATATGAAGGACATTAATAAGTTGACGGGCAAAGACAAAGTGAAATGGAAATGTTGATTTTAAAATGACTAATCACCCCACCCACGCTTAGTGTTAATTAAATAATAGTTTAGCACAATTAATATATTTAGGGCAAAAACTAGTTGGAAACGCATGAAAGATCTGGCTGCAGAGAAGGAAAAGGAGAATGAGGCCAAGCGACCTCCTTGGCGTGCAGTTAGTGTTTCGACTCTTGCCAAACCAGACAAGAACGCAATGCTCCGCGCCAAATTACTGGATGCGTCCAGGTTCGTATATACTTTTGACCCATATAACTATAGGACCTTATGGATGAACTAATTCGTAATTGGTATAGACGTTTGAGAGCTGGCAAGGCCAATGTCGCAGCTCAAACCGATTTTATTCCTACCAAATTGATGAAAGAAGCCTGCATAGGTCCGCAATACGATTTAATTTTGTTCAAAGATGCCGGAATTTTAACGGATGGACAATACTCCATTAAGAAGGATGAGCATCAGCAATGTAAATGTGAACAATTACACTATGCAACAGCCAAACCTACTTTTTTTTTATACATATACGGGCTCCTTAAGGCGAAAAATAATTTAAAATTGTTCTAAGCAAGACCTCTTAAATTGTTTTATATTCAGGCCTGTTCCGGTTTTCACTTTCGGCAAGATACTGCGGAAATGAATTTCCCTTACCTGTTCCGGTTTTCACTTTCTGCTAGATTTTTCGGATTGAATTTACTTGACATTGAGCTAGGAAGGGATAAATCAATGCTTAGTGTAAAATAAAATTAAAAGCAAAATAATTATTAAATAGCCCAATGCTTTAGGAATAATGTTGCATCATCAGAAAATTCAAAACAAAATTATATTTGATTTTTAAATAATTTTTTATTCATCATACCTCAAAATAGACTCAAACCTTAAATGTTTGTCGGATTTGCTCGACCTGTTTCCGTGAAGGTGAATCGGTTATATATATTTGAAAAAAATATTAAATTTTCTGGTACATATTTTTAACCACAATTTAAGTGCAAGCTTGGACATAACTGTTTGTAATTTAATGCAAAAAAAACAGATTATTTTTGTAAATAAACACTGTGCAACAATTGACAACTCTGCAAAAAGACATTTCTCAACACTGAAACATACCCGCTCTTTCAAAAATACAAATTCTTTTGACACAAAAAAATGATTTGCTCAGAACATTAGCACTGTTCTGTCGAAAAGTATGCAACACATTGTATGAGGGACATTCGATGGGCAATTCGAAGGAAAATGTAGGGGAAATTCGGTCAAATCTTTTGAATTGAAATTCGTAAAAAAAAAAAACAAGTGAAACCCGGAACAGGCCCGATTAAGTTTGATTTTATGGGTGAGCTTTCACTTTTGATAAATTCTAAAAGCCTTACAGCAAGATAATGAATATTTTAATATTTCATACACTCTTTTAATTAATTTTAGCTTTTAAATTGTAAATAGTAAATTTTTTGTATGGAATTTTGGTTGCTCTTTTTACTTTTAAATGTTAGAAAATTTGATAAATTAATTTTTTTATTGCTCTACGTTCCTGTATTTAGAAAAGTTTCTTAAATTAGGAGTCGTTAAAAACTTTTTTAAGTGATTTTTCTCTTTTGGGCCCCATATTTTTCAGACAAATTAGGTTTGGTAATATATACAATTTAAAAAATAGTAGAATGCTATTACCATAGTGTTATCACCAAAATTGCATTCAAATGTCGTACCTTTTTAGATATATTAACCTATTCTATGTCGCAAATGACTGACTCTATCGGCACAACGGATGTCGCTACTCAAACCCTTTTGCCCAGGGCCCATAAGGATCCAGCCAACGCGTATTTATTCGACATTAATCACGATGACGGTGAAATATACGATGTGGAAAAGAAAGTAAAAGATCAACTTAAGAAGATTCGCTATTTATATTTGAACGTGGAGGACAACGCAGTTGTTGAACCCCGAGCGGAGATGCAGAGTGTGAAGTTGAAGCCTACTTTGGCATCGTGGCACTTCGAAGATGACGTTATTGAAATGGAGGCCGAACAACATTTCATACCCTATACTATTGAACCGTTCAAGCCATGGAGCAGCTTTATCCCCTTTCCGTTTCGCCTAAGTGGTACTAACCTTATAGGCAGGCAAAAGATCGATTGGTATGCCTTGCTGCAGACTATCGATGATTTAATCCAGGAGTCAAACCATTTGGTCGACAAGCTTGAACAAATCATACAAGACAGAAACGCACAGCGTCAGAATCGACTCACAAGATTGGATGATATCAGAAAGTTCGAGTCCACAACATTTATATTCCCTTCAGAGCACTGGCTACCAATTATTGAGAAACAGGAAATGGAACTACAAGCGTTGATGGACTCAAAATAAATACAAAATATCAACTTTATACCAGAGCACGCCGATCCAAATGACTTAATTTTTGGCAGAAAATCAAATTTTTCCTTTCCACTTTATGCAAAAATATTATTGTTTTCTTTGAACGAAGTCTCCAGAGCAGACAAAAATGCAAATTTCGCTGCAACTTTTGACATTCTTTTCAATTAAATAATTGCAAATTGAGGACGTCGTATCAAGGATTTAGATTGTTAAAAAAAGTAAAGACAAGTTGAATAGACATGTATTTAAAATATCTGTAAATATAAGCAAGCAGTTGATGCATTGTGTTATTTGCCTATATATTTATCTGCTTTTGAAAGGTGATGTTTTTAGCATTAATTACCTAAAAGTAATTGATTATGAAGTAAAGAATAGTGTACTGAAAGTGCTATCGCAATATTGTTTCTTAATATGCGAATTATACGATTATAATTTTACTTGCCACTTTTTGAATAACTTTTGTGTTTATCATTATGAATTGCTTAGCTAATAAATATCTTTGAAAGTTGCAAAGATATCGTCTATCTGTATTTTATGTAAATCAAGGATTTTTTAGTATTAAATCTATTTAGGAATGAAAAATCTTTTTTATATATTTTTTTATATTTTGATATACAAATCTTTATTTATTTGTAGAGCACACTCATGCTAATTAAAGCACTTTCGTGTTACATAATATATAGGGCCAAAATAAATGACAGGCAAACTGCAAGAGCTTATTAAATATGAAAAAAAAAAAAAAACAATTAAGTTAATGCCTATTATAGAAAATTCTGAACATCATTTCGCTGTTGTGTGGGTTCAATATTAGCAAAGTCGGCTTTCCTGTGTCTATTAAGGAAAATTGTACGTTTTGCTACAAACATCGAACCAAAAAAAATAGTTTCAGTGAAAAATACAAAAAAGTCCCCATACAATTTTTCAGGAAATAAAAACAACGATCTTAATAATATGTAGGGTGTTATTTCCTTTTTTGGGGTCTTATTTCCCAATGGAAATTGAGGTCTTGTTTTATAATAAAAGCTTTTAAAATATTTCCCAAAGATTGCTTTAACCAGCTCCTAGTCATCTATATTCGTTATTTTGACGAGGTATTTACATCATATTAATTAAAAATTAGTTACAATCTAAGAGCCGCTGACGAAAATTTAATACAAAAAAGTTCGCGATTTTTTGGATCAAATTTTAAATTTTTGGTAATAGAATGGAAGATTATTAATGAAAGGAACTTTTAAAATAGTTCCCAAAGGTTGCTCCTACTTATCTACTTATATTCAATATTTTGACGAAATTTCAATAAAGAAATTGTTTTTATTTACGTTCTTTAATTACGTTCTTAATTGTAAACCGCTTGAACTTATTATGTCGGTTACTGATTTAGGTATTCTTTTGGATCTAAAGCTGAAGTTTGACATGCACATTGCATCTACAGTCGTCGGATTAAGTATTTTGAGCTTACTTTATGCTAAGTTTGTCATCAATGGAAAGATCATTTAAATTCCGTTTGAATGATACAACAATTTCCTTAACCCATTAGGTACCCATTGAAATTTTTGAATTTTTGTAAAAGTCTACTGATTTGACTTTTTTCCTAGGGATCAAACACAAAATGTTTGGATGCAAAAAAATTCTTTAAACAATTCTAATAGTGACTGCAAAAACAAATTTAAAAAAATGTCTGCTAGTATTTTTTATGAAACAAACTTTTGTTGTTTCAGCCCTAGGAATATTCAAAAATTTCAATGGGTACCTAATGGGTTAAGAAAAGTTTTGCATCATTTAGGAATTTAAATGACCTTTCCATTGATGCCAAACTTAGCATAAAGTAAGTTCAGATAACGAGGAGATTTAACTTAGTTTTGTCAAAATACTTTTTCCGACGACTGTATTGCTAATCGAGCATTTGGCGCCTTGGGTTTCATAAAGCGTTGGTAGAATTTGACGATCCCTATATTACTAAACTAATTTATACTTCACTTGTCAGACCTATTCTGGAGAATGGGTCTTGTATATGGAGTCCCCAATATAAGATTCATCAGGACGATTTTTGTATCAAATTTGTATTTTTTTTTTAATGTTATAGTTTATTTTACTAAAGTTCCCAAAACTAAAATTTTGTTTACTTATTAGGAAGTTTGAGTAAACATGCCCAATAAATTACTTATGGAGAAACAGCACGCCAAGGCAAATCATCCAATCCTAAGACGAGAGTAGATCCATAGAAAACAAAGTGACGATGTGGTTTCCAATGTAGTTCACGTAAAGCAAACAAAAGAAACTTGTTCTGCACAGACCCTTTAAGGTACTGATATCTTGCGTACTGAGTTGGCCAGGATATTCTTGATAGTTGAATAAAGGATATTCACAAAAATTTTCAGATCGATTCGTCAGTAACTTTTCGAGCTAAGATTCCCGCAAGTTGAAAAAAGTCGTTTCGCGGGAAACGCATTTGAAAAAAACCGCGCACTTGGGTGTTGATATCTTCGGAAATAATTGGAATTTCGTGTTGAAGCTTAAGCTACACATTTTTGAAAAGTTGTACTATAAATTTATGCAATAAAAAAATAGATTTTTTTAACCATCTAAATTGGTTTCCCCCCTTACTGAATATTTTATCAGTTAAAGTATAGACCTCAAAAATTATCAATACTTATATAAAAAATCATAATTTGATTAACTATTTTATAAAGCGAATTTAGCTTTTTACAATTTATTATATTTTTTAAATATCATGAGAATATTTGAATTATTAGTATTTTTATTCTTTTGTATCTGCAGACTTGGATTTTGCGGTTTTGCTTTTCTTGGGCAATAATTTCATAAGAATATTAGTTGCCGATGCACTATCTAGTGGACAAGATACATAAAGCTCTTCACAGGGTCTATTATTGAGTTCCTTTCCATGTTCCAATGCCTCCTTAATCGCAGTTCCATCCAACAGATAGTCCACAAGAGAATTTCTGCAGGAACGAAAAAACGAGAGGAAGAATAATACATACGAATTAAATGCAGGAAGTATCTTTTAGTTAATAACAGTTTGTAAAATGGCGTAAAGGGTATCGTTTAGTTGATCACTTTCTCCAGAACACTCTTACTTATTTACAGCTACTTATGAGGCAGACTAATTGGTTTGTTAAGCGAGTAAATATATATGTAAGTACAAAATATTCGTGAATATGAATAACATTGAAATATTTAACAAAAAGAATATACTTATTTATACATATATAAAATATATAAGTATGCGATCGTGGTGTTTTTATTTTTTAAAAATAGATCACACATTAATTCGTTGTGATTGAACTCGACCAGCATTATAAACAATTTATATTTAGATAAATGTTTCACGGTTTGAGTACGCAAGCAAATAAACAAATAAATATACATACATACATACATATGTAACGAATTCTTTAACTTACTCGGACAGCATGTGAATGAATTCGTCCATTTGATCAGATACTCCGGACTTCATATTGTTCTCCGTAGACCGGACATAGCCACAGACGGCGCGTTGCATGCAACTAGTTGAGTCAATGTTGTTTTGACCGAGCACGTCGTCAATTTTGTTTATCATGTTGCTTATGGATGCCAGGTCATTTTGGTCATCGCCTACGTATGCATAACTAGTTGCAATGCGAATAATATCGACCAGAATATTCTCTACTCACTGCGTCCATAGCCACCGTAACCACCGTGAAAGGCTGACAGTAGTTTGGGTATGAGAATAATGGCGCCAATGCCAACGAGAGTGCCCAGCACAACTCCACCCAGATCCAATTTGATGGGGTTATAAGCAGAAAGTCCTGTGCCTCCTGGATACCCCTACAGAACATTTATGTACATAAGTAGAAAGATGCGTATTGTGATTTAAGAGTTTTACAAATTCCATACATTCAAGCTTCCATAACCAGTTCCAAAGCCCAGTCGCTCCAATCTATCTTTTGTGGAGGCAGTCTGCGGTTCGTTGAGCTGAGTCTTGTTTTCGTTCAAGTATGCACGATTCCATTGCGATTTTTCAACGTAAGCTCTGGAAGGAATTACAAATTAGTATTTTTAGAAAATAACCCGAGTCAACTATTTGTTTTGGAACTCTTTGAATGCTTTGGAGCTACCAAGGTATAGTTATTGTTACCAGAACAATTTTTTTCAAATTTGTATTTCATTAACGCTCTTGCTAGTTGTGTCTCCATTTGTCACTTCTAAAAAAAGGATGTTCAGCAAATTAGCCCTCATTAAAAATAGACAAAACCATTTAATGACAATCTCTATAGGGCAATATAGCAAGCACATTAGTTAATGAATTATAATAATTAATTTCTATGCCATTGAAGCAAGAACAGAATTTTTCCCTGGTCCCGAAATGATTTGCTGCGCCCCTGTTTGCAGGTATAAATATTAATGTAATATTAAAAAAAAAATAATAAATGCAAATAAAATAATATAATATGTAAAATCTACTTGAAGTGCCTTATTTAAGAAAAGGTGAGAAAATGTACCAACGAATTAAAAATGTACTACTTTTAGTACATTTGTACCAAATATGGCAGCCGTGTGCCACCAGCCAGTCCATGGTACAATTATTAACAAGGTCACGTATTTTCTTTACCTCGGTTTCCTTTTTATTTTATCGTTATGTAAAAAAGTAAAATTTTATATATCCTTAGGTGAATAAAGTTACTGCTGAAAATAAGGAATAATAATGAACACACGGAAAGTCTGTGGTGAGAGAATACGCCATCTTGTAAATAATACCATGGCGTGGCGTAGTCAGACTTAAGGATCTACTAGTAGAGTAGCCAGATCGTCGCACATTCAGTGATGCAGGCCATTATTTAAAATTGGATGGCAACAGCGTGTATGTTTGCACGCAAGTATAAATGTATGTATATCTGTGCCTTTTAATTTAATTTACAAGCGATTCCTTGGAGCTTATTTTGAGCAGTTACTAGTCCTTTTGATGTATATATAAACTCACTTTTGATTGCCGTCATACTTAGGAATAGCTTCTGCGAAGCTTAGCAGAAGCATCGCGCCAATAAGCTTCAACAAGCCGACGTATTTGATATCCATTTGAAAATATATATACTTGAGAAACCTTAATCCTTGTTGTTTGATTTGCCGTTGTCAGCTTTGTCACTTCACTGTGGCTTTAAACTCCAAACTAATGCTATTAATATGTCCACAATCATATTTATATGTGCCCAACGAAACTGAAATTATTTCAAACGCAACTTAAAGATTCCAGCAATTTGTTCAAATTATGAATTGTCAAGCCAAGTGTCATTATGCGCTTCATGCATGCTTACTTGGAGTTGTGAGCATATGTATGAATGTGCATACATACATACATACTTACATACATACGTGAAATCATTCTAGCACATCGAAAAGCTATTACATTTACTTGCACTTACATATTACGAGTACTTAAATAATGTACATATGCGTACGTATGTTTTCATAAGTGTCGTTGTTAAATTCATTCGCAAGCCATACTCAATTATTTCAGAAAATTGTATCAGCGACCTAACGCAATACATTCACAGGCGTCAGTATTACTCACACTACCACATTACACCACTACATATACATATGTACATGGACACAAACAACTTACAACATATTTAACTACGGATTTGCAACTCAACAATAATGCGCACCAGGCAACATCTCGGAGTGCGGCTGAAATACGTGGAAGTATTTGCACCTGTGGTAACTCACGCAATCTTCGGATGCACTAGACCAAGAAATTTCTGGTATTAAGTCACTGACTGCTGCGCCATTGGACTTCCTATTAACAGTGTGTATGGATATGTTTTTAATTGCCTTTCCATAAAGATACTTTTATTTATTTATATACATATGTGTGTAAATGAGATCTTAAGTACATACGGGTTATGTATGGGCTAATCCGAAAATGTTTAAACCAAGGGCGAAAACTTAAAGTTGTCAAAAAACTGATGTTTTTTGTTGTTACCTCTTAATTTATATTATTTTATTTTAATTATTTATTTTTAAATAAAATAAAATTAAATAATATAAATAAAAATAAAAATAAAAAATATATAAATAATTGAAATAAAACAAATTCCTCATGTATACCGAGCAATAGAATTATAGCAAGAAATGATTTTTCATTTACATTGTTTAACCTAAGTTATTTTTTCTAGACTTTAAACTTGAATGTCATCTTAAACTTAAGTATAACTAGCGCCTTAACTTATAAGAAGGCGCTGTAAGAAATTATAAGAATATGTCTTGAAGCGCTAGGAATCAAATATATATAAAAAAAAAAAAAATAATAATAATTCTTGTAAAACAAATGGGTATTTTCAATGGGCAAAAAAGTGGGGAAAGCGGTCTGAGTGTTTAGCGCTTAGCTCATCTAAAACTTTGTTTCATTTTCTTTTATTTAAGATAAAAACTGTATCGAAACGATATTTAAAAGTGTGTGTGTGTAAAAAGTGTAACGTTCGCAACGTAACGTCCGCAACAGACAAATTTTTATTTTTGATGCTGGATTCATATGGTCATATATTCCACTTAATTTTTTGTATTTGGATATTTTTTGTTTATTATGCAAAATTTGCTAATATATCGAGCCCTTTTTGCGGATATAACGTAAGCGACATTTTTCCGAAATTTGTTTTTTGATGCAAATGTGTTCATTAATATTAATAGTATCTACACTCAAAATATTAAACTTTAATTGTTTATATTATCGGAGATATTGGCCTGTCAACTATAACGTAAGCGACACATGACACGAAGAAATCAACTTAACGAAACCTAAAAACCTTTCTCCTGTAAAATTTGCTTTTTGTCGCTTACGTTATATCCGCAAATAGGGCTCGATATGTGCAAATGCACGTTAACCTCAAATCGACTTCCATTCTTTGTAACGGCCGCAACGGAACTTTCAGCAAGCCTAACTTCTTTTCAAAAACAGTAAGGCTTTTATCTTCAAATAGGTTTAAGAGTACTCCCAATGAAATGCATTTTCCAGAAAATTTCATTAAAACTCACCAATCTGAACGCGAGCTGTATCAGTTTAAAGATGAAAATATGCGTGCAAATGTAACGTCCGCAACTCAGGATTAGCCCATATTGTATTTGCTGATGATGATCAGGAATGTAGTTGAGTGGTCCCCTAAGCATTTAATGTCAATTCATTATTTCTTTAATTCAAAATTGAAAACCATTAAATATAAAAAAAATGAATATTTTAAAAAAATGGGGTTTAATTTAGCGCAGATTTGTTGTGATCCACCATCTAGGTAAGAATTTCGCCATACATGTGATTTATTATTTAAAGATTCCTCTGATGTAGTGCGAGTTTCTTCCAATCAGTTCGTCAAGCACAACCAAAATTTTTTGTAATGAAAATTTCAACAAATGCAGTCCTTGTCGTGTTCCCTGTTGTTGTAAAAACTCAATCCTGAATGATCATACCTATTCTATACTTAAAAGGATCTGCCACAAGATTATCAAAAGCTATAATCGCCAGCAGTGCCGTGAGAAGTACACAGTTTTCGATGGCGGCAATAGCATAGGTCCCCGATGGTCTGATAGGCAATCTAGAGGTAAGCATATACTATCTCGGTTTACAGACTGCAAACTTTTGATTCGATGTAATTTTAGAGGATGGAAGTGAGGTCGGTAATTCTTATAGAGAACGGGGAAGAGAGTATAATAAAGATGCTTCGGGGAGAGATGGGCGCACTGATTTAAAGGCAAGGAATCGTCGTGATAGTAGAGGTTATTCAGTTGATGAAGGAGGAGGATCAGGGAAATTAAGAAAGGCCAAAGGTCGCACCGACGACGAGAAGGACACCTTAAGACCGGGAAAAGAGCGAGAGGAAGGACGACGCTCGAGAAAGTCTCGTAGTAAAAAAAATGCCGCTGATACCGAACAATTAGCAGGAAAGTCGAAAAAAAGGGGCGATGGAAGAGATGAAAATAATGCTGGAGACTCGCGAAAATCGGAAAGAGGTAAAGGACGCAAATCGAAAAGTCGCAAAGATGCCAAAGGTGCCAGGGACTCGGAGACAGCTGGGGAAAAGGAAGGCAAATCAAAAGGTCGCAGCGATAAAAAATCACCAGGATCTCAAGAAGCATCTGGGGATAAGCAACGTAAGTCCAAAACTCGTAATGATAAGAAGGATAAGGATCCTAATGCGGATAAGGATCCTAGTGATAAAAAGCGCAATGATAAGAAAAATGCACGCGACTCGGGGGCAACTGTGGAAAAGGATGGCAAGTCGAAAGCTCGCAGCGATAAAAAATCGCCAGGATCTCCAGAAGCAGCTGCAGATAAGGATCCTAATGATAAAAGCCGCAGTGATAAGAAAAATGCAACGGATAAGAAAATCACAGGTAGTGCAGAGGAAAAGAATAAAAATAATAAAAAAGGTGAAGAAAGTGCGGAAGCAACAAAGGATAAGGAACGTGCAAAAGATAAGAATCCAAGCGACAAGAAAGTTGCCGCATCTTCAGCAGCAGAAACTGGGGAAAAGGACAAATCTCGCAATGATAAGAAAGCTGCAAAAGGTTCGGAGGAAGTCGGGGAAAAGGGGAAACAAGGAAAAAGTGGTGGAGAGGCGGATAAAAAGCCAGATACTAATCGTGGCATTACGGAATCTGATAAAAAGGGTAAAGATGGAAAAGTTGCGCCTCTTGACGACAAAAAGGCTCAATTGTCTAAGGATAAGAAGAATTCAAAGTCTGAGAGAAGCCTGGGCTCTAGTCCCGATGAGAATAAGAAAGGCGATGCGAATAGGAAGAATATGAAATCGCAAAGAGACAGCAAAGACAAGAGCCGCTGGGACGATGACAAGGATCAGGAAATTGATAAGAAGTATAGAAAAGGTGGAAAGGGCAAAGGGGGAGACGATGTTTCCCATTTGTTAAGACTATCGGGTCGAAAGGGAAGATATGGAGAAGCGTCTGGTTTAAGTGGCACCAAAAAGCGTCATGGAAGTCAGTCAATGTTCAGACGCCATTCATCCAGGATACGCAATGGTATCAAAGGGTCGAAGTTCATTCAGTACGAAAGGCGGTCGAGAAGTTTTCAGAGACCAACTCGTGGCGATGAAGTTCGGACCTGTGATATCCTACGTGTTCACTTGGAACAGCGCGATCTCGCACGATGGTATGCTTTATCCCGATCAATTCAATCTGAATCTTAACTTAAAATCTCCTTGTTATAGCCCCCCATGCCGGCTATGCCCATACAATGTCTGCGGAACCTGTATGCCGTGTTTACGTAATTGTTGTTGAACATCGTGCAAAGCTTTTACATCATTTTGTTGTTGTAAATTGGTGATATACATGAATATTGCAATATTTTGGGTGCTCAATCGTTATTGGCATACATTTTATTCACTTTGTATATCATCTAAACTGCTCGATCTCTTCTCCACATATCGTTATAATCACTTGCAATATTCACAATGCAATGGCAAAGGCATTAAAAACACAGTTTATAAGAAATAACTACTGAGCATTTAGAATTACGTTTTTACATTTCGAAAGCATTTGTAATGTATTTTTATAATTTTAATTCGAGGATATTTTGGATATAGACTACTATCTATTCTTAACGATTGAACATGATGAATAACCAGATGAGTACTTTCGAGTATCAATTTTTTTTTTTCATATCTTTTGATCTTAGAAATTAAAATGTTAGACTAAATCTTATCAAATTAAATCTCGGTTTACAATTCAATTCAATTCAATGTGTATTCTATGGTGAATCAACGGTGAACTTGAGATCCGGGATCCAGGTCAAGGTATTACATACAAATCTCGATGTTAGAGGGATTAATGGTGAACCATATTCTTGATCCCCAATATGTACATATAGCTTAAAACGGTAATTGCAAATTTTAATTATATCCACGACATATTTTTGGTGTGAACTTGTTTTTCTATTCATGGTCGTTCATTAAGGTTAATGTCATAAAAAATGGCTTTTCGCCTTGTATTTATTTATATATGAATAAAAGCTCATACGTACATACACTCATACGATATACTCTTATTTGAATAACATATAAAATGGACGCGTTCAGCAGCATATATTTGAAATTAAATGAAACTTAAAAAAAAAATGTGGAATATGAGAGTAAGTTCAGTGGCATTGTATTTTAATAATGATATTAAGGTGGTCTCTGTTAAAATTCTCGCTTTGAGCCTTTTTTTTTTTTTTTTATTATTTTGTAGTATAAGCCCTAAAAATCATATTTAACCTTGTTTTGGCCACAACTTTTTTATAGCTAATGTTGTGGAATAGGTCAAGGTCTGTCAAATGAGAACTTTTTAAGACCTGCTTTATAGACAATCCTATACATTACGAGTACCATGTATATTAGGGGAATACTCTCTTTATAAAGATGATTTTCTTGACCAGGTCGACTAGGAAACAAGTTAAGAAGCAATCCAATACGAATGCTTGTTAACTGATTTGAATGCATAACAAATGATGAGTCAACGGCGAAATGATATTTTGCTTAATACTGTAAAATTACGTACTCATTTGATGTACATGCCTGATCTGTATTGATATATGTAAAAAATATTAAATTTATGTGTGTAGATGTACTTGTGTTTGTATGTGCATACATACATACATATGTACATGTGTATGTAAAAGAAAATTGTTCGCTCTTTTGTGTGGGGAGAGATTTGAATGTTTGTTATTCCAAAAATAAATGTATTTCTAGTCGTAGAAAGAGATTGAGAAAGAGCGAAGGCTGTTGAAAAATATTTTGTGTATTCAAAAAAATTATAAGAAAGTGTTCCATGCAATTTTTGAGCAGAACAACTCGAACGGGCGTCAAGTGAAGAACTCGACTAGACGATAAATTCGAATCGATTTAAAAACGAAACAAGTGATTTTTAATATTATTTCAATCGCACATACATTTTAATTTCAAATTCAAATTCAAAATGGTTTACGAAAGTGGATTTACAACCCGTAGAACCTACAGCTCCAGACCGGTCACTACATCGTACGCCGTGACGGTAAGTTTCAATATTTTCAATTCGAAAAAGTTACAATAAATGCATAAATTCTGAATTATGAATACTACATCTACTATATACTAGTAGTGTGGTTCTTGTTTTATAAAAACTGTGAAATCCATCTATGCAATACCAAAAAAATTAAAAGTTTACATAACAAAATGAATTGATGAACGAGTTTTAAATACTTACTTAGCAAATGCTTCAGATTGATTTGACTGATTTTATAAAAGGAGTTTAACTTAAACCGATTTTAACCAAAAAAATGCAATGTACTCACATTCGAAGTACATTTTGATTATTCGAATAAATCGCTTAAATCCCACTTGCTGTTTTCCGTAATATCATTCGAAAAGAGAGTGCAAACAGTTTGGAAGAAATTGAAACACGTTTGAGTGCAAAGTTACACACACATTCGAGATGTAAGTGAATGTGAATGTGAATGTCACGCATATGAATATCGTATCAGCATTAAATTACAGTTAGTCTCATGTATGTATGTACAGTACATATACTCGTATTTTTATGATGTACACGTTTAAGTACTGGAATTTAGAATCGCTTTGTTATTTACATTTTTATTTTGACATAAGTAAATAAAAAATATATATTTTTGTATATGCAAATAACGTTTATTTATATTTTTAAATAACAATACATACATATGTTAGACAATGTACATTGAATGTACGCAAAATTCTCATTTCAGTCTAAATATTATAGTTGCTTTTCACGAATTTCCCGAGTGTAGAGAGACATAAGAAAACATCCGGCCGACTTACATACATGCATACATAGTATGTATAGTATTTATGCATGTATGTGCGAATTCGTATTTGTATGTGTGAGAGCCTAAAAATATTTATTTATGAGATACTAGAAGACAGTTGGGATTCGAAATGTTCTCACATCTACTCATGAGTAGTATTTACTCATATCTTTTTGAATAGATTTTGCCTTGATTGCGAGATTCGACAGCTACACATGCAACCCAAGGTTATGGCTGTTTTATTTTGTTTTTATCATTATAATTTCGAACAACTTTTATGCGTTGTCATAATCTCGGCAGACAGTACGCGAATCTTCTCGCAAATTCCAAATATAGCCTTCTACATACCACTACATACTACTATTAACATATATTTCATTTTTATATATGCGTACATTTATTTTATAAACAATTTGGAGCAGGATTGCCCATCACAAGATCGTACGACATTCATGAATATTTCTTGAATTTTTTGAGCATTCACCTCAATTTGCAGTATACTCGTAGAAGATATAAGAGAAATATTTGGATATGATTATAAGACACATGATGTGCTATTTATTATAGGTTGAAAGAGATTTTTAAATGTGCAAACTAATGTTTAAATAATTTTGAGCAAAACTTGACCAATGTTTTGTATTTGTTTTTTTGGTATGCATGTCATGTACATATGTATGTGTGTATGTAATACCTATGGATACATAATGTATATATGAATCTAGAATATACACACACACACACACACACACACAGAGAGAAGTGTATGTGTAATATAAGCTGTCTGCGCATTTCGCTTTCGGGCAGATCTAAAAATATCTTGCCGATTTCCAAAACACATTCATATATTAAGCACGGCAAAAGCGAGCAAATCGAAAGGCGTCGAAATAGCCTTCAGAAATTGGCTATAATAAACAGATATGCGTAATGGCTGTACAGTAGGGCACTTGGGGAATAGAATTGTAAGAGATCAGCGAGATCACGTTAAAGACATAGATTGTTAAAGACTAATTATTCACATGTATGTCAACCATTTTGTAAATATTCATATTCATTGGAAGCTGTTAATACTCACACCGCACATTAAGTTCATTGAAATTGCCAATTAATTACACTCTAACTCCTTTTCTGTAAATATAATTATGTTCATGTATGTGTTTGAGAAAATGGAACTCACTGATCCTACAGATCCTGCACAGATAGGATCCGCTGTATATATATTAGCGAGGCGAGCATTTCAACTCCAGGCTTATTAACTGCCATCAACATGTATCCACCTGTGTCCACCTGTGTATATACTTACGCTAATCAAGCATCCCGATGATAATGGTAACCCAGTCGATTAGTCGACCAGTCGCACCGCAATTCTTCAATGCATCTTGTCTAATATCGTGATCTTGGCTTTCTAAATTAAAATCCCACATATTATGTGACATTCTGGGCATTGCAGAGAACAAACAGAACACCAATTGACTGGGAGAAAGTTCCATTTGTGCCACGGCCCTCACTCATCTCTGATCCGGTGACGGCCTTTGGAGTGCCCCGATCGGACTATGAGCAGCGCAAGCGATCGATACTCGATCCAATCAATCGGGCTGCGATCAAGCCAAACTATAAGATTGCCTACCAGCCCATCGAGCCATATGTGCCGACTCGCGACAAGAATCGATCGCGCATCCTCAGCCTGGTGCGCCAGCACATCGATACCGTGGAGGCCGGTGGCAATACCGCCGCCCGCACCGCCCGCGACTCCCTCGACAGCCAGCTGCCTCGCCTGCACCGCGCTGCCTCCGAGAGTCTGCCGGTCCGACGCGAGACCTATCGCAATGAAAAGTCCGGTGCGATGGTCACCAAGTACTACTACTAACCACCTTACTATATACAAAAACGAAGAAGGAGGATCAATCCCGAAGCAATCCAATTTAATCGAACGAACCGAATAGACTAGATTCAAAGTCTTTAATATTAGACATACAATACAAAAATAAGGATGCATTATACACTACATATCGTACATACTACTGTTCTGAAGTTAACCTACTACTTAACGTTTATGTGTAAAGATCAGACATTCAATTCGTATCTAATACTATCCATCATATCTGTCATTTTCTGCTCTGTACAATTCAATTTTCTTGGCTCCCACATCAAAAGAGCCATTGAAACGAACAATTCTGAAGCGCATTAAACTTTTAAAGATCCGAACATGTTTCAATTTCCTTTTATAAAGCCTACGACTTGGTTGAGTTGTTAGACATATTAGTTTATGCTTTTTTTTTTGTCATAATTCATCTTTTTTGAAAAATAGAGTTGGTCTGCTGACAGCGTAATTATAATAAGTAGATGTGACTAAAGTTGTACCTGAATACAGCGGACCAGCTTTATAGATTTTTCATAATCAGTTTGATTGGAACAGCAAGTTGGTTTGTCTCTATTTTTGTTTTGTTACCTAGTTGCATAACATTTGTATTGCCATAACAATTCTCATCTAAATGCATAAATCGGAATTTATAGACTCCACGTTTAGACCTGTGCACGGACAGACCTGGCTCGCATCGCAGCCGCGCCTCTTCGGACTACTCGTACACCTCCAAGTCGAGCGTGGAGAAGAGCAGCTACGATTCAAGCAACCCGTACGCGAGGCCGGAACGCTCCACGTATACCTCATCGGTTGAGCAATCGTCGCGTAGTGGCCCAGGCGGTTACAATTATAGCACCGAGAGGACCAGCACAACCGGAGCTGGACCCGGTGGCTACAGTTACTCGTCGACCACGTCTGGAAACCTGCCCGGTGGCACCAAATACCGTCACTTCTCATACCACGTTTAAGCCAATGTTACAATGATCTTCGATGCGAGCTTAAAACTAAACTCAACTAAATAACTACACTAATCAATCCGCTTCAATACTGATGACATTGTTGATTGTAACTTGCAATATCTAATCACATATACATACGTATTATATAAACACATATGTGCACATATGTATGCTCTATTATCATTGGATCTGTATAAATCGAGTTGACTAACCATCACTAACTATCCTTTTGATTGTTAACTAGTTGTTTATACCACAAAGCATCAAGAGCAACAACCTAAATGATGTAATTACTCTCCATATCATTTATAATTTTAATCTATTTGTGATACAATAAAATAAAATCCCGTTCACTAAAAGTACACACACTCACATATTCTTTAAATTGGATAAATAGAGTCTCAAATACGATATTCATATGGGTTGAACAAGTTCAAAAACATTCTTATAATCGGTATGAAAATATTCAGCTTCTCTGTCGACAAAGCTGTTTTCACAAAGAATTCGATTCGGAATCCTCAAGAAATGCATTACAAATTATATATTCAATGTTGTCTATATATGTCTCTTTCAGTATCCGTCTGCTCAGCAAGTGACTCGTGTAAGTATATTCATATTAAACTGCTCCCAAATCGCTCGTCATCTTTCATTTCTGTTTTGAAATCTTTCCTATCGACTTTTCTTATCACACTGCTAATACTTCAAACACTCCATCGTCATCTGGAATCATATGTGGTTAGTACTCCTAGACCGTAAATCTATACATATATCAGCTGTTTGTCTTTCCTTGATCAATTATCAAACTTTAAAATAAAACTAGAAGATAATTTAATGACAATATGAGAGGATGTATATGATCCTAATATTCAAAATATTTATATAAGGCTAGAAGATAAAAAAAAATTAAACTAATATTGCCAAGTACGTAGAACAGTTTTGAATATCTGTATAGTATACTATGAAATACAAGAAATGATAGGATATGTCTAGTTCCGACACAATCGGGCCTGTTCTGAATTCCGAAAACGAGTCGATTTGCCACAAAACGAGTTGATTGCTGTTCCGAATTCCGAAAATCGACAATAATTTTCGTTTTCAGCACGTGTGCTTTAGAGTCGTCGGATTTGAAAATAAATGCCGTTTAAAGCATTAAAATAAATACATAAAATTATAAACTGAAAACTATAATAATGTTGAACATTTTTAGAATCGATTACCATCACTATTTCTAGTTTTAACAGTTGCAGTGTATTTCAAAAGAAATTTTTAAAAGCATCTAGAAAATCTTTTATAAAAAACAAAACCGAGCTGTTCTGAATTCCACTTTAATTTTTGTTATCGGTACCAACCCTCGCAATTTAAAGCTGCTAGAGTTGCTTCAATTGAATAAAAAAATGTTAACAACGAAGTTTAGTCTAAGTTACCTTCTAGCTGCTTTAATCAACCTGAAATACTTAAAATGAGTTTTTGAATCGTCTTCGAAACCGAGTTCGAAAAGTAAAAGCAAGCCCATTTCGATCGGAATTGGGAACAGCAAATAGTAAAACGTTCGTTTTCGTTTAGTTTTTACTTTTTGAAAACGTTCGAAATTTGGAAGAGGCCTGAATAACATGTTAAACAGAATACAAATCAAAATACAGAAGGTTTGTTTTTTAAAGAAATGCAGATTTATTTATACTCACAGATATGAGTTAATTATTTTATAATCATAATCATCATATAATCATCCATTGGCCTATTTCAACATGTTTTTTTAACATTGGCTACGTACATATGTAGTTGTGAGTACGATACGAGTATTCTAAGTATTTACTAACTTGATGTGATTGCCGAACACACAATAGGTATACAAAACGAGCTATCCAATCTACTCGAGTTATTCAATCCCAACAAGACGCATCGTCAGTGGAGCACGTGTGATTTCATCGCCTGTTCGGGTTGTCACCTCCCCCACCCGAGTTGTGTCGCGAATGATACACTCGCCGTCGCCAGTGCGTGTTGTGCGTACGACAACGCGCGTTATCTCATCGCCGGAGAGAACGACTTCCTACACCTACTCAACACCATCGACATACTATAGTCCAAGAACCTACTTGCCGTCGTCCTACTACACCTCGACTTACGTCCCAACATCGTATACAACATACACACCATCGTATCATTACAATCCAA
The DNA here is from genome assembly GCA_037043435.1 of Drosophila suboccidentalis. Classification (NCBI taxonomy): domain Eukaryota; kingdom Metazoa; phylum Arthropoda; class Insecta; order Diptera; family Drosophilidae; genus Drosophila; species Drosophila suboccidentalis. The sequence continues at coordinate 318,181 of JBAMBK010002463.1, read as the reverse complement.
CAACAATTACACGTGTCTATGCTCGCTCGGTATCCCCGACAATCCCGGTGAGGATCACCACATCTCCGGTTCGTGCCACGCCTTCATACCTGAAGAGACTTCCTCCTGGATATGGCGCACGGGCATTAACTAATTACCTCAATACCGAACCCTTTACCGTAAGTTATCGCAGTTTAACATCAAACTTTGTGTTATCGCGCAATCCCTAAAATGTAGCTACAACAAAGTAAACTATAACCGCCATATTACCCTATATAAAATTGCAATTTATAGACTTTTTCGGAGGAAACAAATAGAATACGCCATCGCGCCCAATCCTTGATTCGCGATCTGCACACTCCCGTCGTGCGCCGTGCCCGCAGCTGTACTCCGTTTCCAGTCAGCGGGTAAGCTCCAGATTTACTACTATTAATATTAATACTTACTACTTACTACTATTTACTATATGCAACAAATATAACCTGTTGAGTCATGAATGATAGCAAATGGAACTTACACTGCGCGAATTGGTCGAGGCCCCAGACATTAGATATTAGATTAGATTTGATATAAATTATACATACATTAAGTATTAAGTGTTATGCATATGCGATTGAGTATGCAGTATGATTAATAATATGAAGTAAAAGAAAACGCTATCCACCGAGAATAGAGACCTTTCTTAGCTGTGGGTCTGCAAAATGTTTACAATTTGCGGGGTCGGAAAGAGAAGCGGAAAATTTAAGACCCGATTAATTAATTTATTTTAGTAAAAACAAATATAAAAAATGTTTTTATGAAAGCTTTATTTATGCTAATAAACTAAGAAAAGTCAAAAACTTATACTTTCAATTGCCACATATTGGCATAAACATTTCATATTCATGAAAAATTATTGCCAACAGACATGCATCATTTTGTAAATTCCTTAAAATCGAGTTCGAAGAGTGAATTTTAAATACGTGTTATCCAAATATTCTAGACCATTTTTCTTTCTAATCATTATGCAACATTTAATCATCGATATCTTAAAATAAAATAAGAAATCAATTTTGGCTCTAGTCGTCACGAATGCTGTAGCGTTAGGAATGCTTAGAAATAAGTTAATAAAAAATAAGATGATGCTTTGTCTAAAGCTCATTGAAAACTGTCTAGAATCCATCAAATAAATAAAAAATCAGTGAGAACTTGCTGTGTGTTGTAGATTTTCACTTGTCGACGAAGAAGAAGCCGACATGCTGGCACCAAAATGTTAAAATAACAGAGTGAAATTTGTCATTTACTGCCCTCCTACGCATTAGACTTTAATTAAAATAAACTTTGCAAATATTTACTGTAGGGAAATGCTCTTGGTAAGGGATACTACACATTCACATACATAGTATTAATTGTTATCCCTATAAGTATGACTTTTCGATAGGGGTTTAGCGACTTGTAAGTATACTTAAATTTTAAAATGTTGTTCGGCTTTTCAGCTATGCATATGGACCAACATCTCAATTGGCTTTGGATGCCTATGTGGCCCGAGTGACGAATCCCGTGCGTCACATTGCCAAGGAGGTTCACAATATCTCCCATTACCCAAGGCCAGCTGTAAAATACGTTGGTGAGTAACTAAAATAGAGTTGATTGATTGATAGTATTATAACTATAGGTTGCAACCTGCATTGTTGTCTTTAAATTGGTATTAAATGCTATTTTTTAAATATTAAAATAACTAAGGTAAAAGTCATCTTGCCTCTGTAAGGATATGTGGTGATAAGGCTTATAATATTAGAAGGCCAATGTACGATTCGGACAAAGTTCGAAACGATATTAACCTCTTATCCTGGTACCTTAGACATCCCACATGGAAGAAAGAGAACCAAAATAAGGAAGGTAAGTACCGTTGACAAATGGACGTGCTTTGAAATGCCAGCTGTATATAGCGATAGAAAGTTTCTACTCATGCTCTCTTAACTCAATCCTAAATCTTTTATAGAGGATCTCAGGTGTTGAAAAAGATCCACTTAATTATGTGCTATTGATAAAAGGAATTGTTGTACTTAAATTAATAATTCAAACGAATTGAATCGAAATTGAAAATTTCAAATTTTTAACTTACTGAGTAAATAAATAATAGACGTATACGTAATATGATCTTGTATGTGATTGATATAGAAGCAAACGAAATTAAAATCTTTGTCACTAACGCATTTGGTTTGAGCACCCCGATCAGTTTGTTCTTTGTATTTGACTAACTTAATTCGTTTTATGATTGATTGATTCTTTCCAGTTGAAGCTGTTGAAGTTGAGGCCTAAATGATAACATGCCTGACTTTATTGTATGGACATACACACTTCATTTTTTATTTTTCTTAAATAAATTAATATAAAAAAAAACAAGACTTGTGTTTGCCTGGTAGAAAACTAAGCCGATATCCAAATGATAAACAAACGATATCACCACACTCAGTCGCTTTCACATCTAAAAAAAACTTACATTCAAAATGATAACTTTTTTCCTAATTGATAACAAAAAATATTAATTAATAATACTCTGAATCATGCTAAATACTAATTTTAATGTAACCCTATACTATATTTGTATTAGATATGTAAATTACGATTACAATTTCTCAATTCTTACAATGAAGCCCTTTATTTTTGTATTTTATTTTATTATTAATTAAATATTCTTGGGCATTTACAGAATGTACGTAATCTCACAATTGTGTAACTTATTTTGTAAACAATATCATGTATATGAAACTTTTCAATGTATGCACAACTATTTCAAATACAAAGTGTTTAATTAGGGGGATGAGGGTCTGCCAACAGTAAAAGCTACGTTATTTTTCCACAGCTAAATCACAAATGAATACAAATGTGTATGTATGAGTCAGTACATGTATTAAAATTTTTTATAACTATGTGCGACTCGAAATAAATATTTATACATGGAAATTAATGGGTATGGGTATGAGAATCGTTGCCATGACAAGGTGCGATAAATCAGAGAAACATCTTGAGACTATTTTAATGGCCTTGACCTATATTTCTGATTTCAATCAGCAAATGTAATTCTAGATTCATTTCACTAATGCCAAAACTATATTTAAACGACAAATGACGCAAATTTCAATTTTCCCTCATTTTTGGTCGCCCAGGCGTGATTGATTTATTATACATCTTTCATTTCCGAGCGAATTATAAGATTCCCATTAAATGTTTCACATTAGTAGAACATTTACTAAACTCATGATCCAATCAAGTCTCTTAAATTTTGATATTTTTAATATAAATAAATTTATATAATTAGCAAGGCTGCAAAATTACAGGGTAAAAAAATAAAAGATATGCGAGAAATTGTTACTTTTTGAATGACCCTCGGACCTACTATTATGGAACATGGTAGATAATTTATTCAGCTGACCATTTTGTGAAATAATTTACATAATCACTGTTCAAGGTTCAACTCCGAGAGTAAAACTAAATAGAAATAACAGCTCAACTTTAACAATATTATGATTCACTACCATAATATGAATATATTATATTCAAGTTATTTACTTATATTTATAAATAAGAGCGAGAAATGTCCGTCTGTTTTCTCTATCTCTATCTATCTCTCCTAATTTTGTCCTCTTCTCTATTTGTTTTTTGTGTTAAAAATTAAATTTCCTTTTTATATGTATGTAGATGCATACTTTTCCAACTGAATTCCGCTGGAAATAATACAACTCGGAACTTTAGTTATTTTTGAACTAAAAGCGTATCGTATTTTTTGATTTTTGTACAGCTAATGGCTTTACTAAATGCACACTCATTTTAATTTCACACAAATAACATTCCCTTGGTTGTGTCTAACAATTGATTAACATACTAATAAATTCCATTAATCACAAATAATCACTCTATTATGGGAGTCTTCTTTCTCTGCAAGTCTCCGTTTTTGACGCATAGGCAAATACCTCAACATCTAAGTACGTTCAAATGGTAAGTACTCTAGAATACTTAAGGTTTATTTCGAAATGAATGTAAATAATATTCATGCACTCGAATCGAATATCGATATACATATAACTACTTATACGCAAATTATATTTAAATTTATTTATTACAATAGCAAATTTTGATGTACTCCTCATCTCAAATACATTCTTCCACATGTATTTACATAAATACTTACGTGTACATCAGATGAAACTTTACCCTACAATTTTTCATAACAAGATTTGACTTTCAGATGCCGATTTGGATCCCAACCGCCCCTCGAGAAAGTTTTCTGCTCCCAGACCCCTTGAAGATGAGATCGACCTGGAGTCCAAGGAGAAGCAACGTCAGCGCCAGGAACGTCTCCTGACCGTAAACGAAGAGGCCCTGGACGAGTTAGAAGTGGAGAAGAAGCGAGCCCAACGCGCTGACGAAGCCAAACGTCGTGAGGAGAAGTATGTGGCTTATTCATCAGCTATTCTTAGTCCGATCTATATAGGTATTACTTACTTTACTTTAATGAAGGGCTCTCAAGGAGGAAGCAAAAAGACGCGAAGAAGCCGCCAAGCAGGCCCAGGCCGATGAGCAAGCCCGCTTAGCTCGTGCTGCGGAAGAAGAAAGATTAGCTGAAGTAGCACGTCTGGCTGAAGAGGATCGCTTGGCTGAGGAAGCTAAAGCTGCGGACGCAGCCGCGGCACGTCAAGCCGAGGAAGAACGACTAGCTGCAGAAGCTCTTCTGGCCGAAGAAGCCCGCATTGCCGAAGAAGCTAAAGCTGCCGAGGAGGCAGCAGCACTTAAAGCTGAGGAAGAACGACTTGCCGAAGAGGCTCGTCTTGCCGAAGAGGCGCGAATTGCTGCAGAAGAGGCCAGAGCTGCGGAAGAAGCTGCTGCACTCAAAGCTGAAGAAGAACGCTTGGCTGAGGAGAATCGCCTAGAGGAAGAACAGCGTCAGCTGGAGCAAGAACTGAATCGCCTGGCGGAGATTGAGAAGCAGGCGGAAGAAGAGCGCGAGGGCGATATCGCACGTCAAGCAGCTGAATTGGCCGAAATCGCACGCCAAGAAGCCGATATCGCAGCACAGGAGCTGCAGTCTATTCAAAAAGAAGGTAGAGACGTCGAGGAGCCCATCGTTGATGAGCCAGAAACTCCCGTTGAAGAACAACAGGAGCCAATCATTGAACTTACTTCTAACAACGGCGATCAGTCCGTCGAGTTAGATAACACTGCCGGGGAAAGTTATGATGAGGAAGAGGATGAAGAATAATTAATGGAATCACTGTTTGCCGAAATACTTTACATGAATTCTATACATTAATAATATATTAATAATTAATGAATTTAATAATGCTTCTTATACTAGGCATATGACAAATTATAATTTTACAAAATTAAAACTTTTTAGTTTTCAACCATCTTCAACCGAATCAGAGCATACCTTATTTTCATTATAAAATTGTTCCTTTTTTCATTTTACCATGGCTCGTAGTTAAAACTAATACCTAAACTATCAGATAAAACTTAACATAAATCGAATCTTTATTATATTTGACAAATATATGAATGATTTAGATTCCAACAGTCAGCTGATGTTTTAATAAAAAGTCATAATTCTAGTAGTGATTTATGCTTAAAATAAATATATACCAGGAACTGTATTCACTATAAGTGCTATTAAAAATCTTTTGAAATAACGAATAATTTCAAGTTTTATAGAAATAAAACTTAAAGAATAATCATTATTTCATGAGCTGTATATTTTGCTCAAAATAAAACTCAAGTTGTAATTTCGACAACATCTTAGGAAATAAAGGAATAAAATTATATATTTTCTTAGTCAGTAAGCCAAGACAAATCATAACAGTCCATTAACAAAAAAAAAAAAAATTCTTGTGGAAAGCATCAAATTGAGCTTTGTCGAAATTACAACTCGAGTTTTATATTGAGCAGAATATAAAACTTATGAAATAATGATTATTCTTTAAGTTTTATTTTTTTGCTCAAAAATAATGATTATTTTTTGAGAAGTAAAGTATAACTTAAAATTATTCATTATTTTGTGAGCAAATCTATAAAACTTGAAACATTTGTAATAATGGTAAGAATGCATAAATGAGCCATAAAGATGAATATTGGTATTTTTCTCGGTGTCTCAAAGTTATTATAAGTGAATGATTTTTTGATTACAAAAATAAACAAATAATCATTGTTTGCAGTCCCTGATAAATACAAGCTGGAGAGAAGCCTTCATCTGTCAATCACATAGTTTGGCAAATAATTAAAAATGCTTTTCTACCTATTTTTAATGGGTATTGTAAATTCAACTGAATTAAAGTCAAAACCAGTTGATCATTGTAATATTTTAGATATCAACTTTATTTATACATTGTAAACATTCGGTTAGTTGTATTTTATTCTGAGTTCTTGATTGGCAGCCGATAAACAGTGATAATACAAACTGAAATAAGGAAGCTGGATTGTAATGGAAATGGGAGGTACATGCCATTAAGTACTTACCAATTAGAATAACTGTTAACAGGGCAAACGTTGTGTTGCAATATGGCTGCAACATTATGCCAATTAGATTCGTGGCAGCAATAATGCCAAGTCGTCCCAAGGACATGGACAGACTAACAGCTTTTCCCCTGAATTTCAAGACAAATAATAATTACTATTTATTTATAGGATGACACCAATTTTCCAGCCTTAGCGGAAAACTTACCTTAAATGTGTGGGCACCAAATCAACAATTGCGCCAATCATTATGGAGATTGATAATCCTGGTAGTAGAATGTAAAGACAGAATAGCACTAGGACTGCCGTCGTATTTGACACAATGTGCAGTAAAATTCCACTTAAGATCGAAAAAATTATAGCTGCCATGAGAACGTTCTTCCGCCCGAAGGGATTAAGTAGAAGGCCTTGTACTGAGAAGCCTATCAAGAACGCAACTCCAACTATCATATTATCGATATAGGTCTTCGTTGAAATGGGATTAACACACACCTAAAATGCAAATACTAGTTAATATTGTTGAAACCAGAGTAATGAGTTCAAAAATTGAAGCTTAAAAGATGATCCTTAAATGGGATACGTTTTTATTAATATTTTTTTTTTTTATAAAAAAATTGATTACAAAAACAAGCGGAAAATGCTATAGTCGAATTCCCGACAATAAGATTCCGGTTACTTATTTAAATGTGAAATATTTTGTATTGCATACTTTTAGGCACTACCATTGCTTGAAACTTAAATCCGCCATTACCACCTTTCTATTTGTCCGATTTTGTTGCGATTTAGTAAAATGATTGAATTGTATATAACTTCAAATTGCAAAAAAACGTAATATCTTAAAAGCTGTGTGTGTCTGTCTTAAATTATATTTTTTAGTTATATTTTCACAAATTGCACAATAATTTAATGATTTTTTTTGGTAAAGCTTAATTTACCTCAAAAGAGCTATTTTTTAGTGCTTAATTTAAACAAAACTGAAGTGGTTTCATAAAAATTGTACTTCAATTTCATACCGCTGTGCCACAGGTCAATCCGCAAAATAATTTTTTGCGTAACGAACTAACGCTAAATCAGCTTTGGAAGTCACGGTCAGCGATGCCACATTTTTTAGTCAGAATTCGAAGTAAGGTATTTAAAAAAAAAAATAGAACCACTTCAGTTTTCTTTAAATTAAGCATTTAAAAAAATAATTCTTTTGAGGTAAATCAAAATTATTTTTACGAAGAGTTGCCAGACAATCAGACAGATCAATCGCTTGTCGAGTATTTTTTATTTTCTCGCGCCAATTACTTTTAAATTTTTTTTCAGCTAAAAAAAATCAATCTGCAATTATAAAACTAAAAAAGTTGCTAACCAAACCCTTGGATAATTTAATCTTAAAAGGTGTCAACCCTTAGCAGCCATGTTCGAAAAGGTTATTGAAAACGCTAAGCGCTAAAACGCTGCGATTTCTGTAGCACCCCTGTATATTTCCCAATATAAGTCTTATTTGTATTAAACTTTAAAGAATAAAAAATAATTATATTTTATGATTCATATTGATTGAAATTAGATCGATGTATTTAATATCAACTTACTGCTGTGTCAGTCATTGATGCATTTTCCACTGGTTGCATAAAGGAATTATCCAATATTTCGCAAACAGTGGAAGATGTGTTAGATCCTGTGTTAGATGTACGGTTTACGATTTCTGGAAACCAAAACTGCATTCCATTTGAGCTGAAAAAAGAAAGATACATATAAGTATGTCTCATAAGTATGTTACATTTTGAACATATATTGTATACTATATTTATTGTAATCTCACCTGAAAAACATGCATAGCACAGCTACGTTGCATAATATAAAATTGAATCCATGGGGTTTTTGGAATAGGGGACGTGTAGCCCGTGCGATATTTATAAATATATTACAACCTTTATAGTTCGCCAATATATTTTCTTCACTTTGAATCTCAGGTTTCAAAGTAAAGTCATTTCGATTCAACACTTGATTAACTGGAAAACCTCGATTAAATTTACTAATCCAATTAACTGCATCCATTGCCTGGCTATCTTTATTTAAAGAAAGCAAAATTTTGGGACTTTCGGGATACAGGAGGAGTATAAGGCCTCCAATAAGACCGGGCAGCAAATTACATAGCATTATTAAGCGCCATGGACGGAATACAAAGTCACCAACCAAATTGATGGACCACTCTGAAGATAATATTAACCAAGCGGTTGCTGTAAAAATACAATTATTGATTAATATGCATATTTCAATTGCTGTAGGAAACTATTCAAATAGTCGACTTTCTTTTGTACCTGGGACATAGATTGCAGTCAAACTGACGAACATGGTTGAGTAGTTGATCGTCACGGCTCGGTGACGAGGTATATTAAATTCACTCAAGTATGGATAGAGTCCTCCTGAGACACCGCCGAGGCTGCATAAGATGATAGTTAGTAGGGGATTTATAAAATGTTTAGAAATAAGTATTTTATTAAAGGTACTATTTCGGCTTAGTACTTTCGGTTTCGGTATTACTGCCAAATGTTAAGGAACAATGGTAATAAAATTGACATTTCTCTAGAATTAAATAAGAAGTAAACTTATGAAATTTTTGTAAATTATAAATAAAATGATAGGGTTTCAACATTTTTATTTTGCCATTGAATAATTATAAAAAAATCTTAAATTAATAGGCATTGTAGTTACATTTTCAAAGAAAGAAATTTTAAAATTTTCATACTATAACATATAACAGTTTCTCAAAATTTTTGACATTTTTCAACATTTGCAAAAGTTTTTAACATTTCCTAAAATTTCTACATTTTCAAATTTGTTTACAAAACTTAAATTGCTTATTAAACTGAGATTCAATTATAATTATTATTTACTTTCAATTTTTAATTATAATTATAAAAATATATATGGGTCTTTAAATGAAAAAACGTGTTTAATGCATTTTAACTACACTATTTTTTGTATAAAAGACAAGCTTTAAAGACTTGTCGTTTTCGAATTATTTATAGAAAACAATGCATCGCGAACGCGACGAAAAATGGAAGTCATGTTTAACTTCATCTTGACAAATGCGAAAGTCTGCGAAATGTGGCGAGTAATTTGGAAGAATATACTCTTAAACCATAATAAAACAATGTAGTTTTCCATTTTAGGAATAATTTTGATATGTTACTATCATTTTTGTTACAAGTTTTATTAGTAATTTGTAACGCGACATCGCAAGCGTGACAAGATTTTCACCTAGTTGGTTCCAAGAATTTGTTCATCAAATTTTATTCGATACATCGAAAACAGCATGTAAAACTTGATTTAAATTAAACTTTCAATATATTTCTATGAATACAAATCAGAATACAAATGGTCTATTTTGGAAGTCAATTTTTAAGTAAATCGGCAAAAATATAGAAAAAGTGATTTTATTCCAATGTAGAATCTATATGTTCATCCTATTGAATTTTTTCTAGCGTATATTGCTTAAATAAATAATTTGAATACATTTTTGTAAGAAAATTTCAGAAGATGTGAGTTTTTGATCAATTTTACCTTTTCGGGCGAGGTGGACCTTTTTTTGGAAATGCCCATATGCATTTTATTCGGTTCGGTTTTGGTTTTATTTTTTGATGCTATTAATATTATTTTTTGATTAACTATAATTAATATGAGAGTTGCCAGTAGATATTCCCAATAGATTCCAATTGTGATTCAAATTTGTGGGTCGGCAGGGCGCGTGGTAAGTTTTTGAAAGAACTGCGATGTTCTTGGGCTTTATAGAAATGTGTCTGTCAAATTTGGTTATTCTAGCTCTTTGGTGCAAGTATTTACATTTTTAATTCAATTGCCGAGGCCGAAAGGGGAGTGGCAAACTTTATCTGCGTGGGGCTCATAAAAGCCTGTGTACTTTAACTCTTATAGACTGTAACATCTTTTTGTTCATACAGACAGACACTACGTTCCTGTAAACTGTTATTGGTTTCCCTCTTAGGATGTAAATTGACAATATACAATCAGTCTTCTTTTACGATTTCATTATTTTAAATCGTGGAAGCACTCACCTGATGCCACAGAGCAAGTTTATAATGTTGAATAGCCAAACGCTTGTAACAAACATGAGAATGAACTGAAGGGCGGTGCATATAAAGATGCCATAGAGTAGAACTGTACGTCGACCGATGGCGTCGCTGACGTATCCACATATATATGTCGACAGAAAGATACCTTCAACAGATCGATCGGGGATTAGTCTCATACAGAACGTAGATTATATGCAAATTAGTCGACCACTCACCCGCCACACATGCCGCCATCATAACCCCCTTCTCGGCCTGCGTTGTTTGGAACTCGCAGTGGGAGGCGAGCACCACAATCCCCATGGCCTGTTGAGCGGCCACAGAAGTGATTGTCAGCAGCCCGCTTACAATCAGCAGTATCCACTGGGTCTTGCCATAGCCTGCATAAGTAATTAGGTGTTGTGTTCATTCATAACTCGTTAAATAGATAGATTACCAATCTTGTCCAAGATCTCATCGTACTCCAACTCATCGGGGGTGGCATTGCGATCAGTATTAACGTGATGCATCTTAGTATTCCAAGAGAACACATTCAACTGATTGTCATACCAAAACAGCACCGCCTTTTGAGCTTTCATTATAATACGAGTAGTTCTCTTTCAAGATTTTAAGCACAGCTGTGAGATACATTACTGAAACAAGTGCTGGGTGAGTAAGCAAAAACTTGTTCCGAGTTAAACATGTTTGCGGCTTTCGGATCACAACAATCTTTGAAGAGAACTTTTTATATTGTTATTGTTCGTTTCACTAAGAGATACATCTAATTAAACATTCATTCAAGTATGGCTCTGAAAGATCAACGAGAGCATAAGTCTAAACACAAAAAAACCTGTTGACAAGTCTATCAAAATTGTCGTTTAAGAATGCGTCAATCCACTAAACAGTTAAACACATGGTAAAGTCGTTTAAAATCGTACAATAGAACGAGAGAGAGAGAGAGTGAGAACGATTTCGAAGTACCCTGCCCTTAAAGTGTACAAATGCTGCACCTCTATCAATTCCGATTTCTTAGTCGATTTCGCCTGTCTGTCCGTCTTTTTGAACGAGTCGATCTCAGCAACTTTAAGAGCTAAATTTGGTATGTACGTGCTCGGATATCAGACGCAGATCAAGATAATTAAGATAATTACTCACAAACCGAGAAAGCCAAACATCCAATGCAAATTAGTCTCTCAGTAATCTTTATGAAACTTGAAAAGGTACGTGTTTTTGCGGAAGGCAGTTCAAAAATACGTCGGACGGTAGTCCGCGCTGGTGACGAAAGCAGAAAGGCTACTAGCAATTTGGAAAATTTGCTATGACTGTCCGATCAGGTCGAGTTATATACCAATCGAAAGATATTATTATTTTTAAAAACAAAAGTGCATACTTAGACTTTAGGAAACTCACCTGGAGAAAAACAGGTGTAAATGAAGGGTGCAAAATTAATTGATTGATTCTTATCAAAAATACGCGTCGAATGACACCTCGCTTATCAAAACCGCTTACCGACAACTGGCTCAAAAGATTATTAATTTTCAAATTTTTAGTGACCTTCGAAAATGAGATGAAAAGTTAGTTTGCCTATATGTCTGTTTGTATCAAATCGTTTATATAGCTTAAAAGTTTGAATGAGGACTTGTTCCCGATCAAAAATCTAGAAACCTTTGTTCTACGACTTTTTCGAAAAATCGCTAGCTTAGCGGGAAATCGGTAAAACCCGCTAAAATTGATACCCCAGTATCCAAACGAAAGAAGCTACAAATCTACAATATATGTCGTTGGAAAGGTATTTTGAATGGCTCTTAGGCATACCTTTAATCTTATTTTCTGAAATACATAGGTAAAAAGATACAGGTAAAGAACCATTTCTTTGGCGGTTTAAGAAAAATCTACAACTCAAATCCCTATAAAGTATGTTATATGCTATAGTCATTGAAATTTCTCGTTTTTTGACATATAACACATAAATGTGATAATTTGTTTGGGCAAGATATTACCTGTTAACTAAATACACCTTTTACCTTTACATTACTACATGTACATTGTGTGTATGTATGTACATATGTAAGTACATTGCTTGAAGCGTTATGCCCCAGTGGACCAAAATTTCATTTATGATATCGAAAATTATAGTTTTACGGATTTCAAACGTGCAAATCGTCCATTTTCAGATCTGAAAGTGATAGAAATATGAGCCATATGTCGCTCAGTTTGTTGCTGCGAATTGCTCGCACGCGATATGCGGTACACACGTTAAGTTACCGTTTTCGGGACTTTTATGATATCTCTTGCGTACTTTTCGTAATATTACATATCACACGTTACTAATATTAAATACAAATGAGAATTTATATTTTTTCTAATAATTTTGGTTTTATTTTTGATAAATTTAAAGAAATTACAGAACATTAATATACAATATTAAATGAAATAAATCTAATAATAAAAAATGTATCTTTTAATTCCTGAAGGCGTCCTTCTCCGTCCACACCTAGTCTTGCGGCTCTCGTGTTCTGCATGCTGCCCTCCATCGTCATCGATTGCTTTCGGGTTGCTGTAAAAATACATAATATTATTATTAATTAAAAATTACTTTTTTATTATAATTTACTTACTTTATTAATTTTTGTTAATCCGCTTGTGCAAATTCCCGGCAATTGATACAACACGAAATGCACAAAGGCAAAGCAGGAAAAAAAACACAACAAAGTCAATTGCCATACAATTTCTGTTGTGTCTTTTGCCGAACGATATTTTTCTGAGCCGAAGCCATTTTTCTGCCGGCCCACAGTCACAAGCACTTTTTTGATAGTTGGGCGGAACTTCTGCATTCTCTCGTATATGATCCCTTTTTGGCCCACATTTTGGCGGAAGTTCGATCGCCGCACGTTGTTTGAACGCAACTTGTCTGTTTTTTAGTCAGTCTACGAGCGTTGGTCGAGACTCTCGCTCAACGTCCGTTGCTTGGTCCACTGGGAAATTGTAAATTTACTTATTTCAAATGCATTTGTTCTGCTCTATAAAACTTCAAGACTTATCTAATCAAATTGTATTTCAATTATGTACTCTAAATAATTAATAGTTTTCTTTCCACATGATTCCTTAGGTTTTGTAACGAATTTAAACTTCATTGGATCACTTATAGGTATTTTAAATAGGTAGTTAAAAGATATTTTGTCAATATCTGATTTAAAAAAATCCATATCCATAATATACATATTTACCAGAAACCCAAACCAGACAGAGAAAAAAAAGCCGTAGTGATATTGATTAAGATATTTGAGCTTATCAAGAATATAAATGTAAATACCAATTTATATCAATATTTTTAAAAGTTTTGTTTGATAGCTTACGGAAAAATCTAGACTTTTGTTCCGTTACAAACCTATGTACTTAAAGTTCGTATCTATGTATATATTTTTAGCGTTAAAATTAATAAATCCAATAAAAGAAAATAAATGTATCAATTGTTTGTCAACAAGTGAGTGCCTTGAATCAGTTTTTTAAAAAATGATTTTGCTTGCCTAATCTTTTAATTCATTTTGTATCTATAAAGACACGGCAACAGGTACACCGACTATTAGTAAGGTATTCGAAATATGCATTGTTCTGCGCATATTTCTCGGCTATCAAATCTATTCCCGTTTCCCTCACATCCTCCATAGGTAAACTTCACGCAATCATTGACATCTGGATCATAGCTCCAACTTTCAAAGTCTGCCCTGCAAGCACCAACTACTGAATGTGGCTCACTGCATGCCGCTGCAAAATATTTTTAAAGAATAATTTCATGAAAATCTGTATTAAGTATATGTTTAATTCATTACATACGATTTCTAAACGCTTCAGTACAGGCAATGATAGCAGAAGACACCACAAATGCAACAAACAAAATGAACTTCATCGTTACTATTAATAAAACTGAGTGGCGAATCTTAACTTGTATTTATATGGACACTTTTAATGCATTTGGTGCCATATAATTATTTAATCCAATTTCACACTTTATTTCGTTATAATTAAATTATAATAGCTTATATATGGGTAATACTCTAATGTCGAATGCGACTTTCGTACGCATTCAAAGTGAAGTAAAACATATGCCAAAACATTATTTTGTTGTGACAAAAGGGGAAACTTATAAGTCTTTATTAGCACTATAATTGGTGCTTACGTTGATTTTGGGAAATTGTTCGTTTTCAAGATAATTTAAAATAACCAAGACATTCGCACGCGACTCAAATAGATGTCGTTTTTCGGCGTCCAGTTCTAACACTAATTTCGGCAAAACGTGAATGCATTTTTTGATACAATTAATTCTGATATGTAATGCATTCATTTATTTTAAAAATGCATTTTGTTGGATTTAAAAATATTAAGTCGTTTATTTTTAAATTTGATTTGAGTCACTGTCGCACGCGACATGTCGAACGCTACATTTTGTTCCACAAAATATTTATGTTGATTCTGTCTCTCTTTTTTTAAATTATATATCGAAACCGCTCGAAAAACTTGTTGCAAATTAAACTTTCAATATATTTCTATGTATTAAAATGGTTTATGTTGCAATCTTACTATCCTTCTTAGTGTAATCGATAAAATAAGTACAAACGGTTCTTTTTGGAAATCAATTTTTAAGAAAATGGGCAAAAATATAGAAAAAGTGAATTTATTCCAATGTAGAATCTATATGTTCATCGTATTGAATTTCTTTTAGCGTATATTGCTTAAATAAATAACTTGAATACAATTTTGGAAGGAATTTTCACGAGATGTGAGTTTTTGATAAATTTTTCGATTTTAGCCTCGGTTGACATTTCTGTGGAAATGGCCATATACTTTATGGTTTTGCTATATTATTTGATGTGATTTTATATACAGGTATGCCACAGAAATCACAAGTGAAAGCGAATTCAGAGAAAAGCAATTCAACTTCTAAAATTTATCCATGCCACAGAACTTCGAGTAATTTATAGTTTTTAGCATGTTCATCAACCTTTTCGAACTAGGCTGCTAGGGTTGGCCCCTTCTCAGATTAAATCTCCCAAGGGTTTGTTTAGCAACTTTTTTAAGTTTATCATTGCAGAATAAAAGGTTTTTATTTTATTTCTTCTTTAATTAATATTATTTAATTCATTTATATAATAATTGATATTGTGTAGCTTAAATAAATTTAAAAGTTATTGGCGCGGCAAACAATAAAAGTTACTCGACAGCTCTAAATTCTAAAATTCGGACAAAAAATGTGACACTATTCTCATGGCATCGGACGCCAGTGGATTGAGTGATGATTTCGTTTCACCCAAAATTGTTCAGGTGATTAGACTGTGGCACGGAGAAATGAAATTGACGTGAAATTCAAGTGAAAGAGATTTCTGTGGCATACCTGAATGTATGTTATTAAAAATAAAAATATGTTTTAAATCGAATTTTTTAAATAAATATAATTTGAATTTGCTTACAAGTGAGGGCATTGAATAAATTGAAAAACTTTTTTTATATTTGCATTTTATTTTAATTTAAATTAGTACCTTTGTTATTATTTACTTACTTTATACTATCTCAATTCTCAATACAATATCTCAAATCTTCATACCTAATAAAATTCACTCTTTTGCGCAGTGCCGAATGATAAATTTTTAAATTTTTTTATAATTTAATATTATTTATCCCAAAATTGGATTTCAGAAATTTTGGGGCATGAAAATGTTTTCGTCACTAGACTTTTATCTCGTATAGAGGTTTTTTAATAAGATATACATAACTACCATAAGAACTACCGGTAAAAAAATATCATACTTTAGTAGTAAAAATGTTTTGTTTTTTGAGATATTTGCATAAGTACTATCTGTACAATGTACAATGAATTTTTGTAAAAGTCTACTTTTTCAACTTTTTTCCTAGATTTTTTACAAAAAATATTTTGATGCAAAAAAATGTTTAAAACAATTCTAAGAGTGACTGGAAAAAAAATATATTCAAAAATATTTTTGTTAGTATTTTTTATAATTTTTTGAAAATCCCCTAACAGTCACTACTAGGGGATTACGCCGATTGTGTTAGATTCGGTGGCGGCGTAGAGGCCAGAATTAAAAAAAATGATTTATAAATTAAAAAAAAAAAAATTTATTTTTAATCAATTTACAGTTATTTTTCACAGAATTGATAGCATATGGGCTATTCCGAAAATTTTTAAGCCGAGGGCGAAAACTTAAAGTTGTCAAAAAACTGAATGATTTTAATACTAGTTGTTATTATGCTTGTTTTTTATGACCTTTAATTTGTAGAAGTAAGTTTTAGTTAACTTGAGGTCTAGTAATGTCGATATGACACTAAACAACAACACACAAAGCACTTGCATCTATCCCTTTTCTGTTTTAATATTTGGATATTTTTTGTTTTATATGCAAATTTTGAAAAAAAAAATGTGAAAATGCACGTTAACCTCAAATTAATTTTTTTTTTATTGTAACGGCCGCAACGAATCTTTAAGCAAGCTTAACTTTTTTTATGAGTAATGCTGTTATCTTAAAATAGGTTTAAAAGTACTTCCAAAAGGGAGCTGAATCAGTTTAAACAAGAAAATCTGCGTGCAAATGTAACGTCCGCAACGCTGGAATAGCCCAAATGTAATTGTAAATGTAAAAAATTAAATAATTTCAGAAAGGAATATTTCAAAATGTTTTTTCTTCTTTGTTTTTTTAAGTTGTATTAATTGCCTTTGTTTTCGAGATTTGGCGGCGGCGCGTCAGAATGAGCTAAAATCGGCGGCGGCGGCGGCGGCGGCGGCGGCGTAAACGTCTAGTCCTACCATGGTCTATCCAATTTGCTTCTAAATTATGTAAATTTGTTTTTTATTTATAAATGATATCGGTCGTTTATAAATTTATTCCAAAACGCACCATTTCGGATTCAAATTTTAATTACCTTATGTTTTTTTACTTCTTATTTTCGTATTTTTGTATGTATATTCTTATTTTTCTAGAGTACTATTCGCATGTCTCTTATATTCGTTTCTGTCCAAACGCTCAACAGCGCCCTCTATTGGTTTTTGGCGAACAATTGTTTGTGGTTGAATAAATATTAAAACTGTAACCAACGACTCTAAAATAGTTGCTCGTCTACACTTAAAATTTGTATTTATGCTTGGAAAATCAGAATATATTACGAAGTTTTAAAATACTTACCACTTCTTTATGTTTTTTAATTATTACCAATAGACATTGTGTCGTCACAGAATTTTAATTTATAGTTAAGAAACTATTTTGCACAGTGAGGTGCAGAAAAACAATTTTAACGACACCTAGCGCTCGTTGCCTGCAACATGGTTTCTTAAGTGCATGTCCACTGTTGCCAACTCTGACCGTTAAAAACAGACAGATTTGAATAAACAAACTTTAATGAAATAAAATAAAAATTTGTATCTATTTTATAGCATTCTGCTATTTTTTTTCTACCTTCTTTGCATTCTAATTTAAAAATAAAATAAAAGTTTGCAAAAAAAGGTAATTCAGTCGTTCAATTTTAAATGATCACATAAATTAATCATTTAGCACGCTCGTTCGGATTTTCGATCCGCTCCTTGTAGTTCGTTCGAATACTTAAGTAAGTCGATTCACGAACGTAATCCAAATTATTCGATACCAGCAAATCTGTATTTAAATTCTGATTGTCTTTGCTTTAATGTGAAACTAATTTAAAACTTTTTCAATCTTTCTTATTTTTTTGGGAGCGAAGGCCTAACGGCTAGGCCTCAAAAGTATGATATTATGTATAGTAATTGTCGTGTGTGTGCGTGCGTGACGACCTTAGAAGACCCGCTTCGATTCCGGGCGAGTCCATCTGTAACGTGCATGTTCCATTCTCTTTATACTTGTTAATTGTTTAAAAAACATACAATTACATTTAATAAAAATAGTGTATGTTTTCTTTAGATTCTGTCCGCTTCTATTAAATATTGTATATATGTAAGAGAATATTCTTATGTACATATAAAATTACATACATATTCATACATTTGTACATAGCAGTACAGTGAGCAGAGTTACGTTATTTAAAAAAAAAACAAATTTGCTCAAAAATTTTCACTGTAAAGGCAGTAAAATTGTAAAATTTTCCTTAAGTCCAACAATAAGTTGAATATATATATTTATCTACTAAAGTCTTCAATTCAAATTCAAAAACGCTCAAATTTCAGAATCTTTAAATGGGCAGCATCAAAGTTAACAATGCGCAAACTGCAAAAATATAAAAATTACTATAAACTCACTTAATTATTATATTAATTTCGCACTTACACATTACGAATCCGGAAAAGACACCAAATGTTATGGTGCAATAGGAATCCAGGAGTACTCCAATAATATTACTACCCAAGACGCTGCCCGTGCGTCCGAGCATCAAACATATGCAGACGGCTTTGCCTCTGAGATGGGTGGGAACAAGATCGACAACGGCGCCGCTTAACACTGATACACACAGGCCAGGCAACACCAGGTACAAGCAAAAGCAGACTATAATGACAACCTCATCCTTTATCCAGATCAGTGCAACAGCACAGCCAGAGGCAATGGCTAAGCCCCCTGTGATGGAGGCCTTACGTCCGATCCGATTGATAACAAAACCCATTACAATGTACCCAACGATGAGAGCTGAGCCATAGGTAATCGTATCTATATAGCTCTTAATACTTATTTGATCGTTGCAAATCTGTGAAACTTTAGCAAAAAAAAAAAAAGAATAAATAAGAACGCTGTAGTCGAGTCCCCGACAAAAATATACTCGGTTCTCAATTTAAATTACTACTAATTGTATCTACGAATTGTAAACTTTAATGGCATCAAAATTACTGCAAACAGGCATTACTTCCATTATAGATAACCGATCTTGATGCGGTTAAGTAAGATAGCTGGCGGAGCTTTAACGATTTTCGGAGACGGAAGAGGTCGTGAAAAATTAAATCTGGGTACCAAATTTGGTCAGTCTAATTCTTATAGTCTCTGAAATTCAATTGCTTATACAGACGGACGGACAGACGTGTCAACAGGTTAGCAAATCATCTGACTCATACAGTACCTTGTACGAATTCCGAAAAAAGAAAAAAAACCAAGAATCCAAAATTGGGAAGAAAAAATTTGGAATCATAAATTAGGAATTTCAACTAAGAAAAATATTCAGAGTACAAAAATGAGGGAAAAAAAATAGGAAAAATAATCTTTAGTTTTCCTGTCTTTGGTTCAATTCTTGAACATTACATTATTCTTTACTCTAAGCATACGACGATCACAAAAATTAAAAAATTATTGAACTTTTATACAAATTGCGCGATTATTAATAAATTTTTTTGATTTTGGCTTTCGACTTTATTCCTATTAGCAACCATTTATTTCAAAATCAGGACTTCGATTGCCAGCGAATGTGATATTAATTCGGTCAGGAGCGAGCCATTCATTTCAAAATCAATATGGTCTACATGTATATGTTTATTAAAAATCGCGCGATTTTTAATAATATTTTTTTTTGATTTTGGCTAATCCTAATTTTTGTTTTCCCAATTTTTGTCTCCGTAACTTTTGTTTTCCCAATTTTGTCTTCCTAATTTTGAATTCCTAATAACTGTATTCCTAATTTCGGATTCGTAATTTTGGATTCCTAATAACTCTATTCCTAATTTTGGATTCCTGTTTTTTTCTTACGAATTTTCGTATTCTAAGTAATATTTTTCGACAATTGAATATATAATCAACTCATACACATATAAATTGTTCGTATACTTTACGTGTTTGGTTAAGTTGTGGTTGGTCTATCGAGGCATCAATTACATCACAGACTGTCATAGCGTCTTCGACATTAGTCGATCCCAAGCGATTCAGTATTTCGGGATACCACAAGCCCATGCCCGATGAGCTGAATGTGGGAATCAACATCAGACAATTTGGCTAAGGTGTAAGATCATGAGACTTACCTGAAGAAGAGGCCACACATAACCGTGCAGCTTATGCTAAAGTTGAGTAAATGCGGTTTCTTGAGCAAGGGAACAGTGTCATGCCACATCTTCTTGAAAATCATTGAGCTAAGATGAGATAATTATGATTGAAGAAAAAATAACATAATTTTTTTAGAACCTACGCTGATTTGGAAACACAAACTCCATTTTCTCTGTCAGGAATTTCGTCAAATTTAAGTTTTTCGACTTTCAGATCCTGAAGCTGCTTCCCTGAATTTTTCAAAGCAATCCAATTGACAGCGGCAAAGGCATCTTCGGTCCTACCCATTGATATGAGAATTTTTGGGCTTTCGGGCAGTTTTAATAGCATAAGAGTGCCAAAAACACCAGGCAGAAGGTAAAAGATGGTCAGTAGCCGCCAAGGACGAAAGGCAAAGCCTTCCGTCAAATCAACTCGCCAATCCATGGTCATTACAAGCCACGCCACAACTGAAGGCAAAACAAAAATGAATTGTTTAAATCAGATAATTTGTCTGATCAAGAAATTGTAAGCACTTACCAGGCACATAAA
Organism: Drosophila suboccidentalis; assembly: GCA_037043435.1. NCBI lineage: Eukaryota > Metazoa > Arthropoda > Insecta > Diptera > Drosophilidae > Drosophila > Drosophila suboccidentalis. Next base: position 297,141 of record JBAMBK010002463.1, on the reverse strand, counting down.
CCGTTGAAATGCCAACAAAAAGACTAGCATAATTGATAACAATCGGACGATGTCGAGGCGTAAAAAACTCCCCTAGGTAGGCATATGTTGTGGATGATGCACCTGCTATACTGGATGTACATATAAATATAATGAGAAAGCTAAAAATATGATAATACGATTAATATACTTACAAGAAACCGACTAAGAAACGAAGAACTACATAAATCCAATAATTCGGAATGAATATTGAAACTAACGATATAATATTTCCAGAAAGTGTTGTATATATCAACACAGGTCTACGTCCAATAGAATCGCTGAGATAACCCCAAAAATATGAAGAGCAGAAAATTCCTGTTCCAATGAGAAGAATGAGATAAATTCATTGGTATGAATATGCAAGAAGTCAAGACAAGGGGTTCTTAAAAATTTTGTAAGTTTACCAAGTCCGGTGAACGATAAAAAGATACAAGATTAACTTACCGATAAAACTAGCTGCACTCATAATGGCTTTGTCCATAGAAGTTGTTTCGAAATCGCATTGCGACACAATTGTAATGTAGGACATTCCCATGGTCTCATTTATGACCATCATTAGCAAAAGCCCTGATGCAAACAGCACAATCCATTGTACCCGACCAAATCCTTTAGCAAGTAATATTCCATTAAAATAATAATAATGACAAATAATTAAGCAATCTTACTGTAAACTTATATTATTTGACATACCGATCAATTGAAGAACTTCCTCATATTCATGTCCCGCACTCACAGATTTTTCCGTTGGGTCCACGGCTTTTGATTCAATATCTCGTTGGCTCATCCCGTTACGTTTGTATTATTCGTACTTTAGGGACAGATTTACTGTCATTACCACAGCTGCTTCAAACTGCTACTGATGAGACTTGATGTGTACGTAAATGTTCATATTCTATGAGGTATACAATTTACTAAAGTTACAAGTGATGGAGGACGCCCTAGGTGTCAACATTGGAAGTTGGTTTATCAGAGCACAATAAAGATAAACAAGTCGGGGGATGACATCTGTTTGATTTATCGGGCAATAAGTGAAACGCCACGTTTTGCCCAGTTTCATTTTTCAATTCATTAAGCAAATAATGACTGATACAAGTACAAGTATCTATGTACTCGTATGTATGTATAAAGATATGAGCATGCAAACGAAACCAATACATTCCAAGATTCTGAATGTCAGATGACATATTTGAAGACTCCATACACGTCCGATTTGTTCTTACATATTTATTAATTAACATTCATTAACATTAGATTTGGACACTGTGAGATAACTCTAGGACTATATATTCTAACAGATCTAAGGGAACAGATCTTAAGGGAAAATTGCTGCTTGAAAGGCTGTTTTTGGACCATTTTTAATAAAAATCGTATTTAAAAACGGAAATAGTTATTTAAATTCTTTTTTTTTTAATTGTATTAAATTATATTGAATTAAAAAAAATAATGTTTTTTCCTTTCTACGAGGGCTGTTCAAAAAGCTGTCGGCCTTTAAAGTTGGACGTCGAAAAAAAAGGTATGCTGCTGGCGGCACGGATAACTCCACTTCGGATCATCAGAAATGGAGAAAGTAAACGGCGTTAGATTCAGTACAGATGATTGAAAAATGAAAAATCGATTTTTGATCATTTTTTTTTGTAGTTTAGTGAAAAAAAAAATGAGTACAAAAATTTTTAAAGTTGTTTTTAAGGTAGTGGCCATAAAATTGAAAATTTTGCGCCGATTGCACTTTGTTTCATTCAAGTATTTCGAATTTCAAAAAACCCTTTCAGGACGATTTTCTCAAATATCTAAGCTATAAAAACATGAAAAAAAATCTAATAAAAACTTTTGCCAAGCAGTAATATCCCCTTAACAATATTTCATAGGACAATTTTGAAAACGTGAATGAACCAACTTTAAAATGTATTGTCTTTATTTCGTATTTCGAGTTACAGTTTATTTAAATAACTTAATGAAATTAGCGAATTCGTGAAATACGTACATATGTACATAAGACGTGTATGGGGCTTATAATCTCCATAGTATGTGTTATGCATACATAAGTATACTACGTAAGTTAGTAGGTAGATAGTTTTCATTCCTATAATATGTACACAAGCCCCCGGTGATAACATCTGTTATTGTAAGTGAGTAATACACTTTGAAAAAAACTACTTGACACACCCAATATGAACGAGATCAGTTCATCCAGCTTGAAACTGTACGTTTTTAGCATAAATTAATCAAATTCTTGATGTCTTCTGAATCACTTATTACTCATACTTTTCAGCTATAGCGATAATGATAAATCGACTATGGATGAGTTTTAGTTTTCCGTTTATTATACTTACGTTCCTTTCTTAGAGTGTATCTTTATATCATAACAATTTAAAGTGCGAAAACAGACACCAACAGTTTATGATGCGTTCTCATATACATTTTTATATACCTGTAAACAAGGTTGGCTTACGAGTATTAGGACATTTTTAATATGGTTTGCTTAAGGCTTAACTACTTACTTAGCTACTGTGTAATACTGACATACCCGTGAATCTTTGTACCCTTGCAATATATGTAGGGTTTCAAATCTTCGACGTGCTTACATTCTTGTTTTATCAGGGCTTCTACATCGCTTTCATGCCCGGATATTATTTATAAATGAGATTATCAATTACAACTCATCAAGATGTGGGCGGATGTGCCCAGCAACTCTGATGATTACAGTTTACTTATCTATTTGAAACGTATATTTTGACAAGGAATCTTTATACCCTGTTCATTTCCGAATAATCAAACAAAAAACCGAGAAATAATAATGTAGTTTAAAAAAACTTCGTTAACCATATCGTAATCGCCAGTATTGCGGATTTTAAAATGTGCAAAACGCTCGCTTTTTAGCAAGTGTTTTGTTCGCGATAGCTTGTAAAAGTTTCGATTTCATCACTTATGAAATCTTTTGCGCATCTACGAGGCGCAAAACGCTTAATAGCGTCCCCAGATACGGATAGCTATCGAATCATTTGTCGCTCAGTTTTGTGGCAGCACAATTTTTAAACGCAATAGCTCGGTTTCAAAACTTTTATTCTTCTTACAAAAAAATTATAATTAAGCTTAAATTTTTAAAGTCGCCCTCCTTTTTTGTTCGCACACAGGCTATGTGTTCGATTAAACAACAGGAACACCAAATGACTGTGCCCTGTCCCTCCGATAGCCTAATACGTATGTGTACGACGTTAGGCACGCATTCAATTACACTGTGTTACAGCCAAAAAACTTCTGGGATGCGACATAGCGTAGGCTGTAGATATAGTTAAATAGAATTTTTTTGCATACTAGAATTTTTTGTTGCACATCGAAATTTTGAATAACGGTACAAAAACCGTTTTTTCGAGGTTGATGGAGTCTAAAAATTCTATGTCCTAAACTATGCGTCTTACAATAAATTAAAGTGAAAAGTAACACCTTTCTAACAGTGTATTACACTGCAATATCGGATCAATATTGAGGGAGCTACATGTAAAAATATATGAATTTTTTCAGTTTTTTGCGACTTTACCCTACTTTGAACGTAAATTAATAAGTTAAATTTGTAGAAAGCAACAAACTTTTGGCATGTAGTTTCAAAAAACATTTAATTTTACGTCTTCTGCTTTTTAGTTTATTAAAATCGAGTGATATTTAGCTGAGTTATTAATTTTTTTAGAAAAAAAGTCATGGAAAAAAACTTGTTTGTTAACTACTTTGCTAACGACGCAACTATAAATTGAATAAGAGGGGATGGGGAAATGGCGCAATAATGGCGAAAATATCACCATTTTGAGCAATTCTGTTTCAGAAAATCTATTATAGCTTGGCGAATTATTGTCCGATTTTAGAAAATGGACACACGTTTTACTCGTGAAAATGTGTTCTTTTTAAATAAAAGTACAAGTCTAAGGGGTTTCTAATAAAATAGTGTTCAAAAACATCACCAAAGTAAAAAAAATGTAAAAAAAACACACAAAAAATTTGTTAACATAGAAAATACTCCAATATAGGAAATGAAACCTGTTAAGTCATGTATGGCACGTTTAAAGACCTAAGTTTCTTCTTTCTAAAACTTTTAAGAAAATTAAAATCAGTGGATATTTGACGAAGCTATGGGCGCATGAGTGAGTGCAAGTACGAAAAAACGGTTTTTGTACCGTTATTCAAAATTTCGATGTGCACCAAAAAATTCTAGTATGCAAAAAAAATGTATTTATCTATACCTACAACCTACGCTATGTCCCATCCCAGAAGTTTCGTTTTGATTTTTTTTTGTAACACAGTGTTATCGATTAATTTTCAAAACTGTCTTTATGATTTAGTGAACCGATTTAAATCAAATTTGATCATAATATAAAAGACAATAAATGACGATTTCGACCAAATTTGGTCAGGATGCGTGGAACCATCCCAGATGTATATTTTGTCAGTTTAGTTTAAACAACAATAAGGATTTTGTACAAAAACTTGATTTTTGACTGAACGTTCCTATGGCAGCTATATGATATAGTGGTCGGATCCAAATCCTAAAACAAATTTGATTAAAGTCTCTAAGATCGACTGGCTCAAACAGACGGACATGGCTAAATCGAGTCAACTATTGATGCTGATCAAGAATATATATACTTTATGTGCTCGGTGATGCCTCCTTCTGCCTGTTACATACATTTCACAAAACCATTATACCCTTTTAAACCATTTTCAATGGGTACAGGGTATAAAAAGCACAACAGAAACAATTGCCTTCGTGGGACTGCCTTCGTACTCTAGTAGACTTTATTTAATCGTAGGACTATGCGTGGTGACATTGACTCTACCGAATTAATATCACAACTCAACTTTTCTGCTCCTCGTAGAATAGTATCTAGAACTTTTATCCCTATTGCTCTTCCTCCATGTAGATGCATTGCATGAACCTTGTAGAATTTTGTGTTCGGAATACAATAGACTTTTTAATGTTGATTCCAATGCTTACTCCATTCCTCACCTAAAAGCTTTGCTACTTAGCCACTTAGCTAATAATTGGGTTTGAATTTTTTTTTTAATTATTTAATTTTTATATTCGTTTTTCGTAACTCTCTATCTTTTTTTTCTTCTCGCAATCTTAAAATTTGCATGCCATATTATTCGTTTTCCGCCGATGTGACGCGTCACAAAAACTTAACGAAAACTTAACTTAACTTATCGGTTTCAGATCTTAAAACGAGCATTTTACACGTTATAAATCCGCAACTGTATCGCGTATGATAACGTTAACGAAGTTTTGGTCCACAATGTATATTATTTTAGAAATCAAAGTTGGTGTACGCGTATTATGCCAAATAATAGAATTTCGTTACGAATTTTATTATAAGAACAACAGTTACAAACTAAATAAATACATACAATACATTTTATTTTCAGTTAACCATTAATTTGAGCAGCACTTCATTTAGTGCTGGAGGAAAAAAAGACTAAACTAAACATAATGAATTCTTTTGTACAAGTTGTTCACGTATGTACATACATACATACATACATATGCAATTGGACATTTTAAATATCGCAAAGAAATAATAAACTACTTAAGTGTGATTACTGTTCCCTTTGTTTTAAAATAATTACATACAATAATAATTAAACAATAAAAAATAATGTTAGGTTCCGATTTCACGTATCAGTTAATTTAAAATAAAACAAACTTTAACGAATTCAGTAGTTTTCCTTTGGTCACACAGTTAATATTCGATACTACACTGGTATTTTACTCGGAATGTATTCACAATAACAAGTATTGTGTCACTGTTACCCTTCACTGCCCTTGTCACGTACATATGCGTCCCAAAATCAAAGACAAAAACATTTGTATAAGCGATATATAAATACCGACCATCTCTAAATGTCAACCAAAACAACAACAACACGGTACCTATCGCACGCGGGCCCTATCGATGGAAAACTGGTCCCTGGTTCTCTAATTTTTAAAAAATTAATTTAAAATTTGTACTTACAAATTCAAAAAACCAAGAAAACTATAAATTTTTTTAAATAATTAAGTTAATTTTTAGTTTGGTGTACGACACCCTTCGCGTGGTGAAGTTAAGTAAGAAATTCTAAAAACAAAATATCTTAAAAATACGAGAAAAGTTCAACAAAAATTCGAGTGCAATTTTCAAAATTCTAGCTTCAAAATTAAGCAAGTTCCAAATTTAACTCAATTATTTAAATTGGGTTAAATCTGAAATTGAGTGATCCGTGGGACATTAAATGGCTGCCACCTTGTGCACTTAAAAATTTTGATACAACATTAAGCTTAAGGTTTGGTTTTTTATTAATCATAATTATTTATAAAATTACATACAATATGTACATGGATTGCGCAAAAATATGTTTGTCTTATTCAAAAAACGATAAATACATACTTAGGTGAGGAAGAAGATTATCAAATCGATGATTTGTTAACTAATTTAATTTAAATAAAAACCTTATGATTTTGCATGTTTTCTTGCATTTGGATATAGCTTGTTTTTTAGCAAATTTTTTTTTTATTTAGTTTATTTTTACTCAGAATCTAGCCTATGCGAGCGTTCAACACCTGGCAACACTGGTCGCCACAGTGTTTTGGAAGCTAATGCTGCCACCTTAGCCAAACTTGGGCCGAGGCTGCCACCCGGTTGCAAGAGTTGTCTGTGTTGTTGTCAGTTGTCAGTGTTGCCAATTTGTCCTTTATGTGGACAGATTTGTCCGTTTTGGAACTGCGATTTCCGGATTAAAACATCCCCTATCCGGAAAAAAAATTCCTTTTTTATTTTGTTTTATCCTTTTATTCATCCGTTTTTAATTGTTAAGTCGCTTATACAATTTATTAATTATAACTATTTGGCATCGATTTCATATTGTTTTTCACGAATTAATGCAGAAGCTAGTGCTGTCAATTTGTCCTTTTGTGGACTCATTTTGCCCTTTTTAAGACTGCGATTTCTGGACAAATTTTTTTACGTCATCTATCCGGAAAAATGTTTTTTTTAATTTATTTTACATTATCCTTTATTTATCCTTTTTTCATTGTTCTAAGTCGCTCATAGAATTTATCAAATACATCTATGCGTCATGTAATATATTCATTTTCGATTCGTCGAATAACTTTGAAATTTAAAATAAAATTGATAAAATTCCTGTGGAAAATGTTTACTGGGTAATAAAGAGCTAATACTTCCAATATTATAGTAATTTTTAAAGCTTTAAAACTTTTTTTTTATTATTATTATATTTATTAATAAGAAAACATTGTTTGTCCAGATTTTTTGTCCGTTTTTTGTCTTTTTTTTGGGCTTAACCGGCCTTTTTTTGTGTAGAGGCGTTGGCAACACTGACCTCTACCACAAACAAAACAAATTATTAAGTAGCAGAACAGAAGAGTCCCTATGGCGGATTTTCAAGAACAATTGCGACAATATCGACAACAAAAACAAAGAAGGGATACTTTGGATATCATCAAAATAAGACTTCGAAAATTTTGGATGCTGGGGACGGGTGCGGAGACCAGTCAGGGAAAGTGCTACACTTCCATCGACGTCAAGGTATAATTCCAGCCACATAATATACGTGTACAAGACAAAAGACAACTGTTTTATTGATCTCAGTTAGACTGATTAATGAATGTCCTTAATGTATGTATTTTAGCCAGCCAATGAGTCGAGCTCCGATGCTTTTGCCGCCAGTGAAACAAGTGAGGATTACGAGTATGTGGCATGCAGCGAAGATGACGAATTAATGCCACAAGATAACGTCAATGCTGACGTGCGAGAGGAGAGCAAGTGCTTAAAGTACACACTTTGGGGTGTATATTTCCTGTTCTGGGTAACATTATATGTGATAGCAATTGAACTCAAATTCGGACTAGTTTTCTTAATGTTCTCCGCACTGTTTTTTATATACTTTAATACCCGAACTGGGCCAAAGAAGTCCAATGAGTTGAGTGCGTACAGTGTATTTAACAAGAACTGCGAAAGTATAGACGGTACGCTGAAGGCGGAGCAATTTGAAAATGAAATTCGATATGGTTCTGCCAGCGTAAGATGAGAAATATTTAAAAAGTTAATCAATTGCTTCCAATGTCTGACTGTGTCTTTGTGTTTCACCAATAAAGTTTATTTACCACAAAAATTCACCAAGAGCGCTTATAAAACTGATGTTAACCAGAGCACACATATCAAAATATTTATCATCCAATTTTAACAAGTTTCATGTATCAACAAGGTCCTTGAGTAGATTTAAAGTAAATTTCAACTACAGTGTCTCGCTGCTTAAATTTACTGGGGCATTTACCAAACTAAAGTATTGTAAAAGTATTATACATATACAAAGGAGTTTCCAAATATATTTGAAACCAGGATTTTGGTTTGGACCATTTTAACATGAATTCAAGAACAGGTCAAAAAAGGTCACAAAAGTTATTTACAAATACAAATTTGCATAGTACAAACTCATCCCTTTAGTAAATCAAAATTAAAAATGTTTAAAGTCAAAATTTCCGTTGTTGTTGATCCGAGTTTTTCGTGTGTTAACACATTGAAAAAATCAATGTCCAATTCCAATGCTTGTGAGAATTTGATTTAATTACGGAATTCAATATGTTCAAAACAAATTTGTTATTCGAAGTTTAAAAAAAAAAATAATAATCAGAATTCTAAATTTAAGAATAAAAGAATTCCCACACATATTTCAATGTCAACATGCAAACATACGAATTTAATTTAATACCAAAATAAGTTGAAAGGCATAGAGTTAACAAAATGAAATATTTTTTACTATTTTATTATTAATATTTAGCAAATAAGCGGGTAATAATATCTTTAATTTAATCTTTAAAGGAACTAAAATTAGCAAACTTCTTAGAGTAAATCTATGTATAAGGTAACAGATATGAACTATTTACTATCTTAATACGAGCCACATATAAAATAATTCTATATTCCTTATTATAATTACCTTTAATTAACGTATCTCAAAGTCGTGTCATTCGACTACTTTATAAAGAGAGTTTAGAAACTGCAGGTCCTTAACTGCTCCTGACTCAAGTCCATTTAGTTTTTCTGTAATTATGTTTCCAACCATAGAAAACGAATTCTCAGCTGCTGCACAGCTAGCTGGAATCGAGTGAATTTGCAAAGCCAGTTCAAACAAACATGGGAATTTATTTTGATTATTTTTCCACCACTCCATCAAATTAAAACTTTCAGACATACCTACAATTTCTTGACAATATCGTTCCACTTCGGTTTCAGTCTTATCTATGGTTTTTGAGGCAGATAATTGTATTAAATTTGAGAAAAAGAAAGCATCGTTAGTTTCAATAGAATGTTTAGCTTGGCAACTTGAATCTAAATTACTATCATCTGAATTACAAGATGAATCGTTATCAAAATTCGATGATAAAACAGATGAAGTTGTGGTTGGACATAACGAATCATTTTCCGTTTTTGGTGCTGTATATGAACTTCGATTACGTTGCATTTGAGAAATGCAGAAATTTTTTATTTCAGTCAAATCACATGGTTGCATATTTATAGCTGGTGGATATAAAAAGAATGCTACTTTATGCAACAATGTTAAATTGGCGAGCCATATTTCGTCAATGTTTTTAATTATTTTTTGCTTTAAAGTTGAAATTGCAGCTGTATCTTCAGTTATTGGCTTACAAAAGGTCTTAAGTGTTAAAATTGAAGGAAACACATAACACAATGTTGGAGACTTAGTAAGTTCCAATTTGTTGAACACAATTTCAAATTTCTGCCACATTTCTACAAGGGCTTCAACAATGGTTCTATTTGCATGTATATGTAACATTCTTAAGCTTTCTTCACTCCTTGTCAAAATATTGTTAATTTCGTCCCAATTGTCAATTATGCACTTTAGCATTGCATAGTGCGAGTTCCAACGCGTCGGACTTTGGCTATTTAATGAAGTAGGAAGTAGATGCTGCAAATTTTCTTTCTTTAAATATTTAACAACTTTTTTGCACGACTCTAAGATGTCTACGATCTCTATAGTTTCAGCGAACGAATTTTCCAATACATTGGAAAATAATTGGGTACTACAGTTGAGGCGTGTATTCTGTTCTAAAGCCCTAACGATTTTTGGTTCGCTGTTTGTAATAAATTTAACTTGGTCAATATTTTCAACACAAAATTCTTTGAATATACTCCTTATTTTCTTATGAATATTATCACTTGTAGTCCTTTCAAAACTCATTGATTTCATTCCTAAAACAACATCAATAAATTTAAAATCCTTTTGATAGTGTAATGTCACGCCAACGAAGTTCCGTTTCACATAATTATCCCTCCACATGTAGATAATAGCTGATGCTCCGCCGATGCTCACAATATTATTCATTTCGTCTTTGAGTTGTTGTCTTTCTTCATTTGCACACTTTTTGACTTCCTGCACAATTGCCTTTGGTTCAGGTAGCAAATCTTCTACATCGACGTTTTCACCATACGTCGACCCGATCTTGATAAAAAACTTCGCCAGCTTCATGAAGCCAGAACCGCGCACTGCTGAAAATGGCCTGCAGTCTTCGGTGATCCATGCTGTGCATTTATCAAGAGCCTTAGTTTTGTCCAGTTTTGACACAGGTTGTAAAGATGTACCGTGCCTTATCACTTTGCAGCAGATGTGCCTCGATAGATTTGATGTTTGGTTGCTGGAGTATCTCAAAACTTTCTGGCAAGTACGGCAGTATACAAAACCACTCAAGATTGAATTGTCTGGTTTTATAATTTCGGCCAAAATATTCCATACGAAACTACGTCCTTTGCGTTGCCCAGACAGTGTATAATGGCCATTTACAATCTTTTCGGCTACACTTTTGCTTGATTCTTCCATTTTGTGTCCGAATTAATTAAAAGGTCCAGTAAACAATACATCAGCTAGTAGAGTTGTATCGTATCGTTCGGACTAAGTTCGATTGAACTATTCACCAAAGTGAACGAATGAACTAAATCCCTGATTGTAGGTCTTATTAGTGATGTAAAAAAACATCGATGTTTTTTCAGCGATGTTTCTCGATGTTTTTGTAGTTGTCAATTAATCGATGTTGCATGGCGATGCATCGATGTTTTGCAAAACATCGGTTGCCGCACTTGCAATACGGTCTTTTCGCTTAAACAGTTTTTATCTTAAAAGTATATATACAAACTACAAAAAGGCTTTTTGATGAGAGCTTTGAAATGACATATGTAAGCCTTCTTGTAGCTATAGTATCTCTGACCAATTTGAATAAATTTACTCACTTAGGCATTGCAAAGACTGCTCAAATTACTATAAACTCACTGTTAAAGCGGCGAAAAGAGCGTATTGAATGTGCGGAAACCGATGTTTTGCAAAACATCGATGCATCGCCATGAAACATCGATAAATCGACATCTACAAAAACATCGGAAAACATCGAGAAAAATCGCTGAAAAAATATCGATGCTCGATGCATCGATGTTTTTTTACATCACTAGTCAGTAGTTTGCTCGAGTCGTTCAATAGCTCGTTTGAGTCGTTCAATAGTTCGTTCGAATCCCATTAACGTTCAATCGTTTATTCGAGATCCCTTCTCGCTCGTTAAAAGGTCCAGTAGCATCGAAGCTGTTATGGTCGGCGCTGAATTATCGATAGACACCAGCTGTTACCAACGCCACCTATTAGCAGCAGGCAAAAGTATGGGAAACGACTCAACCAATCAGCGTCGACCAAAACATTTAAAACCTAGGACAGAAAGGGATTAAGGAATACAAGATGACAGTAGGAGAATTGTGACAGGAGTAATGAGGTTAGAGAGGATAAAAAAGGGAGTCTGGCTTGGAGAGGATCGCGTGGTGGCTGCTGTGGGAGAGAAATTATTCTTGCGCGGAAGAAATCGCGTGTTTGCCAGCAGTTTAAATCTGCAAAGATAAAATATCATTAAAATAAAAGACGACGTCGCGAAAAAAAAACATTTAAAATCAAACAAACGCATCTCCACAGCATCCGCAGCCTCTCAGGCATCCACGCACACACACACAACACAGAACGAGGGACCCACAGACGAGGGGCACGGGAGCCACAGCAGCAATCCGCACACAACAGCACAACAACGTGATCACCAGACGGAGGAACATACGACGCAGCACGCACGAGGATTGCGAGTGAGTTCGTCCCTGCCGGCACTTGGCGCAGTTGCTGCCATAGGCTCGCCAAGTGCCACAAACGTATGCGCAGCCACAGGCTCCAGCAGCAGCAAGTAGCCGACATCAGCGCAGGCGCAGCGTCCCCCTGCACGATCCAGATCTTGTCCTTGGTTGATGCTCTCCATTCACTAATTGTACCTCCTGCAAAATAAGTTGTTAATTGGTTCAATTTGATTTGATTGTGTGTGTTAAAACAAAACAAGCTTACAGTCACGGTTGCCACAATTGGCGCTTTTGCACCAAAACTGGCTCTTCTTTGTCCTGTTGGCGCAATGGCACTTATTTTTTCGAATTGGCTCCTTTTTTGATCAGTTCAGAATTAGGTATTTGTATGTTTTGTCTTGTCGCTTGTTTCTTCGTCGCTGCGACGTTCGTGCTCGTCCTGCTGTCTGCAAGAGTTGAAAGTCACTTTCAAATTGAAAATATTGCACTATCTTGCACCGATTTGTTTGGTAACTACCAATTAATTATTTAAATTCATTTATATTCGTTGGCATTTATTACACAAAGTCGGATTTAATTTCTTTCACTCACGGTTGCCACAATTGTTTACTACAACATGCATGCGGTTCTCTGAGAAATATTAATGTTTCTTTCTGCTTTGCACGTTTTTCTCTCGTCCGCGCACATTTCGTTCGTAAAGAAAATTGCAAACAGACGAGAGTGGCGCTTTAACTCAGTAGCCCAAATTTAATTGTTCAGTATATAACGACACCTTGCGGCAGTTTTGTGTAGTCTATTTTCACAAAACCCAACAGCTGTGCTTGGCAAGACGCCATTAACCCAAAAGCTAGTCGCACCAGTCACTCCAGTGTGCTGTAAAGCGCGCTCTCTCGCTCCCGCTAAACGCAAAACGTTTTCTGTGTATCTACTTGCTACTGTTTTGACTGGTTCTGGGCTCCTGGGACACCAGAATAAATTCTCCAGCAAATTCATGTAAAATTCTTCACAAAGCCAAAAAAGTGAAGTTTTTTGTTTTTTGAGCTAGAGCTTTGAAATTAGTGTCAGAGAGTTTGTTGAATTTTTCTCGAATTATTGATATTTCTTGTTTCTCAAATTTCCTGTTATTTCTCAATTTTTTTGGGGTTTTTTCTCAATTTTGCCACCAAAACCAATTCTAAATAAAGTTAATTATTTTACCTAATTTTGGATTTTGTTGTTTTTTTGAAATTAATTCTCAGCCTTTTTAAATTAATTTTAGAAAATTTCACGTTTTTCCATTTCAAATTTAGCGCGCACAAATACTAACAAACGCACTAATACTTATGCACTAACAAGAAGAGTGCAAAGAGTGGCAGCATTGTCGCTGTCGAAGAGTGCCACCTGGTTGTTATACGCGTTAACAGTGTTTGCAATGTTACTAACATTCGGCGCTCTTTTAGTGAATTTGGCTCATTTTTCGTTTGTTTTTGGCTCAATAGATTACTTTTAAGTGGCATCCGTGCTTACAGTCATACTCACACGCATGTAAATTCTGCCAATGCACCCAACGAAGAGCTCTTTAGGGAAAGAAGATATAGAATATACTTACCAGACATATTTAGAACACCCACACTCACATATCATTAACATAAATACTTATACTTATTTATTCACTGCACTTATATATTTTGTAATTATCAGCTGTTTAGTTTTTGTTTACGTTTCTCGCGCCCACTGAAACAGGGCTGCCAGAAAGTTTAAGTTTGTAGAGTTTCGTGCGATAGTTTTGTGACTTTTGCTAGGTGTTGAATTTGAATCCAACAAAAACTATCGAATAAATTATAATGTAAAATACGATCTGTAAAATGTTAGGGAAACTCATTATTATTAATGATTAAAGATTATAACGTTTATTGAAATGACTTGTTAATTTATTTATTAGGGTGAGATGGGTATGTGGTAGGTGGGGTGAAGTTTGGATTAGGGAGTCGGCATAAATATTGAAAGCCGACTATAGGAAGGGAGGGCGTCGTAGTGGTGGATATCTACATCTGTCCACCGAATCCTTGCCAGCAGATTGTCCGTGTAGGTGTTGAGAAACCAGTCCGAGTGTTTTAATCCGAAAGTAAAAATATAAATATTTTGTTACCCGACTCGCCAGGTATCGAGGTCGACTCATCCCTGAGTTATGCCGATTGCTATTTAGCTATTTCCCCGCTAGATCTAGTGGGTTGCAATTGGCAAATGCGGGATATACAGGGGTGGTCAAAAGTATTTACACAACACTTAAAGTTAAATCTACTCGTTATTATAACTAACTTTATGTAAAGTTTGGTATCAAGTTCTTTTGAATTCCTTTCAAATGATACAAAAATTTCCTTAACCCATTAAGTACCCATTGATAATTTTATGTTTTTGTAAGTCTCTTTTTTTTTACTTTTTTCCTGGGGGTTATACCTTGTCCAATTTGGATTACTATATCATATAGCTGCCATAGGAACAATCAGACGCAAATTAACATTAAGCATGAAAAACTTTGTTGCTTTATGAGATATCCTAACAAAACTCATGGATTGGCGGAGACCCCTAGTCTCTTAAAAATTTTAGCTATTTGTATTTTGCGAATTATATTTTATTTTCGGAATAGTTTAATTTTAAGGATTACCGTAAATACCACCTATTTTTGCTACTCATTTCATCGAAATAAAAGCATGTCTTAGTTCTTTACGTTTGTTACGTAGTTAACCTAAGATTTTTTTTCGTCCTTGATATTGGTACCCAAATTATGTCAGATTTAATAAAAAGCGATCAATAGATTTTGAGCTGCGATCTTTCTCTCAGCCTTCTTTCTATTCTATTTGAAAGGCTCTAAAAAATCTCAAAGTCTTAGGTTTGCCAATATTTTCTTGTATTAAATTAATTTGTATATGTTAAATAACTTTTCATTTACTGTTACGCAGTTTTATTATATTGTAGTTAAATGTTACTGTTATTGTAGTTGCGTGTTATTTATTGAAAACCAAAATATGACGAAGAAAATATTATTTTAGTGATTTGTTTAACAGTAGATAGAACTTTTGAATCTACCGGAAACTGGATAGATCGTAGATGACAATTTTATTCTAGAGTTTTTCTCACTCATCTATGTCCCTTTTTTGTGTTTGTGATAACATGGTAACGGTTATAGACATAGTTGGAATTTGTATGCCAAATGATCACAATGATTTCATCAAAACAATGGTGCGCGTGTCTACCATAATCTTCACGGTAAGCACATGGAATCCGCGGATAATTCAAGTTTTCCTATGTTCATTTTATGGAAATTTATAAGTGAACCATCTTCACAGTATATGGTATTTTTAGGATTCATAGCCAGCCAATGTACACGAAGCATCGCGGCAGCCGTCTTACCTTAAATTGCTGTAAACAATTTTGTTTATGAATTTTGAGCACTCTCGAACGCAGTATTCAAACTTGTTTTCTATTAACATTTCTATATGTTTATGTGAGCCATTTAATGAGTCATAGCATAGCTTTCCTTTGCTCCATAAACATTAATACAAAGTTAATGTTGTCATCAGCTAGCATAGTAAAAACGCAAGTGTAGTGTGTGTTTAATGCATTATATTTTATTCTTAGTATATAATGCAAATAGGAAAAGAACTTTACGCAAGCGTTTGTTGTTTCTAACTTTATACAGATTATTCACACTATTATTATACACTTTGTATATTCATTGATTCATATATTTGTAAATATATTTACAAGCGACGTCTGTTGCTACTATATAAAATTTTTAAGAATTTCTGAGTTCTGAATATCCATTTATAATGTATAGAAGCAACATGTTAAACTCCGTATGGGCAAGCAGACGTGTTGAAAACAGTTTTTAGTCAGATTAATGTAGGTCTAATTATAAATAAACTAATTTTTATCAAAGAAAGCGTTACAAATAAAAAATCTTACTAACTGAACATATTCGTAATCCTGAATTTATTATACATTTTCAGTTTCTTAAAATTAAAAAAAATCATCTACTTAAAAGTTACTGCATACATAAAATAATATCGTGGCATCCTAAAACCTATAATATTTAATCATTCAACTCGCACATTAACTTATTCTGTAATTTAGCCTTAATTAAGTGTACCCCTACACCCTTGAGCCCCACAAAGACATGGGATCTTTTCCTCCTCTAAAGGAAATTTGTAGTCATATGTTATTTCCTCATTAATTCCAATGGGTTGCTTTGAATATATAACTATTTTTTTTTCGGACTCTATGGTAATGACTTTGGCATAACAGTTTGGCTAGAATTTAAATGAAAAAGTTATAAATTATTTAGTTAATTTGATCGTTATCAGTAATACTTACATTACAGCTGTGATTTATGAATCTTGCCAAATTGCCACATTTTGTGGCGTCGATAATTGTTTCCATATCGATTCGGAATAAATATGAGCTGCCAATGCCAATCGCCTCATATTTTGTCTCTCTCAAATCGGCAACAACTGGACGAATCATTTGCCCAACGTATTCAATTACCATTTCATCTGCTGCAATCGGTTCCATAGCAAACAGTCCCCAGTCATGAATAGCTGATTTCGCAAATTTAAGCTGCTTCTTACGGAACTTAAGCTGATTGAATTTTAACAGCTCGGACTCGCCCATTGATCCGAAGGCAGTTAATAGACGTCGTTGATTCGAGCGCGCTTCCCGAGAAATACCTTGCATTTTGGATATCAGTTTATTGTGGTGATGGTTCGTCAGCGCAGTTGGCTCGTCGCAACGATCTTCATTTTGAGAATCATACGTATTTGCTTTGGCATGATGATATTTGTGTTTAGCCTTTTCTCGTACATCCAGCTTGTAAAAGCCCTCTGTGCGTGCACATCCAGTTTTGTGACGCATCAGTTCGTCGTCTTTTCGACGCTTCTTGGGAGGTGGTGGCCAAAATGCTCTATCCGTCGTGCAATGATTAACCCAATGAGTATTGTTTAAAAACATACTGCAAGTACAAATGAAATTAATTTCGAATACAATGTTAGCATTACAAATAAAAGTAATCTTACGCATATGGCTCCTTTTGAAGATGCTCGCTGTAGCTTGAATTGATGTATTTAATGTCCTCCAAATCGATGCCTTTTGTAAGAAATGTGTATAATATTACCATTTCTTCGTTTTGATCACGTACATTAAACATTTCTTTTGGAACAAAGTTGGACGTTTGTCTGGCCAACTCGGAAAGCGTGGTTGTCATAGACTCAATTTTATCTATCTTCTTATTGGTTTGTCGACCAGTTATATCCTTTCTCTTCTTTTGAGCACGCACAGAATCTTTGCGCGGTCTTCCTGGGCCTGGTCTTGCAATCTGAGCATTATCTGTCTCTTTTTTAATTTTTGAATCCAATCCGCCTGTAGTAACATTACTGGACGAAGCAACTTGAGCCTGCGGTGGCAAGGAATAACAGTGTTCGAGAGCCACCTGACTGGCCTGCGATGCTTGACTCGAGCCGCTGTCTGATGAGGCAGGAGATTGCTTTCCGTTATAAATTCGTGCATCATTTGGTTGACTGATACATGGCGCTGCACTGAAATCCTCAGTTTTTGTATCATTTTCATGTTTTAAAAGCATTCTGTCCTTAATATCTGCCGTGTAGTTGGTAAAATCTGAGCTAGCTTCAATCTTATCAGTGTTCACAATACCTTTACTTTCGTCATCAGCAAACTGATGATTTTTCTTGTAAAGTGTCAATTCCTCTGTCAAATGAGACATCAACTTGGCTCCTGGTGTTGGAGGCAGTTTCGAAATATCGGGCGTTTCTGGCATTTCAAACGACGACATTTTATCAATCTCGAGTTTCAGATCAATATTTAACGTTGCAATTGGTTCGTTTGCATTCTTTTTCTGTTCTTCCAAAAATTCCCTTTCCATTTGAGCCATATACTCTGTGTTTCTTCGTCTCTTTTCCTGATATTCACGCTCCTCATCCGAATCGCTATAAACGCGATCAAATTCAAAATGAGATTTTTGTGTGGACAAGCCATCGGACCTCGGTACAGTTTCCTCGTCGTAATCTGGTGGTGGAACTGGTGTAGGCGATCGGCGGGATTCGTTATTCATTTTCTCATCAGTCTTTGATTCGCCTGCAAATTTCGAAGTAATACCAATTTCATCCATGCCAAAACAACTATCCTTGCTGATATCTTCAAGGTCGGATGGAATGGCTGAGATGATTTTCGATTTTGAACTATTTAATCGCTTCGTATCGCCATTCTGATCATCATCATCATCATCATCCGTGTCCGAGTAAATATCAATTTTTTTCGTACGACCTCGCTTGGTGGCTTGTATTCGATTAATGGATTGGTTATCTTCGTCAGAGTCTGAGTAAACATTCTGAAAATTACCATCTGTAGCTTTCAAATCACGTCTACGCTTTTTAGAGAATTTCTCCCTTTCATTAGCATTGCTTGAAGGCATATCTTCATCAAAGCTTTCATCATCACTGCTTCTATCGTTTTCAGCTCCATCGGCAACTTCCTCCGCGTCATTTTCGCCTTCACTATTGGATGACGACGATGTGGATGATGAAAAGAAGCTTGAGGCACTTCCTTTTCTTTTCAAGCGAACATTGGATGCTGTCAAACGCAACTTTCCCGCATCCCTTTGCAGTGTGCGGCGCTTTAAATTAAGGTTTTGAGCATCTGAGCTACCCATATTTGAATCGTCTTTATCTGAATCTGAGCGCTGTACCATTTCCTCTTGATCACTGAGGTCCCTCTCCAATTTATCGGGAACGGGACTAGGATGTTTGGGAACTCTTCGAAATGATGGCAATTTGGGCATTGCGGCACGTATACCAATACTGGAAAATGATTGAAAATCTGGCATTTCTCTTTGGGTATTAATCAAATTATTAATATCGGGTGGCTTTTCTTTACTAACGATTTTCTCCACGTTATTACTACTCGTTGGCGTAGCTTCAGCTACTGTAGATAACTGTTTTGAGCGAGCTTTCACTGTTTGCTCGTCCCACCAGGCTTCAAAGTTCTTAAATGCTGTCATTTCAATCATGCGCTTGTTAACATCTCGTTTAAGGATTTGCTTTAGTTCCTCGACTATAAAGTTCATAACCTTTTTAACATTTTGTTTCAATTCGTCATTTTGATCTGGCTGCGTGGGCTGATAGCCATATGTCTGAGAATACGGATCCAAATGAAACGCGTCAGCAGAAACTACGCCAGGTAAGTATGATGACTGCATGTATGCACTGTTGGAGAAATACTTGCCAGTCAATCCTGTATTTGCTCCTATAGCGGACGGGTAGTGCCCATACCCATAGGCTGAGTGATGATAATAATAATTGCCCTGATGTGATGCTTGAATGTCCGTATATCCAGCAAACATGACTTTGGTTGCCAGTTGACTTGACGAATCTGCCGATATCTTTGTAGTTTCCTCATGCGAAGACAAACTCGACAGCGACATGTTGTCATCATCATTCGTATCAGGCTTCTCCAAAGAGTTTTTAGCTATATCCTTTTTGTTTAAAATGTCATCGTCACTTGAAATATCACTGGCACCATGTTGCTGCATGGCCGAAACGTTCTTCTCAATTGTCTTTTTATTGTGTGAACTATTCGAATCACAGTGTGACTCAACAGCCTCAATGGCTTCTTCGGCCTTTGTCTTGTCCGTTTCCGAATCACTGCTATCCATTTGCAGAAATGGTGGAGCGTTTCCAAAGGTCTTACCTTTGAATATCAATGCAATACGTGTGTCCAAATCAACATTTTCTGTATTAAGATTGGATTCCGCGACAGTCTCAAGATTGTTATTGCTCTTGCTTGATGTTGACCGCTTTGGGGACAGAGGTTTTAAAGCAACCGACTCCGATGAATGCGAGTTATCTTTTGTGTGGAATACTGTTGTCGGTGGTTGTGGGTCATCCCAATTTTCCTCTTCCTCTGGAGGCGGGGGTGGTGGCGGTGCAGGTTGTGAATCTGGTTGCGGTGCTGGCCATCTTCTCATGGAACCAGGCCATGATTGCATATTGTCAGCCATAGTGTAACAATATTGATTATAGCCATAATTATCGGATGATATTAAAGTATTTCCCGGAATACCAGTATAATATTGTTGATTTTGATTCTTGAACGCCGATAAACTGGCATTCTTATCTTCAGCGCATTCACCACTTGAATACCTTTTGTCATATTTAGCACAACTGCGATCCTTGCGATCACCATCAATGTCCATAGATCGATCACGATCGCGTTCGCGGTAATCTCGTTCTTTCGATGCACTAAGGCGATGATCTCTCCTCTCCCGCATTCGATCTCGTGAACGGTCTCTTGACCTATTGCGATCTCGAAACTTATCCCTTCCCTTGGGTCGGGAGTAGTCGTATGACCTTGCGTCTCTCTCTCTGTCTCTTGAGTTGTACAATCGATCCCTGCTTGACTCCGGACTTCTATCGCGCGATCCTCGAGAATAGTAATGACGACTATGCCGAGAGCTGCTATATTTATTACGTATCCCGCGATCTCTATCATACGCTCTTTCCTGGGAATGTCGTGCTCGATCATTTATAAATCTGTCGCGTTCCCTGTGGCGATCTCCATCAATTTCACTAAACACTGCATTCTTATTAAATGAATTATAGCCACCACTGGATATTATATTCAGATCTTCCTTTTCAGTATATTCGTGCAAATGTTCTTTTGTCGAAATAACCGTTTGGGTTAAATGCGGCGTGGCGGCAATTGCAGGTCTAGGAATTACGGGATTCGTTAAATTATCGATGGTTTTTTTCAACACCGCACCAAATGGATCGCAGAACACGTTTAAGATCTATTTAATATACAGAAAATTAGAAACATGTTTCACACAGCCAATTATCGATTTGAAAGAAGACTTACTTTTCCCATGACCGACTTCTGGTTATATTTCTCGACGAACTGGCGTGCTCCCTTGGTGCTTTCAAAGACTATACGCGCGATGCCCAAATGCTTATTTGTCGTAGGGTGGTGATATATATTTATTTCGTCGGTGGATCCGCATTTATCCAAAAGGCTGGATAGAAACTGTTTGTCGATATTGTCATTGAGATTGACTACCGTCACTTCAATAGCAGGTGGCTGACCTACGTAATCTGCATCGATCACAAATCTGTGAATGAAAATATGAATATATATGTATATATGACATGCAGTAACAAATTGATACTTACCGTGGTACAACCAACATTAATGGCTCGACTGGTTTCGCTCTTATTCGAATAAGGGGGTTGCGTGGATCGCGCGGTGTAATTGTCGGGTAAGTTGGATCTCCGGGAACCAAACCGTCGTAGCGATACAATTTTGAGCCACATTTTAGCAATTGTGGATCCGCTAAGAGCTTAAAGTTCCTGTGCATTCTCGTTTGACACGAAGAGTTGAAGCCAGTTCCATCACGATAGCCTTGCATCGAAATTTGCGCCTGATCCCCAGACGTATCTCCGCCATTAGTTAAGTAGTTATTATTGCTCGAATCCATAGACTAACTGTTGGCCACGTTTACGGAATCTATCAATAATAATAAATGTGTATGTACATATGTATATGTATGTATGTATTCAGAAAGATACAAATGAAAGCGTTCGCATTTGTTTTGAAATGCACGTGTCTACACAAACACAAACAACAACAATGAAATGTAATCAAACACAACTCTTGTTACTTACTTTTATTGTACTTTACCAAAGACGGCTGACGACTATGTCGGCGGGCACAACACACACTGTCCGGGTGTGTATTAAAGAGGGATCCCAGATATTTCAGTAACCGTTCCGTCCAAGGGATATGACTTCCCCACTTTTCGGAAATCTTATACCAATGCTATTAATCGTGCATTGCAGTTATGCCACCAATTAATTCCAAAAATCCCGATATATAACAACATATAAAGTGCCAAAACTCAATCGAATAAAAACTACACAGAAAAAACGAGGTCGTTTCGTTCTGAAAAAGGTAAAATGAACGGGTCATTAAAATGAACTAATGAACTTAGTCAGTCTTTCATGAACTATATAGTTCATTTGGTCAGTGGGTGCGTTATTATGAAATTTTTTTTTTTTATCTTATTCAGCCCTGGAGTCGTTGAAGCTCGAAGATAAAGTTAATTTTGAAATACAATTTAATAATCTTTTTATAATTTATTTTAAAATGTCTAAGAGGACAAAGTCAAAAATATTAATAAATGAAAAATGATAATGAAGTACTAAAACTAAAACGCATATGCAATTTATACTTATTCGAATCTTTAAATAAATTTCAGTGTCAAGTAACAGGTGTTAAAGAAATCATCTCCTTAAATCAAATTGATTGGTCTGAACGATAAAGGATAGAAAGCAATTCCCATCGTTTATCGTTCATAAACAACTGACCAACTGAGCAGAATGACCTATTCATCTTTCATCGTTCATAATCAACTGAATAGAAACTTTTCATAGTGCATAGTTCATGACCAACTGAATAAAAAGCATATCGTTCATAGTTCATGACCAACTGACCAAATGACCAACTGAACTAAATGCCTGATTTAGTTCACGACTGAAAAATGAACGATTGAACTTGGTCAGCAAATTGAACTAAAAAGCCCAACTCTACTCGAAGGGATGTAAAATCAATGTTATCGATATGTCAAAGCCTTTCTATCGATCTATTAATGGTATTCCGGGAACCGTTTTAGATTTGGTTTAGATTTCACAGTCAGCTGTTCACAGCTGCTCCATACAAAATTTTCAGTGTGCCCAGAGCAAATCAGGGAAATGTGGTCTTACTAATTGATTTCGTGAAATCTGCTTTGAGGCTGATTTCGTTTTGATTTCGATATGGTTTCAAATTAAATCCCATTATTTGTGTGACATTTGGTGTTTTCTTACATTCTGCTGTCATATCAATATGGAGAACATAATTCTTATGCATTTAAAGTTTTTATAAATAAAAAAATATATATTTAAAGCTTTTTAGGATGCTTACCAGCTGTTCACGAAACCTAAAACAAATCAGTGTGCAAAAAGGGTCGTTCCGTCAACTGATTTAGATTTGGTTAAATATAATCTAAACCAAATCTAAAACGCTTTCCGGAATACCATTAATGCTTCTATAATTTTGTTAAACGGACGGCGTTGTAAAAGTACTGGCCTCGGAGATGTACACTGTAATGCAATTAAAACTGTCTGGCAACGCTATCAATATTCTATCCGTCGTGGTTGCATCACAGTTCATCCACAAAAAGGTTTTAAACTTGTTTTTATTTAATTTCTGGTAAATTTCTATAATTGTGGTGTTGGACATTTAAATCAACTTTTCTTATTAACATATCTCAAATACAGTTTATTTGTATGTTTGCATGCATAATACTTACATACATACGTATATGTGAATGTGCTTTTATGTCACTGGATTGATCTGTAATATAAAATTATTCAATTTTGCAGCAAGGAAAATGGCCTTTTGGAAATCTTTTGGACTACCCGTTGTGCGGGCGGATGATGAAGAAGCTGAACTTGTTGACCCACAAGCTGCTCTTAGAGTAAGTACTTTCCTAGTTAACGCACCGAGTTTTTAATTATCATAAACATATTCATATCATTCTTAATTTACGTTTATAGGATTCCTGTCAGACTAAAGGACACATCGAATCCCTGTACAATAAATACCAGGAATGCAATGACCGTGTCAACAGTCGTACAAAAACAACCGAGACGTGCGTGGAGGAACTGTTTGACTATGTCGCTGAGTTGGATCATTGTGTAGCCCACAGTCTATTCAGCAAGCTCAAGTAGATGAATAATATGAAGTACATATTCATGTATTAAAGTCACCTTTGAGTAAAATTGTTGAAGATGTTGGTTAATGAAATAACGTTTTTTAGTTTTACAAGTAATTCACATGGCCACGTATATCTAAAAGTCAAAATGATCCACTATTAGATACCCTTTATGGCAGTTATAATAATCGACAAGCATTTTATTTTTTTGCAAGTAAACATACGAAAAATACGTTCAATTGGCAGCGTTGAGATTTAGCAACTATTTTTGTAAGGGAGTCAAATACGTTGGCGATGATACAGTTTTCCTTGTTGGCATGTCCATAAGTTAAGTGGGACCTAGCGAATATTACAAAGATAATAAAGGAACTCCGCGCCTGCTTACTGCTCTCGCCTACAGGATCTCCTATGTCCAGGCACTTCGATAGCCTAGTACTTTTTTACGTAAATATAGAAACATCGCAAGCCGTTCGGCACGCAGAGGATTTGATGCCCTTGCAGAACGCTGCATTAAATTTTCGGCTAATTGTTCCGATGACAGCTGCAAAACAAAGTTAACCGATTTGAGCCAAACGTGATCAGGATGTATAAGACAATAAAAAATTTCCAAACTGCGAGTTTGGCTGAGATATCTCCATCAACAACAAAAAATTCCATAAGAAAATCTAAGTTCAGAGACTTAAAACATTTTTTGCGGCGGAAAGTGCTCAAAGTGTTGCCAATGCGAAAATTACAAAAAAAAAAAGTGGGGTTGCAACTCTATGCGTCAACTGTGTTTTGTTTTAAGCATAGTATCACTAAGCAAATAACCTATAGAGAACCCATCCTATACAACTAAAATGTCACAGAAAAAATGCTTGCGAAGCGTCCACCGCGAAGTGTTACCGATCTGGCAATATTGTTATAGTGGAATTCATAAGAGAAGCGATTTTATTTTTGAGGCCGATGCTTGCGAAACTAAGACATATAAAATATGAAATACCCTCCACCCTTAAAACTTTTAATCCACATTATTTTATTCAAAACAACACCCTACATTTTTATAAATTCCACTCGAACAATATTGCCAGATCGGTAACACTTCGCTGTGGACGCTTCGCAATCATTTTTTCTGTGACATTTCAGTTGTATAGGATGGGTTCTCTATAGGTTATTTGCTTAGTGATAGTATCCAGACGCTGAAAATATTTTGGGCGCACAAAATGTTTAAAGTGCTTTCAGACGAGCCGTTTTTCACCGACTGTTTTTTGTCAAAAAACTGTCACCGGTGCTCACCGATAGAAATAGAACACGTCCTATTTCCATCGGTTTTTGTGTCAGTCAAATGCCTACTAGATTGAGGCACTTTTATATGAAACTTTTCAGAGTGTGACCAGGTTCTGCATTGATGGTATTTTTGTTTGACAACCGATGCGAGTTATGTGAATGGCAAAATTCACTGACGGTGAAAATGTGTCGGTGAAAACGGCTCGTCTGAAAGCACTTTTAATATTTTGATGTCTGGCTTCCAAATTTCAGTGCGACATCGCTATGCATAGTATCCAGTAGCTGAAAATAACTCACAATATTGGCCTCTCTTCAATTAGTCTAATTCTCTCATCATGTTCAAAGAGCCTGTGAATTTGCTTCATGTTGGTCGCTATTTCTGTTCATAAATATTTCGACTAGTCGAAACACTCAACCAATTAATGTTTTGAAATGTCAAAATAAAACTACCAGCTTTTTACCAAACCGTATTGTAAGACGCCAGTAAATTTTCTGACCACCCCAAATTTAGGTACTGGATACAAGGGTTTAGAAATAGCCTCACAAAATAGTTTCGAGCCATTTTATAACCTTTTTTTATATGGAGTTGATATCTTTTAAACTGGATTTTCAGCTACTAGATACTCTGCTTTAAGCTTGGTACGGACATGAGATATGCAGAACTGATTTTGATAAAAAGAGGAGATCATATTGTAGGCAGTGAAAATGTAAATTAAAGTTAATATAGGAGAGTGAACCCGTCGCTTTAGAACTTTTTACGTGGATTCTCCATTTATATTAATAAAAATATACAAAATTTATCTAATTTATGTCTATAAAAACAATTTTAGCTTTCGCTCTTGCTTATAATCTACCAATATTGTCGTCGTTATTGGCCAAATTCAAATACTCTTCATCGTTTTCTCACTTATCGGACAGTCATAGCAAATCTTCCATTCTTCCTGTGTATATATGCTAGTCGCCTTCGCACCCTTCGTGCTGCTTTCGTCACTAGCGCGGACTGCCGTCCGCAGTGATGTGCAGCTTAATGCAAACAGTGCTGGAAAACGCCCGTTCCTTATCTGGCAACTCTGTTTTTAGTTTTCCTCCGGACCGACAAGAGGAGATAAATGTCGTCTTCTTCTTTTTCACTTTACGCCAGCGTTTTTTTTATATGGAGTTTGGGCTTACGCTCGGCCTTTTATCTCACGCCGGTACCAAGCTTTAAGCCTAGTACTGACGTCAGAAAAAAGGCCTAGCGTAAGGCCAAACTCCATATAAAAAAAACGCTGGCGTAAGGTGAATAAGAAGAAGACGACATTTATCTCCGCTTGTCGGTCCGGACGTCAACTAAACTGAAACTAAAAACGGAGTTGCCAGATAAGGAACGGGCGTTATCCAGCACTGTTTGAAAAAGCTGACTGGCCTGGCGAAACATCGAACTGTTTAGAGTTTCGCTGGGTATATCTATCTCGCTCACTCACATAAATTAAAAAAAATGGCTGGAACTTCGACGAAAAACAGCGACGTTGACAATAACGACGACAATATTAATGAATTATAAGCAAGAACGAAAACTAAAATTGTTTTTATAGATATAAACCAAAGACTTTGCATTTTTTCATTAATATAGAGGGAGAATCGACGTAAAAAGTTTAAAATCGATGGGTGCACCCAATACCCGCTGTGCTTGCGTGCCATCGCAAATTTCTCCTCTATTAACTTTAATTTGCATTTTTCAATGCCTATTCTCTCCTCTTTTATCCAAATCAGTTCTGCATGTTCAAATTTGAAATAAACCGCCGCTGACGCGTAGAGTTACCACTCAACTTTTGGTTATTTGTCCGTGTTGCATTGGCAACACTGGGCTTACGCTCGTCGACAGCGAAAGATTGAGCACTTTACGCCGCTAAAAATTTATCTGACGTCAGTACCAAGCTTTAGGCAAGACTGTCATTGGCAATGATTTTGATGTTTGGACCGTCTTAAAAACCCCTGAAACCAAGGTTTTTGTTCATACGTCGTTTAACGTTGCAATAAATAATACTTTCTTAAAAATTGTTAAATAAAAATATTTCTTTCTTTTTCATGAATGTAAATTTACAATGATCTTATTTTGCTTGTTATTTTATAATCTTTTGATTTATTCATTATTTCTCGCGTTTAATCTGAAACTCTTTCCTAAAAATTTGTCCCGATTTAGGATCGAAGGTAAATAATTTTAAAGTTTCGGTTTATAGTCCTGATCGGGTAAGCAAAAAAATAGAACAAACCGAACAGGCGCTGCGAGCTTCGGTTCACAACGTGTTTGCTGATCCATTTTGCCACTTGCACGGCTGCATGTTCGGCTAAGTCTTTGAAGGTTCACGAACGATTAACTCTCATATTCAGGCATGCTACAGAAATCACAAGTGAAATCGAATTCAGAGAAAAGCAATTTCACTTCAAAAATTTCTCCGTGCCACAGAACTTGTACAGGCATGCCACATAAATCTCTTTTCACTTGAATTTCACGTCAATTTCATTTCTCCGGGCCACAGTCCAATCAAGGTGGATTTATACATGGTGATGTATTCTCTCTCTCTCGGGGCGAATCTGTCAGAGAGAGTCTGACGTGAGAGAGACGACAAAGATAGATGTATAGAAAAATTGTTTTGTTTGGTTTTCTATACTCTTCTCATTTTCGTTTTGGTCGCTGTGCAATATATAAAATCGAAATAAAAAGCAATGGCATGTTTGTCTTATTGTTCCTGTTGCATTTATCCACATTTGTCTCTTCTTAATATCTCTGGGAACACAAACCAAACGACTCGAGTTCGAGCTTCATATTTTTTTTTGCACACACGGAGCATTTTTCGGAGAATATAATACAACCGCCTACTACGACGTTTGCTTTCGTAATGACGTTTGCGCCCCGAAAAAGAGAGCACGTCAAACGAATACATCACCATGTATAAATCCACCTTGAGTCCAATCACCTAAACAATTTTGGGTGAGACGAAATCATCGCTCAATTCACTGGCATCCGATGCCATGAGAATAATGTCACATTTTATGTCCGAATTTTTGAATTTAGAGTTGTCTAGTAGTTTGTATTGTTTGCCGCGCCAATAACTTTTAAATTTTTTTAAGCTATACAATATCAATTAATTTATAAATAAATTGAATTATATAAATTCAATAAGATATAAAATAAAAATTTTATATTTTGCAATGATAAATTTAAAAAGTTTGCTAAACAAACCCTTGGGAAATTTAATCTGAGAAGGGGCCAACCCTAGCAGCCTAGTACGAAAAGGTTGATGAACATGCTTAAAAACCTAAATCACACGAATTTCTGTAGCACGGAGAAATTTTCGAGGTGGAATTGCTTTTTTCTGAAATCACTTTCACTAGTGTTTTTTGTGGCATACCTGATAGTTTTTAGCATGTTCACCAACCTTTTAGAACTGGGCTGCTAGGGTTGGCCCCTTCTCAGATTAAATTTTCCAAGGGTTTGTTTAGCAACTTTTTTAAGTTTATCATTGCAGAATAGGTTTTTATTTTATTTCTTCTTTAACTAATATTATTTAATTTATTTATATAATAATTAATATTGTGTAGCTTAAATAAATTTAAAAATTATTGGAGCGGCAAACAATAAAAGTTACTCGACAACTCTAAATTCTAAAATTCGGACAAAAAATGTGACATTATTCTCATGGCATCGGACGCCAGTGGATTGAGTGATTATTTCGTTTCACCCAAAATTGTTCAGGTGATTGGTCTGTGGCACGGAGAAATGAAATTGACGTGAAATTCAAGTGAAAGAGATTTCTGTGGCATACCTGAATGTCAGGGTAAATCGATATAAATTTTGCTTGGGATTACAATGTATGGATTTCAGGCGAACTAACAGGATTTTGATTTTCATAAAATAATAAGTTAACAAATCACACTTACACGTTATCAGCACATCTTTATTTGCTTATAATATTAGTACGAATACTCGTATAAATAACATTTTATTGTTAGTTCTAGTAAATAATTTGGGTTATTCAAATTATGAATTTTTAAATTACAAGTGCTTCGAATTTAACTAAGCTACAACGATTTTCAATCAATGGATAACTGGTTTCAAGAATGATACATTGCAATGCAATTAATGAATAAAATCCCAAAATTGGTTTTATATTTATAAAGTTTTTTGCGGAGTCCAGTTTTGGTTTCCACTTCTGAAAAAAATAACAATTTTACTTAGTTAATTAATAAGTAGATATAATTTTTTGGGTACTTGAATCAATATTAAGCGTTGCACACAAGCGGCCGCAACTAGTATATGAGCCGCCCTTCTAGTTTCCAATGTCTTCCCGCTAAAACCTATTGTCAAGAAGGGTTTTTGCAGCTTGTGTCATTTAATTGAAACGAAAACAACAATACTTCCTCGAACATGTCAAATTTCGTATTAGGAACAGTGTTTTTGCAGGGAGTTCTTCTTCATTCTTCATTCATTCTGAGACTCATTGAATCTTAGTGGAAGTGTACGGCGAGCATGCTCTGTCTAAACAATCGGGAGATATGGAATTTGGTCGCTTTTAATGTTGTTATTTTGATTGGTCTATGTGGACCAATGTCGAACGCTTCAGATGTCAAAATCATTGAAAGTAGATGAGTCGACAGTCAGTAAACGTCTAAAAGCAATGGAATTGATTTTTCAAAGTTAAATTCGTAAATTTTGAAAAACAAAAATGCTTATTATTTATTCAAGCTCCCAATATATTTGCTTACACAACTACCAAAGTAGTTTAAGTTTAAACACATACCAAATAATACCGCCTTATGTTTTATTATATATGCATTAAAGAACGTTTCAACTTCCTCCATGAAGAACATCGAAGCAGATGTTGCAAACACGTACAGGTTTATTTATGCCAAATTTAAGAATGGGTACATCGTTATTTGAACATTTAGAGCAAAGAACTCGCCCGCAATGTCGACTGTAAAAGAAGCGAAAAATAAAATATGAGTATTAACCCGATTGATTATAAATAATAATTAAACTATTATTTTTTTTTTTTTCAAAGTTTTTTTTCAAGTTTGTAAAAAAAAGTTGCACAATGGTCTTCTCAAATAAATGCGTAAAAACAGACACAGGCAGACAAATCTTTATAAAAAAAATATTGTGTATGCCTCGCCTCCTTCTGCGTTTTACATAAACACACTTAACAAAACAGGCATAAAAATAAAAATAACAAATAAATTAAAGGTTAATAAGGTAGGAATATAATTAATATATAATAAACATATTAATAAATTCTGATGGCTATAATATTAGGAGCAGAATCAAAGACTATGCTTAACAGTCTTTGATTCTGCTCCTAATATATATATATGAATGCAATTCTTTACAGCTCTGTACAACAAAAATTAAGAGTACTTACCAGTGGTGTTTTCTCATGGTAAGTGAAAACTTCGACCCACAATCTTGGCACAATTCAGATTCCGACCACGGCGACTCCTTTGGCAATTGATCCAACAGTTTGCTTAGCAATTGATCCGTAGCAAGTTTGTAATTGAAAATACTTATCCCTTCGCGATTTTGAGCTCCAAGACAGGCACCAGTTTTTACTAGAACCTTGCAAAGCGGTGCTTGACCTCGCATATATGAAAGCAACAGTGGCGTGTTTCCGTCCATATCGGGAACATTAATTGGATACTTTGGCATACATTCCAAAAATAGTTCGCAAATTGCTGCACCGTTATTGTCTTCGCCAACTCTACATAGTTCATGCAAAGGATTTCTGCCCTTTACATTAGTCGCTTCGGCGTTAACTCGTGATTCTGTTAGCAGTTCCCGAACTATCGCCAGCTGACCACCGTGCACGGCAAGATGAAGGGCGTTGTTGCCATCAGCATCAGTTGCGTCAAAGTCGGCATTGTTTTGGATCATTGCTGAGACTGCCGAAATATTTCCACGCTCAATAGCTATGTGAAGAGGCATCTTTTGGACGGCATCTCGTTCATTGACTCGAGCGCCTGCTAAAATTAAGTTACGAATAATCATTTCATTTTTGGATGCAGCTGCCAGATGAAGTGGAGTCGATTGATTTGCGTCATGTACTCGGGAGTTGACGTCCACCAATATGGCCAACAAGAAAAGGACACTTTCTAGATCATCTTTGATGATTGCTATATGCAAAAAGTTACGACCTCGCTGATCCATTATTTCAGCTGCATTTGGAAGTCGTTCGAGAATGCGCTGTGCAGCTTTGTGATTCCGAATGGCCAAAGCAGTTGCAAACGGCGTGAGTCCGGACTTGTCGCGAACCTTCAAGTCAATGCCAGGATGGCAGAGAAGAATATTTATAATATCTTCATGTTGGTTCTCAATAGCAATGTGTGCTGGCGATTTGTTGTCGACATCCAAAGCGTTTACATTAGCACCGTGATCAATTAATGCTTGAACCACCTTGGTTAAGCCCCATTGGCAACAGAGATGTAATGGCGAGGCTTTGTCACGTGCTTCGTCACTTCCCTCTCCATTAGGACCCAATTGACGGGGTGAGTCCAAATCGCATTGATTCTGAACGAGAAACATTGCAGTGAGCTCTTTGTTTTCATCGATTGCACGATGAAGAAGCGTTTGTTGGCAGCCCTCAGGTCCTTGACTCCAGCAGTCGGTATCAACTCCATGACGTATTAGAATCTGTGCCACATCCTCGTATCCCAATTCCAATGCTGTCCACAATGGTGGATCTCCCTTTTTATCCAATGTTCCAAGATCCACTCCCTTAATGCAAAGCGCGTCAACAACTTTGGGCAAATGGCAGTCTATAGCCATCTGTAGTGCTGACTTTTGTTCACCTGAAAATAAACATTAGATTATTTTCTTTGCATGGGTTTGCCAACCTTAGTTCAATATCCTGGTACACAGAAATATTAGGCACATATTTTATTTTTCAAAATACGTAATGAAAATGTTTGGTTTCAAGATGAGTTTAATTGTAAATACCGAAGGTGCATACATAGCAAAAAATTCTGTTTACTACTTAAAAAAATTTAAATTTGAAATAAACTACTGAATCTGCGTTTACATTCCAACTTTGGTACTTCTAGCTCACTGAGATCCTTTCGCTCTCACGGACGGACATTTGCACAAACTTAATATACTCGCACAGGGCATAAAAATTAGACACCACTATGGATGTTATTTCAATTGCAATTGCAAATCGAAACAAAAAATGTGGGAAAATCGAACAAAAACGGTGTAAGAGAATTGGTAACATGTAACAGAGAATTGAACTGAAAGTAACGCTTCGTTCTGATTATTCTATGTAGCCGAAAATAGCTGTTGTTTTACCTTAAAGTGCTTAACAATATTTGTGACCTCAGTTTAAAAGGTATATTTACCTGAAAGCGCGTTTATTTCGGCTCCCTGTTCCAGTAAAAAGATTGCTTTCTCATTGTCACCGTTTAGTATGCATTGATGTAGCAAAGTCAAGTCCTGACTATTTCTCGCGTTGACATCTGCACCTCCATTGATTAGTATTGGTGCCAGTTCCATTTTATGTAAGGCCAAGCATAGACTGAGAGGTGATTCACCATTATTATCCTTGCAGTCCAAATCGATTGGCTCAGCGTCATCTGTTCGAAAATTGCAGATCGCTTCAATTACTTCTGGAGCATTAACCTCAACTGCAATATGCAGTGGTGATTTCATGGCTCCTGCACTTGTCTGTACACTAGGCGATGCACCTGCAGTCAGCAGCTTGGAGGCCAGTAACGGCATGTTCTGTTTGGCAGCTAGGTGAATGGCGGTCATTCCGCTGTTATTCAAATGATTTAGGTTGGCAAAATCAGCTAAAAATATGGCAGCATTTTCAAGTCCACTTCCGTTCAGGATAAGCACTTGCAAGAGGCTGTCGTTTGTCTCTGATTTTAAGGAATTGGGATTTGCTCCCATCTTCAGAAGTTTTGAAGCAATAGTGAAACTCTCCTCGTTAAATAGTGTTAGACTTAATTCGAGGGGACATTTTTCGTCATTAGTGCGTAGATTAATGTTTATATCAGGAACATCAAGCAACAGATTAACCATATCAGTATTTTGAGAAGTGATTGCTATGTGAAGTGGTGTCTGCCCCTGCACGTTCTGAATGTTAACATTCGGCTTGCGTTGTAAGATTTTCGATCCGATATCGACCATTTGCGCTAAATCATTACGATCGCTATTGGTTCTTCCGTAGCTGCATATAATGTGAAGTGCAGAATCTGACGAAGGCCTTGAAAAATCAAGTAAATATTATATGCGACTATAATTTTATATTATATATTTTGAGGCGAATACCTGGACAAAAGATCAACAAGGCAGTTTTGGCTTAAAAGAAAATCGGCTGCAAAATGATCAGTTCTCTTAACAGCGTCTATAAGCAGCGTTGATCCCTGATGGAGCATTATTTTTACATATATTTAACGGTTTTATATTGTTACTTAATTACATACGTTAGCATCATATGCGTTAAGGTTAGCGGATCCGTTCTTCACAAGAGTCTGAGCAATCGGAATATTTTTCGCAGATAAAGCCATTTGTAATGGCAGCTGTCCATTTTCTGACAAGCTGTTGACCAATTCTGGTAGCTGCAAAATATAAAAATTTAAAAATATTTAGCAAACGTTTCTAGTTGTCTTGTAGAGAGTAGATCCACATCCAAAAATTTGAGCTACATCAACGCTTTGGTACAAACGAACAAGCAAACTAACTTTTCACCCCAATTTAAGAAGGCCACTAAAAATTTCTAATCGAATTATCTATTGAACCAGATGTCGGATTAGGATATAATTCGACGCCCATTTTTGATTAGAATATAAAACTAAAAAACTAAGCAATTTAACCAATACTTTTGGCTCTCCCACGTACTCCTGTTTATCTCACGAACCAGGTGAGTTCCCAAAATTTCATAAATTACACTACAGCCATTTCGCTTCTCATGTCTTAGGACACTTTTCTGATGGACTTTGGCCCACTAAACACGAACAAGCGTTTTCGAAATTTGATTTGAAATCGGTCCACTATATCATAAAGCTGTCATTCAAATCAAACTTAAAAATCGTTAAGATGATTTAAATACTATCACGGATTTATCCATGGATTCTCATACACAATAACTTATTTTCTTCGTAACAGTGTCGGCTTTAAGTTAAATACTTTGAATAAGTTTTACCATTGCGATTTCTATTGTTTCTGGGGCGATTTGTAATCTCTCGAGCCCCAAAAATCACAAAAAACCGGATTTTGAAACTTATTAAAGTCGCTAGTTTCTAAACTATTAAACCGATCTCAAAACTGTATGAGAGAAAGTTGTACCTTTAACTTAATATGCTTTGTCGGAGCAACTTCGAAAATTCGGATGAAAATTAATGTTTCGAAAACGCTTCCATGAAAAAAATTTTAAGTGCGATTTTCGTGTTTAGTGGGCCAAAATCCATATGAAAAGTGCACTGAGACATGAGAAGCAAACATTTTTTTTTGGTTTTGTGAACTAGTGTTATTATTGTTGTACAGGGTAGGCCATTTAAAGTGGAAGCATTTGTTTTTGAAAAAAAAGGGGGAAAAAATTTTTTTTTTTTTGTCTTCATTTCATTCATTTATTTTGGTCCAAGGAGAAATTTTCTAGTTAGTTTTTGAAAATGATATCGCGTAAATGGCCACCATTAGCTTTGTCCGCAAAATGCCCTTTTTTCGGCATTTTCCATCACTTTTGCCAGTGTATCGGCCGACATGGCTCTTATTTCGCGGCGTATGTTGGCTCTGAGTTGAGCTAGTGTCCTTGGCTTGTTGGTGTATACCTTGGACTTCAAGTAGCCCCATAAAAAAAAGTCTGGCGGCGTCAAATCGGGTGATCTCGGTGGCCAGTCATAATCGCCTTTTTTCGATTTTTTGGTTTTCACAATCGAGAAGTTATTTTGAATGTAAAGCTGAAAAATGTCAGCACGTTCTTTTGGAGTGTACTGTTCCATGGTATAAATTGTCTTGAAATGACGCTTCCAACGCGCTATGTCATTAGTCGATCTGACAGCTCTGTCAAAAGTTATAGGGTTACCCGATGCTTCCACTTTAAATGGCCTACCCTGTATTTTATGACAAAAGAAAAAAAAAATAAAAATAAACCTAGTATGCAATACTAAACTAAATGATGTGTTATCCAGCACTAGCTACTGTGGCCTTCGGTTAATTTTTTTATATAAAGCGTAGTACGCTCTAGCTGAAAACATTTTGGGCGTTCAAAATGTTCGTTGTTTTAAAGCAGTGTTGGGCACAGTCTCGCACGCGTGCGAATCAGCTGTTCGATTCACCAATACACATACACGAAACCTTTATGTACTGAAAGAAATTGCTGAGCAAATCTATTTGATGTTTAAAAATCTTTTTGAATATAATTTTTATTGCAAGCCACAATTCTTGGTGTATGACCACGTAGGTGCATGCTACATAGAGTTTTAAGTAAAGGGGCATATTTTTGGAGTCATTTGGCGTACGAAAATACCGACTGCTTTAAAGCAGTGATGGGCACGTTTATCGAATCGTTATCGGTTGCTCACACAGACACTAGCCGACGCTTGCCGAATGCGAATTCGGCAGCTGCTGCGAGCACACGATTTGAATCGGTGCACAGCTTGCCTTTAACAAAAGCACAGTGTGCGTCGCTTGATTTTTCATGTTGCACTGAAAGAAATAGTTAAGCTCATGCGACAATGCATTGTCTGAGAATGCGGTCGGTATTTTCGTACGCCAAATGACTCCCAAAATATGCCCCTTTACTTAAAACTCTACGTAGCATGCACCTACGTGGTCACACACCAAGAATTGTGGCTTGCAAAAAAAATTTAATTCAAAACAATTTTTAAACATCAAATAGATTTGCTCAGCAATTTCTTTCAGTACATAAAGGTTTCGTGTATGTGTATTTGTGAATCGAACAGCTGATTCGCACGCGTGCGAGACTGTGCCCAACACTGTTTTAAAGTCCGGCCTTACAAACTTTAGTGTGACAGCATAATACCAAAAATCACTAAAAAGTTGAGAGATTGTTGGTCTTATGCTGCTGTGGTCACACTGTTGCCTCAGCTGTGCACAACAAACAAATAAATAACATAACAACAAAAAAGAGAAAATGGATCAAATGGACAGGAAAAGAGTAGTAGCAGCATCTAATACCCTAATTATTAAATTAAAAATTATTAATTATAAAAATCCCATAAAAATGTTTTTTGTGGGTCAAATCCCACAATATTGGCCTCTGTTGCACCTCTTCAATTAGTCTAATTCGCTCTTTGTGTTCAAAAATCTCAATTCGGCTTTAATTTTGCTGCTTGTTGGTTGCCATTTCTGTTCAAAAAGATTTCGACTAGTCGAAACAACGATTCAATCGATGTTTTAAAGGGGCATTTACACTAGTTGACAAGCTGGTCAATTTCATCTCAGTAGGCTGAAAATTTTGATGGCAACTTAATCAACTCTAGTGTAAACGGTGGTCAACTCTAAGCAAAAGTGTGTTGACTTGGTAAAAAGCACAGCCTACTGAGATGAAATTGACAAGCTTGTCAACTAGTGTAAAGGCACCATAAAAGGTAAAAAAAAAGCTGCCATCTGTTTACAAAACAGTGCTGGAAAATGCCCGAAAATTTTCTGAGCTGCCCATATTTAAGCGTAGTACGCTCTAGCTGAAAACATTTTGGGCGCTCGAAATGTTCGATGTTTTGAAGTCCGGCCTTACAAACTTCAGTGTGACAGCATAATAGCAAAAATCACTAAAAAGTTGAGAGATTGTTGGTGTTATGCTGCTGTGGACAAACAAATAAATAACATTGAGCACAAAAATAAAGAGAAAATGGACAAAATGGACAGGATAAGAGAAGTAGCAGCGACTAATACCCTAATTATTAAATTAAAAATTATTAATTATAAAAATCCCATAAAAATGTTTTTTTTTTTCGGTCAAATCCCACAATATTGACCTCTGCTGCACCTCTTCAATAAGTCTAATTCGCTCTTTGCGCTCCAAGATCTCAATTTGGCTCTTATTTTGCTGCTTGTTGGTCGCCATTTCTGTTCAAAAAGATTTCGACTAGTCGAAACAACGATTCAATCGATGTTTTGAAAGGTCAAAAAAAAGTTGCCATCTGTTTACCAAACAGTGTTGTAAAACGCCGGAAAATATTCTGAGCTGCCCATATTTAGGTACAGCGTACATACGTTTAGAAATGGCCTTACAAAATAATTTCGAGCATGTTTGCAACCCTTTTTTTTATATGAAGTTTTGGCCTTGCAAACATATTTTCGGCCAGAGCATACTATGCTTTAGGTACAGCGTACATAGGTTTAGAAATGGCCTTACAAAATAATTTCGTGCATGTTTGCAACCATTTTTTTATATGGAGTTTTGCAAACATATTTTCGGCTAGAGCGTAGAATGCGTAAATAAAAAGTATAAAATAGTAATTACTAAATTATGCAAATAAAACACTAACATAATTTTTTGAGCGTCGTATTTATGTTAGCGACCTGATAAATGTGACTCTGTGACGTCAAACTATTGTGCGCATCCGAAAACGAGTATTGCTGTGCGTCACCTTGTATGTTCATTGACCCATGATTGTCAGTCTGTTCTCTTTTCTTGCGGGCGAGCATTCGCTGTGCTATTATTATTAACAGTTGTGCGTGTTATATTTTCAATGTATGTTCAAATTTTCTGTTGTACACATTAATTTACCTATTCTATTTACATATGCACATTCTTTATCTGTAAGGCTTCTAAATTGTGAAAAAAATTATGTTAAAGTATCTGTAACCGTGAAGAAAGCCGACAAAGACATGTATGTATGTATATATAAATGAACGTGTGTGAATGTATGTGTACACACAAACTCTTATATATTAATTCAACAGCACTTTCACCATACCGGCAAATTGTTTTTATACATATGGAGCTACACTCTAACTGTTGAGTATAAATGTATGTACATATGTGTATAAGCAAGAATGTACTCGTAGATACATACATATATTTTATTTAATCAACAAAAATAAAGCGTATCTACATATGCATGCACACACGAACCAGAATAAATTCTTTTTATTTGAGTGCGTGTAAGCAACGATTAGAGAGGAATATATCCGTCTTTATCAGATGCTCACTTATTTACAAGCATTTTTATCTGTGTATTTTTTGTAGGTAAATACTGTATGTATGGACATTCAACACACATGCATACGAGCATAATTTCAAAATGATGAGCAAGTGCGGGTGTGCTAGCCTGTTCCAAGGCATTATTTTGTTTGCTGTTGCCACAATTTTAGGTTGGTATCTTAAAATGTAAATACATTTACAAATGCATATCTGCTCACTATTAATGAAGTACATACATTTCAATGAAAAATGATCTAGAAATAATATTATTTAAAATATAAATAAATATTCTATTTATTTGATTTTGCGTTTTCGAGTAGCCTGCAAAATCTAACTGATTTTTCCTAGCGGGTTTATTTTATTATTTATTTCTGGGGCTACCCTCTTTCGTATGTAAGCTGTGAAAGTACAGAGTTTATTAATGATAAGAATTTTACAACTTGGCGACGAAATTGACTTTATAGCGCGATGCGCGTTGAAATAACATCCGTTTGTATGTCGTTGTTTCAGAGATAGGATGTTTTTATACAGGGCGAAACCATCTGAATAATGTATTATTTTCTTCATCCAATCTAAGAATTAGTCAGTCCAAAGTCATATCTCACAGTGGGCGAGAGATCAAAGTATTGTCAGTATCAGTTCGACTTGCAAAGGAAGCAGGTCTGTATCTGCCACTGCCACAAAAATCTATGGCTATTGAAACTCGTGACACATAGCACAATTGTTTATAATCAATGTTTTTACATATGTTACGATCAATGTCTTATATTCGGGGCGGAAAGTTAGCTTTTAATCAAATAAAACCTGATACCAAATATATATATACATATACAGATAATTTAAAATAAATATATTTTAATAATAAGTAAATGTTTCCCCCAGCCAATTTATATATATATGAATTAGTGCAATTTGTTAATAACAAAACAAAAGATGCAGCCACAATACTTTAAATTTAATTTAATTAACCTCAATTAATAACATCTTGTTTGATTTTTAGGAAAGTGTTCAGATGCTTTACAATGCTACAAATGTTCAGTAACTGTGGAAAAATACTTTATTGACAATGCAACCATTATTACACCATTGTGTTCAAAATTTACGGAGTCCCCTCAATATATGGTGCAATGTCAATATTCAACGATGTGCTTGAAGACAATTTCCATTTTACATCTGCAAAATGGACAAAAGCAAGAAACCGTTACCCGAGGCTGTGCCCAGCAGAAGAACACTACTCAGGTGAGTTACAAGCTATCATAAACATACATACATTCATTAATATAATTATGTATATTTTATATTGCCAGGTATTTCGCAATAAACAGTGGGAGCAGGAGCACTTGGTGCAGGAAGTATACAAGGAAGGCTGTACAGAAATACAGGCCAACAACCTGGCGGGATCAACAAACATCCATTGTTATTGTCGTGGCGAATTGTGCAATTCATCTAGTTTCTTTAGTTTGAACAAATCTATTTTAAGCGTTATAATCTTAATGAGCGTCATTCCACTATTCGACGTTTGATGCTTTGCAGTCAAATTTTAATATATAATGTATTCAATATAAAGTTTACATTGTTGTGATAATTTATGAAATTTTTTAAATATATATCATATTGAATTTGCGATAACAAACCAATGCATGAGCTGATTATTAAGCTGACCTGTTCTGGTGAACGCAGATATGTATGTATACATAGCTATAACACCGAGAGACAAGTTTGCATAGAAAGATCCGAAAACGGATATGTACATATATAAACTAAGCTCTGCAAGGTTTTAGAACCAATTCGCTGCTTTCAGTGTCAAATGGCTTCAAAGATATGATTTTTTGGCCAGGGGGCGTATTTTACTTAATTTATTGAAAACATTATTCATTAAGTTTCAACTCAAAACCAACGCATCCGTAAGTTAATTATCTAAAGTGAAAACTTAATTTGTTAAAAAAATCACTCTCCCGCACGCCTGATTTTAAACAAAATATTTTCTATTACTTATAATAGTTAAGGATTGAACAGGGCATAAAATCTTGTTGAATATAAATAGCTGTGTGTAATAAAAGTAATATAAGTACATATGTACGTATTATAAAAATCATTTTATACCAGGACGGTCATGGCAATATCGACTCGGCTTTATAGCTTGACGACTTCCGATTGCTTCTAAAACTGAAAATTGCATGCAGCAGTTGAGTTTATACATGATATTAACAGTTGACTGGGCTGCAACTTTTAGTGACACCTTAATTCAGTAAGCTGGATTCCTACTAGTTCTACACTATCTAAATATACTATCAAAATAGTGCGATTTTGGGAAATCGGTTAATTTTTGTTACTTACCACAGTATCATTTTCCACAAGGCACAAAAAGACGACATCTTCTCGGAGGAGTCTGACAGCCGCATGTAAGGGATACTTTGTTTTGTTCTTGAGCATTTTAAAAAGTAGTGGTCCTGACATGTGCTCAAAGTCCTGTGGTGTCAAATCATCCCAGTGCGTGGATATAATTCCGGAACAGTATTCCAGCAGAGCCGCCGCACCGACTTCTTCGGCAACACAGTAAAAACGCACACACGATCGAACACCAACTGAAGACACCAGTGCCCTTTCACAGAGCCCGAGGAGGGCAGGCAAAGAAAAACGATGGGCGACTCGCAAAAGACCCAATGTCAGTCGGTCGTGTTGTAAATCCACTATATCGGTATATATCCAACGCAAAAGCGCTGTTGCTATGTCCTCATCTAAATCACTCCAATCCAGTTCTTTTGCACTATCCAACACCTCGTTACGCCACTTTTCAGATCGGGCATGCAGAACAAATTTATGTGCAGGCATAAGTGTGCCATTTGCATTGGTCTTAATGTTCAAGTCCGAATATATGGAGCGCCCATATAACGAAGATGCCGTTAGTGCCAGTCGCGACACAAAACTACTAAACTCTCCTGTAGTTTCATTATCGGTCAAGGCAACAACTTCGTTATACTTTCTTTCTAATTCTACATAGCTGCGCTGTAGCTTTGTGTATTCTTCCTTTAAAAGTGACAAGTGCTTTTCCAGTTTCTCAATTGAGGCGGCGTCATTACAACCTAAAAAGATATTGTTTTTATAGCATATTTAATTGTAATAGTGTCTATGCATATTTATATGTACATAGTAAGCCATATATATTTTTGTGAATTGTACACACACCTATGCGTATTTGCTTGTCATTCTGTTTTAATAAAAATCGAGTGCTGGGAGGCTCCAATGAATTTTGAGAAATGTACAAACATGTACATAGAATATTTCAAAACATTCAGCATTTTACTTACCCATTCTTATTGTCTAGTTTTTAATGAAAACAGCAAACTCGTACAAAATACTATATAAACATCTGTCTTCTGATAACCAATTCGGCTTTCAGAACTAAATCGATATATCGATAAACAAATATCGGTCTTCATTGTAAAATATCTCATAATCCAACTCCCATTCTCAGATTTGGCAATTATGGCGAAAAGATAATAGAATTGGTGTTTTTTTTTAAATAAATAATAAATAAATAGATTAGATGAACATTAAAATAATTTTTGGGTAATTTTCTTATCGCTGCGGCAACTGTACAAAAAAAAAATTTTATTAAATAGAGGGTATTTTATGATGAATTTTGGTGAACAATTTTTAGGGGTCTCTTCACCTTTTTTTTCAATTGAAGTTTAAAATTTAAATGAAAAGCCCAAAAACAACCATGCAAAACACAAAAGAAACATGAAAATAGTGAATTTTACATTAAAATTTCAAAATTCAATTAAAAAGAGTGTAGAAGAGACCCACTAAAAATTCTTTCACCTAAATTCATCATAAAATGCCCTCTTTTTAATAATATATGTATTTTTTTTAAGAGTTGCCGCAGCGATAAGAAAATAACCAATTTTTTAGGCAATTTACACTGAGACCGGTAAGCAAAAAGCCGTAGCTTACGGCGAAAGTCGTTTACACTGAGAGTAGGCCGGTAAAAAAACCGATATTTTGAAGTCTAGTGTCAAATTGTGAAAATTTGTATTTTACTTCTATTATAAATTAAACCAAAAATATGGGCAAATGCATAAAATATGTCGAAAAATTAGTGCCGCAAAGACAATGATGGTCGTGCGAGTAAATCAAGGCATTAGCCGGACATTTGCGGCGTGAAAGTGATTTAAGGTGGTGCTAAATTTGTTCAATGATGCTTTATGGGAACGACCCATAGAAGCTTGTGACCAACATTTCCTTTGCCGTTTTAAAGTCGCCCCTAATTATGTTGCGTTTAACGTATTTTTTTGTATAGAAAACAAATATCACTTATCACAAATAAACCAACCAGAATTTTAAAATCTGCATAAGGGATCCTGGCGAATATTTTGAATGAGGGGGGACAAAGATTATCAATTTATCTTTTTTTATTCTATTGCCTTATTTTAATATGTCCGGAGTTACATATGTTTAATGGTTTTCGCTGAGCATTTCTGCATATAGAGCTCATTTTTAAAATTCGAGCCCTCAGACTTTTTGTGGTGGTAAATCGATTTCTTATCAATTTTAGCCAGAGCTGCCACCTATGCCGGTAATGACGCCGGTATCAAATACCGGCACGCTGTCAAATTTTGTATGGTAAAGGCCTACTTACGGGTCTTATGGTGCCTTTACACTAGTTGACAAGCTTGTCAATTTCATCTTACGGGTCTCAGTGTAAATTGCCTATTTGTCCCTATAGTTCTAAGCCATTTAGTACGAACTCCGCACAGATAATACAGAGAACAGCG
This sequence comes from Drosophila suboccidentalis, assembly GCA_037043435.1. NCBI lineage: Eukaryota > Metazoa > Arthropoda > Insecta > Diptera > Drosophilidae > Drosophila > Drosophila suboccidentalis. The sequence goes on along the minus strand of JBAMBK010002463.1, from coordinate 253,988 downwards.
TTAAAAGCGTATGGAGTCGGAAAACAACGGTGGCGTTAAGTTAAAGCATAGTATCCAGTAGCTGAAATCCCAGTTTGAAAGGTATCAACTCCATATAAAAAAAAGGGTTGCAAACTGGCTCGAAGTTATTTCGTGAAGCTATTGTATCCAGTACCTAAATTGGGGATGGTCAGAAATTTTAGTGGCGTTTTACAGCACGGTTTGGTAAGCAGCTGGTAGTTTTATTTTGACCTTTCAAAAAATCTATTGGTTCAGTGTTTCGACTAGTCGAAATATTTTTGAACAGAAATGGGGACCAACATGCAACAAAATAAAAGTAGAATTGAGCTCTTCGAACATTAAGAGAGAATTAGACTATTACTCGCTGGCACTTCTCTCAACATGTCCATTTGGTCCATTTTCACACTGTTACTATTTTTAATTTTTTTATTGTTTGCCTGTTATGTTCAGCTGACGTAACAGTGTGACCACTCAACTTTTCAGAGATTTTTGGTGTTATGCTGTCACACTGAAGTTTGCAAGCCAGACATAAAAATATTGAACATTTTGAGTGTCCAAAGAACTTGACAAATCTACCTGCTAGTGGATATGGACTAGGAGCAGGCAAACAGAGTTGGCTGACAAGAAAATGGCGTTGTCCAGCACTGTTGGTTTTCCTAGAAGAGCATCGAACTGTTTGGATTTGAATTTCGTGAATAACGACGACAATATTGGTAGATTATAAGCAAGAACGAAAAATTAAATTGTTTTTATTGACTTAAATTAAATAATTTTGTATTTTTTTTTATTAACATAAATGAAGAATTGACATGAGACGTTCAAAAGAGATGGGTTCACCCAATATGTGCTGTGCTTGCGCATATTTCTCTTATAACTTTTTGTTTTTTTTTCGTGTTGCACTGGCAGCACTGTCTTTCTGCTGGTCGACAGCGGAATATTGAGCGAAATTTTCTAAATCTCCGGACTAAGCTTTACCTGTAAATTTTTTGTTATTATCTTGCGTTACATTGGCAGCACTGTCACTCTGCCTGCCGACGGAAATATATTGATTTTGTTGACTCCATACTAAGCAAAAGCGTTTAAAGCTCCGTCAGACGAGCGTTTTTTTACCGACGCTTTGTTACGATGCTCACCGATGAAAATAAAATAATAATTTGTCCAATATGGGTCACAGACTCTCACACACAATAGTCAGCATTCTACAGTTCTGAGTCTATGGCTTCAAAACCAAATAGGGTCGTAGAATCGGCAACTTATTTTGTTAAGCTTAGTACGCAAGCTAGATAAATTTTACGCGGCGTAAAGTGCTCAATATTCAGCTGTCGACGAGCGTAAGCCCAGTGTTGCCAATGCAACACGGAAAAATAGCAAAAAGTTGAGTGGTAGCTCTGTGCGTGAACAGCGGTTTTTTTTAAATATGAACATGCAGAACTGATTTGGATAAAAAGAGGAGAGAATAGGCAATGAAAATTGTAAATTAAAGTTAATAGAGGAGAAATATGCGATGGCACGCAAGCACAGCTGGTATTGGGTGCACCTATCGCTTTTGAATGTCTATATGTCTATAAAAACAATTTTAGTTTTCGTTCTTGCTTATAATTCATCAACATTGCCGTCGCTATTGTCATTTTTTTTAACTTTTGTGAGTGAGCGAGAGATATATACCCAGCGAAACTCTAAACAGTTCGATGTTTCGCCAGGCCAGTCAGCTGCTTCAAACAGTGCTGCCCAGTCCCGTTCCTTTATCTGGCAACTCTGTTTTTTCTTGAGTCTGCGGACACTCCAGCGGAGCTAAATGTAAAGTTCTTCTTCTTCACCTTACGCCAGCGTTTTTTTTATGTGGAGTTTGGGCTTACGCCAGGCCTTTATTTGAGTTTGCGTACTATGCTTGATTTAGGCACAGTATGCTCTAGCTGAAAACATTTTGGGCGCTCAAAATGTTCGAGGATTTTATGTCCGGGCTTACAAACTTTAGTGAGACAGCATACTACCAAAAGTCACTAAAAAGTTGAGAGATTGTTGGTGTTGCACTGTCCTGCGAGGTTCGGCGAAAGATGAGATTGGATTCCAGAGCGCTCCTACAAGAAATCAATGGTATGTTCAGGAGTGCCGAAAAGCAAAGAGTGTTAGAGACGTTGGTTACCAAAAAAACTCTGCCAGCTAGAGATACTCGAGCTATGATAGTGGTAAACATAACGAGGAAACATAAGAGGAGAGAAACGATTTTTCAGATGCAGGAGCCGAGAGTACGAAAAGCAGAAATGTAAGACCATAGAGTGTAGTAGAAATCGGAATGATACTCAAAACTTTTACCAGAGGCAAGGGCGTCGGCAGCTTCTCAATGAGGGGGGGGCCAAAATATTTTTTTTTACGTTTTCACATTTATTACACTAGCTTACAGCCATTTCGCTTCTTATGCCTCAGAGCACTTTTCTTATGGACTATGGCCCATAAACACGAAAATAGCACTTAAAATTTTTTTCATGGAAGCCTTTTCGAAATATAATATTAACTTTTTTCCAAATTTTCGAAGTTTTTCCGACATTTTTTAGAGTATACCACGAGAGATATTTAACTGAAGCTAGCGACTTTAATAAGTTCCATAATCCGTTATTTTTTGTGATATTTTGGGCTCGTGAGGTCACAAATCGTCCCAGAAAAAAAGATATCGCAAAGGTTACATTTATTTTGAGTGTTTAACATAAAGTTAGGACCATATCAGATGCTGATTTTATCAGATTCGTTGAGATATCTCTAACAACCAATAAGTTTTTGGTACAAAATAGCTGCCATTGGAACTATTGATCGAAAATTAAGATTAAGTATAAACATTTATGTTGTTTTTTGAGATATCTCAACCAAACTTGCAGACTGAAAATATTCTAGTACCTTATAAAAATCGGTCCACTATATCATATAGCTGTCATACAAACCAACGTTTTTCGCCACATCGTGGTGTACTCTAAAATTTCGGAGAAACTTCGAATATTCTGAAAAAAATTAATATTTCGAAAACGCTTCCATGAAAAAAATTTTAAGTACGATTTGCGAGTTTAGCGGGCCTAAGTCCAAAAGAAAAGTCCATTGAGACATGGAGAAGCACACATTTTTTTTGATTTTGTAAGCTGGCGTCCGATGCTGCCACTTAGTCCGATTTAGATTTAGGTCAGCGATGCCACATTTTATGTCAGAATTCGAAGTAAGGTATTTAAAAAAAGGTATTGGTAAATAAATTCAATTATTATATAAATAAATTAAAGTATATAAATTAAAACGGAAAAAAATTAAAATCTTATTGTTCTGCAATAACAAACCTAAAAAAGTTACTAAACAAACCCCTGGATAATATAATCTGAGAAGGTGTCAATCCTTATTCTAGTTGGAAAAGGTTATTGAAAACGCAAAACGCTAAATCGCTGCGATATCTGTGGCACCCCCGTTTATCTCATTTTCGGAAGGCGACTAAAATTTTAAAATTGAATTTTCTTTTGAACCAGATGTCGGATTTTAATGATCGAGGTGGCATAAGAATAATCAAAAATTAAAAAAATCTTACCAAAAGGCTTCAACGACCCCATTCGCTGGGGATTAACAGTCTTTCGGTCGGTATGTAATTCGACCTGATCGAACAGTACCAAATTTTCCAATCTTCCTGTATATATCGTTAGTCGTCTTATGCACCTTTCGTCACTAGCGCAGACTACCGTCCGCAGTCATGCATTGAATTGTCACTTCGTACCTTGACAAAGCATCTGGTATGGCTCAATGTCTTTTAAAAAGACGCGTTAGAATCACAAACACAATTTTAAACACGATGTTATACATATAAATGTGCGTTTATTTACTTAAGCAAAATATGTGCGATAATTTAAAATATATTACTATATTTATGTTTCTATATAAACGTAAATATTACCGCCAATATGTTTATAAATTGGCTTTAAAGATTGTTTGTTTTGAAATATATAATTAATATAATATTTCTGGTCTAATGGTCAGTACATGATTGTACACAACTTTATATAATTAAACACTTAATTTTATATAAAATTAGATTTTGACTTTATCCACATTTTAAATTAGCGATTTCGTTGTTTGATTGTGCCACTCTGCGCATTAATTAAATTAATAATGGTCCCAAAATTTATTTACCAACAACCCACATTTTTATAATTTTTCTATCAAATAAATTGTTGTCTTCTTTTCACACATACTTGGACCTAAAGTCAACTAAGTAACACTATTTAAATGTACTTTTAAGTTAATAAACCTTTTAGGACAATATTCAAAAGATACAATATAGTATATATATTTAATCTATAATAACTAGCATTTCTATACTAGTGGGTTGATTATAAACTATATTGCTAATTGTTAAGAGCATTCATACCCATTGCCTGGGTTTAGATAGTGGAAACTAGTTGTTGCTAACCGAGACTTCAATTTCACTTAAACTACTCTACTAGGAAGGGTATTTTCTCTCAATATTTACTACTATATTTTTAATAATATCACCCATGTATAGAAATGAGGTATTTTACATATCTTAATAAAAACAGATTTCTACTACATTGCACCTTGCATCTCTGAAACATGATATGAATGGCAAAATATCCGAAAAGATTTTTGAATGGTTTTGTGTTTTAGGACAGCTAAAGTCATTTTAGATAAATATTCACCAAACAGTTAAGAATGTCGATAATATTTTGTTATATTTTTAAACAATTTTAAGTGGATCTTATTAATGTAGAAACTGGTATATATATAATATGTATTTAATTGTTTGCTTTGTCCAACAAAACAAATAAATTAAAAAAATGTATACCTAAGTGTATATCAATAACTATAATAAAGCTATCTCGCATAAACTATTCTACATTTAAAAGCGCATAATTGCTTATATGCAACAATCTGCATATGCAATCCATAGTTATAGCCATTGGCATTTGTACGACTCGAAAGAAAAAATAAATAAATTACACTGTATGTATAATATGCTAGCTTTATATTAATTTTCTTCTATTTATATTCATATATCTACGTGGGTTCTTTTTTTAAAGCTTAAGTATAATTTAGCACGCGACATATTTTCTACCATGATTAGGTCGGTAATGATTTAAATTATTTACGAAATAAGCAAACAAAATTATCAAGATTATAGCATTTTTTCTGCTGCAAGAGAGATTTGTGGAATAATCTTAATAATGCATCCCCTCTTAAGAAGAATTATTAAAGAACAAGGGGGCTTTGACCCTAGCTCGCATCGCTCGACTTTTTATTTTCAAACGCACAATATGAAAAATCAATTTGTGAAAGATAATTTCGCAAAGAAGAGCGTTTTTTTTATAATAAATTTTAAGTGTTTGGTCTCATTTCATTATTTTTTGTGGTTTGTGTGGATCTCATCAGTAGTAAGGTATTTTTTTTTTAATGTTCGTTAAATAGTTATAATGATGGAAGATATTACAATTATTGCGGGGACATTTGTATTAATTTAGATATGCAGTTATTGTTCAAGAAATTGTTCACCTAATCTCCTAGCTGCCAGAGGTACGCTCGATTTTTTATAAACGAATGTAAGTAAGGTGTACATATAGAGTGTGCCCGATATTTATATATTCAAACTACCATATTTTAGTTTTTAGATATAATAATTTTTTCATACATGTGTTCTCGAATATATTAAAAAACATGGCAATTTCTGACTTAGCTACGAATGGTTGTTTATAATATTTATATATGTATAAATGTGTAATATATTTATTTTTAGATGTATCATTGTTTATTATAAATCGTACGAAATATTTAGTAAATGTAAAAGTTTTCCAAGCACTGCATAATCTAGTAAGGATATTTACTTATGGTTTTGATGTAAGTTATTATAATTGAGTTGCAAGTAACTAACTAAATTGTAGTTATTGCCTGTAAGTCTTGTGCAAACAATTAACAAGCAACGTAGTGCTATGACAACCATTTAGATTTTGTCTGTACAAATATGACGAATATCATATAATATAAAGAATAATAATTACAAAATAACAAACATAACAAACTTATCCGATTAAGAAAAACTATTCTGCAGTTACAAAAAAGAGAGCATTTAAAAGTATTGAAGCAACAATATGTTAACAATTCCAATAATTAATTTAATAAATTATTAAGTAACAAAAATATGTTTCACCATTTTTTGTAACAATAAAAGAGCCATGTCACAGAGATACACCGAATATTATGACATCTACTTGTCCAAATTAATATTCTTCTGAGGTATACAAATTCGTGCTTTCTATTCGTGATCAGAAGCTTAAGTATTGGTGAATAATAAGTAGATAAGACGGGAGATTTTAATATACAAATTCAAGAAATTATTTATACATTTGGCACAATTTGGATTTAAATAATATGTAATATGTTGTTAATATAATATTACTATTTTTTTATCCCAGTACTACAAGTATATTTGTATAGAAGTGTAACAACATATTTTAAGCATGGAAAGTGTTAGTAAAACTTTGCTTAATAAAGTTTTGAAAATGTATCAATTAAAAAAAATTAACAAAATTTACTTTAAAGGCCATAATTTAAACCTTGGAATATACATAAGTATATGTAAAGCACTAGTGAATAACTATCACTAGGATTGGACGGCTTTGCCGGTAATCCTTTCAATGTACTAATACAAGAACCTATAAATTAATGGTGTTATTATTAATATTCATATTCGAATTTCTATGTTTTATATTTGAGTAATTATTTAAGAATCATCATTTTTTTGATTGGGACAATGTTCTGTCAAAGATGGAAGTACATTATCCGCGGATGGTTGTCTGAAAAACAAATACATTTTTATTACAATCGTAAAAAATATGCTCGCCGTTCTTGCATACCTGTCTAAAGCCATGGGATAAGAGCCAGGTGCTGAGTTCGATCTACCAGCTTGAATAAATTTTTGTAGCCTAGAACCACCAGGTTGGGGCGCCCTTCCGGATATACCTTTAATAAAAGGATTGCCAAAGGAATGATTCTTGAGCATTGTTTTGATTAAGATGAGGGTATCAAGCTTCGGAATGCTGCGGACAACCGAGTTTATATCTTCTTCGTCTACTTGTACCAAACAACAGTTCTCATCTTCCGTAGGTAAGGGATACATTCCATTACTGGTGACCCACGGATTTATCTAAGAAAAGTTATATGTTATCAAAAAGAACAATATTTTGCATTTATTAAAATTGTATCTGTACCTTTAATTGCGGCAAAGTTATTCTGTGTGCAGCATCTTTTTCAAGCATTCGAATAATGCACTGACGCATATCATCACTAATTTTTGGTGTCTCTGGAAAAACCACTTCCTCAATTTTAATTTTCTCATACAGTATAGGTATTGAGTTTGCAACGAAGGGGACATTGCCATAAACCAAAGAGAACAGAGTAGCACCCAACGCCCAAATATCTGCCGCACGACCGCAATAAACGTTCTGAGCAAAAACAAATTGGTTAAAAATTTTTATATTTGTTGGGGTTTTACATACCTTGCCTAAGACCAGTGTTTCGGGTGCCCGAAAAGCAGGTGTACCAGCTGTAGAGCCATTACTCATGATAGCATCCTCACCAAGAAATTCATTGCATACTCCTAAATCTGCGATTTTGACATGTCCACATTGTGTCAGTAACAAGTTTCCAGGTTTTAAGTCAGCGTGAATAATTTTTTGATAATGCACTTTTATAGAAGAAAAAGCAATTAATATTTAGACCTCATAAGCTATAAAATAATTTATAATAATTAGATAGAATATACTTACAATACTCAAGACCAAGTAATGAGTCCCGAAATACACTCCAGGCACGCTCTTCTGGTAACGGCTTATCAGTAGGAATACAGAGCACTTCTCCTTTTTTAACCAGCTCAAAAACCATATAGAGTGAATCTTCCATTGGATCATCTAAAACTTCTACAAGTTTCACAATGTTGGGATGGTCTAGTTTTTTTAAAACGGCAATTTCTCTATAAACACGATCCAGTGGAGATGTTGCTTGCTTTGGACTGCGTCGCATGAGAGCAGCTTGCCGTAGTAGGCGCTTTTTCGAGAGAATCTTCATTGCATAATGTGTCGAATCTTCTTCAGAGTAAGCTAGCTTTACTAGACCGTATGAACCCTGCAATGAAAATGTTTCAGTAAAACTATTGTGCTGTAATTAAGTAATTATACATTACCTGTCCAATTTGATCCATAAGCTTGTACTGATTTAGCTGCAGAAAGCTTCCAGATCTTTCAATAGATATTCTACGTGACTCACGCAAAGGAGGCCGACGTCGAACTGAACGTGGACTACCGAACGGACTGCCGTATGGACTGTATGGGACGTTCGGATAAATTGGACGAGATTCAGTGCACGGAAGGATTGTTGCTGCAACATTTGGCCGCTGAATTGAATGCTGGCTTGTCTCCAAAGTAGATATCTGCGGCATTTCATTAGATATCGGTATTGCTTCATTAGTTGGGGATTGAATTTCGCTATCAGTTGATCGATACTCATTTATGTTGGGAAGATGACGGCTGTGCAACTTCTGATCAATATTTAAAAATGCGCAATCATCATTGTATAAGTCTAGCGACTGTGATTTTAAGAGTGTGGGGAGATGCTGTTTTGAAGATAAGGAATTCAATTGAGTAGGTTGACCATCTGTATTCCGTTGTCCGCCGTTACGAAGTACTGAAGGTGTCTTATTTGCTAAAGGCGAACTAATGTTATTTGGAGGAAGTAAGGGATTAGCGTCTGGCATAACTCCACTTCCCTTCGCACAATTAAGTTTTCTAAGGCTTTCACAATCACAATGAGGTTTTGCAGCTTTTGTATCAACATTAGATATTAAGTTTTGATTAGTCTGGTCTCTTTCATTTGTGTTTTTTGGCTTCGCACCGGCTTCACTTGAATCAATGTGCAGCTTTTCCAACTGTTTATCCAATATCAAAGTTGATCCTGTAGTCGCCGAGTTGAGCGTTTCCTGCTTACAACCTTCCTCTATTTTAACAACGATAACATCGTTGTCATCATCATCACAGCTATGAAAAGTTACATTTTGTGCATCAGATGGAAGTTTCTTTGCTTTTAATGTTTTGTTGTCATCTGTTTCCAACATCTTCCCTGTGCTGATATTGGCGATTGATGCTATATTCAAATCCGACATTATATGGCTTTTCATATATCCTCATAGTCACATTTAAGATTCATTTCTAGAAATTTATAAAGTGTAATGTTAGTTAGCAAATATTTTGTAACTATACGAATAATAAAAAACTTGAATAAAAGATACCAGGCTACAAAAAGTAAGGTCAAAATGAAAACTTAATTAAATCACACAGTTCAAAGGGTGTGTAAGTGAAAAGAGTGTGGGGATGAATAATCAATATTGTATGGGGAGTTTAAATATCTAAAGGAAAGACCAGCATGCTATTTTTAAATGTGGAATGAATAAAAATTAGTCGCTGATTATTGCATTACACTAGGTAACAGCAAAATTGAAAATAAACATATTTTATGGTTTTGTTTATGGCTCAGTACTGATATAGAAGTACTCTTCAAGGATATTTTTCTATGACACGTCAAATAGATATAGAACTATATATTTTACATAATAATTTGGCTACACACTCGTACATAAGTAAGTTTTATAAGGTGGTTCGGTTAAATTTTGCAACACTTGATTGAATCCCACATAAAAATCCTCAGAAGTTTTCTCATTTCTAAATAAATATGCTCACATATTTGTCCTGACTCACTGACTGACTGACAGAGAATCAACGGTTAAAGGGAGAAAGCTGAAATTTTCACACAACATAGCTGAGATCATTTTATAGTGCAATAAGGCTGCGTCTTGCGAAATTCGACCTGTAAGTGGGTAAAGTTCTGGGCCAAAGTTCAGGGAATTGCTTTGTATGAAAAACCTTTTTGTTTCTTCAGATATCTCAACTAAACTCTTACATCCTGACCAGATTTGGTCAAAGTCGGATTACTACATTATATAGCTGTCACAGGAACAATCGGATGCAAATTAACCTTTAGTATGAAACCATTAGTATGAAACTTACAGATTATTGTCAAATCTCGACTATTTTGCTAAATTTAGCTTTTTCCTGTCAAATCGGGCTTTTCCCACCAAATATGACTTTATTTCCCTCAGCAGGGGGCCGAGCCCCCTAGTATACCCCAGTGAAATAAGTATATGTAAATGAAGTTATTCAAAAAAAAATATACTTTTAACAAAAAAGATTTGATGCAGATTTCTTAAAATAATCTTATTATTTAAATTTCGTTTGAATGATACAAAAATTTCTTTAACCTATTAAGTACCAATGGAAAATGTAGAATTTTTGTAAGTGTTTTTTTTTTCAACTATTTTCCTCGGTCCAACCAAAAAATATTTTGATGCAAAATAATTCTTCTTTTTTGACTGCAAAAAAAATTTTCAAAAATGTCTTTGCTAGTATTTTTTATGATTTTTTGAAAATTGTTCCTTAAGCTACTTTTTGTATGAAAAGGAGGAAAATGGGTTAAAATAGTCATTTTTAGCAATTTTCAAAAAATTATAATTTTTTTGCAGTCACTATTAGAATCGTTTGAAGAATTTGTTTTGCATCCAAACATTTGTTGGAGCCCGAGAAAAAAAGTTTAAAAAGTAGACTTTTACAAAAGTTCGAAAATTTCAATGGGTACTTAAGGAAAGTTTTGTATCATTCAAACGGTTCCTAGGCTTCGTACGTTTTGCCTATAGTCGAATAAATTAACACATTTAAAAAAAACTAAAAAAACCGCTCTTTTATGGTGTCCGGTTTTCTTTGTCCGCCACTGAATATATTGGAGTGGGTCAATTTTTATAGAGCAAAAAAAATGTTTTTCGGTTCCAAGCGGTTGTGAAAACCGTAATCTATAACGAACTCCAAGAAGACTTTATCAAGAAACCATCGGTCTAAAAAAATAATCGGCTATTCACACAGACATGAAGAAGGCCTGTTTTATGAGAACACTGCAACGAAAATTGTTGACTATTGACATTTTTGGCATTTTTAAACACAATACAATTTTTTATTTACACTGATTTTTGCCTATGTTACCGTCAATGTCTCACATTTGATGTAATTCAAAATGCCGTAAAATTAATTTCAAATGTTCAAACATACTGTTGCGCAGAATATGTATATTAAATTAAAAATAATATATTATTAAACACTATCCATGGTTAATTGAAAAATATAAAATAGTTTAATTTGTTAAAACCAACACAAAAGTTGCAAATATAATGTACGCTGGTTTAAGGCAAAAATAAATAACGAATTGTGCAAGCTAGCAAAACTGTAAATATTTATTTTTACTTTCACATATTTAAACCAGCGCACACTGAATTTATTTGAGCTATATTTAGATCTTTCCATTAATTCAATCAGTTCTGTTCTTTCCAACACCCGATGTGAGCAATTATACAAAAAATAGTGTAAGCAAAAACAAAATGAAAACCAAATGAAAAAACTACAAAAATACTTCCTTTTATTTAGTTAAAAATGACCAGACACTGGATTAATGTGGCATTATGGTTATCTTGCACAGTGTTAATAATACAGCCCTCGAAAAGCAATGAAAATATCGTAAATCGTTCTCCTAGACTTGACAGATGGACACATTCAATTAGAGGAGAGTATATACCAATGGAGTTCTTCAATGCCATGAGATCGGCTGATCTGTCCAAGCAATCATTACAAAATCAATTAAGGAACTTTCTCGAAAATCTTCAAAAAAATCTGACAACATCTGAAGTGCTAAATATTATAGAGGACAATCATCACAACACACAAAATCAAATAACAAAATTACGAGAGTTATCGGATTTCTTTTATACAAGTGCGGAAGTGGCTATACATTTCTCACATGATTCGGAAATGTACTATGAAGTTGCAAAAAACTCAAGCTATACGCTTTTGCTGCAGCTTCGCCAGATTCCCTCGACACAACCTACACTGGTTAAGTTGTTATTAACAAATTATTTTGCGGAAATGGAATTTTTTCATATAATGTTTTCCGAAATTATTGACGAAGTGCTGGAATACACGCAGAACACGTTGCTCGCGATTCAAAATACATTCACATACTATGCGGATGTTATGAGATTTGTTTTGGAAAACTGGAATTTTAAAGGCGATGCGAACTGCTGCAAAGAATATATGGAATTTTTACAACTGTATTCAGCTCAAATATTTAAATGCGCTGCTGGTCATGACCTTAACGTCGCATTTGACATATTTGCCATGACTGAACTTTCTAGCAAATATATAATGCGCCAACTAGAATTTCGGATTCAGCGACTATTTAACTGTTTTTATTTCGGAAACTATGAAATTCGATGTAAATTTCTTCAAAATGCCGAGCATGACTTCGAAATTCTATTTAATAAAATCGAAGATCTCGAAATATATTATGATATTAAAACAAAGAAAGGTCGCGTAACATCTCTCAGACTACGACGTCGACGTAATACTGAAGAGGATTCAAATATGCCAAGAGCTCATACTGATTGTATACCAAACGAATTTCCACTCGGGCAAATGCATAATAGCTTAAAGCAATGTTTTTATAATATTCAAAAATATTAAATTAAAGCTCCATTGCTCTTTTTTTTATTTTAGATTGTTAGAATATAAATGGAATGGAGCCAAAAAGAAATGTGACAGATCACGCAACGCCAATGATGAGGTCATAGGCTCCATCCTTACCGAGCTTAAGCCTCAACAAAACCCGAACGCTCGGTTGGCACGATAACTCGCGAAAGGCGAATTTTTTCAGCATCCAACTATTCAAAGAAGTTTTAATTTGGATAAAAGAATTTTACTACATAACAATATGTAAACCATTGATTATGTTGTAAGATTTAAGATAAATAATAAATCGAGCCTAATACATTTTTTTTATTATTTATGCATATAGTGATTTCGGGCCGGGACTTTGAAAATTTAAGTGGGCCGGGCCGGGTCTGATCTAAAAATTTTGTTTCGGGCTCGGTCTGAACCTGACCTTAAAAAAAAATGACCGTGTCCATCTCTACTGGACGGTGACCAAAATTTGTTGAATCTGCTAATATTGCAGATAATTATAGAATAAAAATAAACTCAGCCTTAACTCAAATTATAAATTATTTTGTTAATTTTGTTTCAGCATTGAATTTATAATTAGGCTGCTTAAGAAATGACAGCAGTACATAAGCTAGTTACATTTTGTTCTGTTTTCTTTCTATTCAACAATTTTAGTTGAAAGAAAACCTAAAATTTTGAGTAAACGACATAAACAACAAGCATAATTAACTACATAACATTTTTATTTTGTTCATTAACGTCGACGAGTACAAATAATATACAACATTTTGAGTATAAGAGTCTTATGCGCAATAGTTTTTTAAATATTTGCATTAATTGATCAAAGTCGTCAATAAGGTTGGTACCCTCAGTTAAAGCCAAGTTATAACATCGAGTCTTATATTTTTTGTTTGAATTAGGGTTCTCCAAACAAAATTTAATTTGATCAAGCAGGCGAGCCATTTCATCCATATAACCAGAGCCAGTGACTACTAATGACTGATAACTTTGACATAGAGATATATTTGACTTCATAGTAATATTGCAACAGTTACGTAACTCTATAGCAGCCATGTTAATCAGGCCATCCATGATATGACAAACTTTACGAATTAATCGATCTGGATTAATTAAATGTTGGTTTTTCTTCAACATGGTTGTCCTTTGCTTTGTCGCTACTGTTTTGTTGACGTGACTGTCAGCACTCTGAGCAATCTCCATGAGTTCTTTTTTTGCGATCATTATATGTCGTAAGGCTAAGACTCGAAAATGATGAAGAACATTGGCTACGTCAATTTGAGATACTTCAGATATCAGATTATCAACCAAATTAAGCACCCTTGTTGGAATATCTTTGTTGTGGGGTTTGTTCATATCAGTAAGAAATGAATCCAATATTGCGATTGCCTTGATCAACACATTGTCGCGATGATGCGATTTTTCAGAATCAGTCGAAATATTTTGAACAGTTTCTTCACAGGACGCAGCATTTTTTACGGATGATAGCCTTAGTACAAATAATATAATAACCAGCACTTCTCTTGAAATACATCCCATCGCAAAAGAATAAGCTCAACTAGTTTCTAAATAATCACTTTACTTTATTCAACAACAACCTGAATAGGGTGGGCTCAAAGAGCCATTTTTTTGATTTTCAAGTTTTAGAAGAGTATATATTTTATTTATACTTTATTGTCTTAATATTCAGAAAGTTAATTTCGAAATTAACAATTGCGCTTGAAAATCGTACAGTTTAGGTGCTTGGTCCACTTTTTTCAATAATATGAGGTTGTGTTTTATATACTTAAATGCGCGTTATCAGAAAAATTCATTTCAATTCCATATATATACACATTTAAATATATATAAATATAAAACTCAATGTGTTGACTTGCTAAAAATCTGATTGAAAGTACACAGTGCAACCCAGATCTGAAAACGATAAGCAAACGAATCATCTGTCGCTCAGTTTGTGGCAGCGAATGGCTAGAACGCGAGAGTTCGTAAAAATATCGATTAAGGGACTTTTTCATAACTTTTGCGTACCTTTACTACTAATAAAAATTTAATAGATATGCTATTTTCTCTGATAATATATTTTATACATATATTATAATTAATAAGTTTGGAGAAAGTACAATATATTATAACATTTTAAATAGAATATAATATTATGATTAACTTTGAATTTTCGAATTTCGAAACATAACCATCTTTTGGTTTGTGGTTGCTGTAAAATATATAATATTATTATTAAATTGTATCACTATTAGCAGCGTCAAAAAATAAACACACGGAGTGGTGGGGCGCCATCTCTGTGGTCTCTTTATGACTGAGGTTATTAGTACTTATTTAGTGTTCAGAAATAATATTCAGACGAAATGGTGTAAATCATGCAAGGAGCAGCGTAATTCGTAGAAAGCGAAAGTCCCAACGAGAGCTGCTGCGGTAAATTGTCACTAACTCTGAAACTTGCCAATACAATATCTTGGAATTCCTGCGAGGGAACCAAATCAATAAATTATGAAAATAGATCATTCCCTTACTTGCTATGGCTTTACTTTAGTTGTTAGCTAATTTAAAATCAACTTTTATACTCTTTGTCCTGACTGGCTGACTCACTGACTGAGAATCAACGCGAAGGCCAAACGGTTAAAGGTAGAAAGATGAAATTTTCACACAGCATAGCTGACACAATTTTATCGCGCAATAAGGCGACGTTTTGCAAAATTCAACCTGTAAGAGAGTCAATTCGGGGTAAAAGTTCAGGGAATTGCTTAGTATGAAAAACTTTATTGTTTATTAATATATCTCGACCAAACTCGCAGATTGTATATTTGCGACTATCTCTTCCATATTTACCAAATTTGATCAAATTCGGATTACTATATCATATAGCATCCATCGAATACAAATTAACCTTTAGTATGAAAAACTTTGTTGCTGCATGAGATATCCTAACAAAACTCACAGATTGACTCTTATTGCCAAATATCGACTCTTCCGCTAAATAAAGCTTTTCCCGCAAAATCAGTCTCTATTTCCCGGCAAAACAAAAAATCTGACTTTTAGCCATAGGCCAATTGCAGGGAAAAAAGATGAAAACAGCGGACAGCGGAAGTTAAATTTTTTCGATTCTTTACAATAAAATGTATATTATATAAGTTTTTTAAACCGTACAACTAAAAAACATTCTTTCAACTCTGTTAGCGCAGCGAGCAGTCGGCAGTATTATAGTATATAAATTTGTTAAACCAGACAACTAAAGACCATCCTTTAAATTTTTCGAGCAAAGCGAGTAGGGGGCAGAGCCCCCTTGTATATATATAAATTTACATATAAATTATTAAAAAAAAAAAAAAAATTTTTGCATTCGGTACTGCGCAAAAACGTATTTTTAAATAATTTATGTGTAAAATTTAATCTTATTCGTCACAAAATGGATATTAGAAATTTTGGGGCATGAAACATTTGGAAACTGTGATTTAGCGGATTTTAGGGCTTACCTATTAAGTAAGCGGGATTTAAAAAAGACCTTAAAACGATAATTTATTGCTATTGACATATTAACAGCAGCCAAGAAGTTTAATTCCGATTTTTAAAAGGGGGGTAACGAAAAGGTGGGTAAAAAAGGTTCAGTGAAAAAACGCTTGTTTGACGGAGCTATAATGCTTTTATATTTTAAGCGTATAGTTGTGTTTTGGTGAAGAAAGTACCGATCGTCGCAACATATTTTTGTTTTCAAAATAATAAAAAAATTAATCAAATTCCAATATTCCGTTTTATTAAAATAAGTCCTAAGGATAAGTCCTAAAACTCGTTTAAAAAACCTTCCCAACGATATATAGAACATGTCTGTGATAGAAAAAAGGAATAGTGTTCCCTCCCACCTTTTTTTTTTTGCCATTCGATAGCATTTTGTTAGTTTTATGTTTAGTGTAAAAGATGATGTTTATCAGGTTTTCGTTTCCATAATAATAACAATAAACATGTAATCACGAACGTACGCCAAATAGAAGTCGACTTTGGATTAATCTAGTAATATTCAAATTAACCTAAATTATCTCTATTGGCTTTTTTTAAATTGAATGATCACAAACGTATATATGTATTCTTTGTAATATTAATATTTTCCAAATTCCACTCGAGCAATATTGCCAAATCGGTAGAACTTCCCAGTGAACGATCCGCAAAGGATTTTGGCTGACACATTCATTTGTATGGGATGAGTTCTCTATAGGTTATTTGCTAAGTGGTATAACCAAACACTCCAGGATTACATATTGCAACAAATAATACCCAATTCGTGAAACCAAAGGATCCGATCCATTTCCGCTCAAATTGGCAACGAAATATCACCTCGGACGGTTCGTCGTAGATTTTAATATGTAGAGTTACCAGCGCGTATAGCCCGAAAAGTTATCTTAGTCCGAGGAAAAAATTTTAAGATGAAGCTATTATTTGCCGAAGATCATTTGAAATGGTTTAAGCCATGTGGGTTTAAAAACTGAAATAATATATTACGGACTAAAAAATAATATTTTTGGCGATAAAAAAAAATTAAAAATGGTCGATTCAAAAAGTTTTGTAGTTTTCGTAAAAAACAAAAACATGAAAATAGCCAATTTTCTTGCGCTACAAATGAGGGTAACCTCTTAAAGAAGATTAGAATAAAAGATTTCACACTTTTGTCATTTTGTTTTTTTGCGAATTTATTTAAAATTCACGAAATGAAAACTAATCGCAAGAAACGTCGCTCCGTCAACTGATTAAGATTTGCCTAAGTGAAATCAAAATCTTATATTATTCTATTTCAGGAATACCTCTAAGTTAAAAGCATCTAACTATATATGGTTGTACATACATCACTGCGGACGGCAGTCCGCGCTAGTGACGAAAGCAGCACGAAGGGTGCGAAGGCGACTAGCATATACAGCTGTGTTCATAATAATAGCAGTGCTGTTTACTTACACTTTTAATATCGAAAAATCCTATTATAGAGCCCATTATGGGACAAAAATGAAAGGTCATCTAAATTCCGTTCGAATGATGCAAAAATTTCCTTAACCCATTAAGTACCCATTGAAATATTCGAATTTAAAAAATAGTCAACTTTCAAAACTTTTTTCCTCGATTTTTTCCAAAAAATGTTGGGATGCAAAAACATTCTTCAAACAATTCTAGGAGTAACTGCAAAAGAAAATTTTTGCTAGTATTTTTTATAATTTTTTGAAAACTGCAAAAAAGGCACTTTTTGCATGAAAATGAGGAAAAATGGGTTAAAATGGTAATTTTTAGGATTTTCAAAAAATTATAAAAAATACTAGCAAAAATATTTTTGAAAATTTTCTTTTGCAGTTACTCCTAGAATTGTTTGAAGAATGTTTTTGCATCCCAACATTTTTTGGAAAAAATCGAAGAAAAAAGTTTTGAAAGTTGACTATTTTTTAAATTCGAATATTTCAATGGGTACTTAATGGGTTAAGGAAATTTTTGCATCATTCGAACGGAATTTAGATGACCTTTCATTTTTGTCCCATAATGGGCTCTATAATAGGATTTTTCGATATTAAAAGTGTAAGTAAACAGCACTGCTATTATTATGAACACAGCTGTATACACAGGAAGAATGGAAAATTTACTATGACTGCCCGATCAGGTCGAGCTATATACCGATCGAAATATGTACTTCCACTGCCGAACATATTTATTGGCACAGCAAGCATTTTGACATTTGGGGGCTAATCTGCGCCGTTATCGGTAACATATTGGCATCAATGGAAAGGTCATTTAAATTCCGTTTGAATGACACAAAACAAAAATGTAGAATTTTTGTAAAACAAAGTTTTAATGCAAAAAAATTATTCAAACAATTATAAGAGTGAACAAATTTTCAAAAATTTCCACTAATATTTTTTGATTCTTTGAAAACTGCAAAAAATTACTATTTTAACCCCTTTTTCCTCTTTTTCATACAAAAGGCATTTTTAGAATTTTCAAAATATCATAAAAAATATTATCGAAGGAATTTTTGCAGTCACTCTTAGAATTGTTTGAAGAATTTTTTTGCATCAAAACATTTTTTATTTTTAACCCAAGGAACGAAGTTTCAAAATTAGACCTTTACAAAAGTTCTACATTATCAACGGGTAATTAATAGGTTAATTAACATTTTGTCTCATCCAAACGGAATTTAAATGACCTTTCCATTGATGTCAATATGTTAACGATAACGGCGCAGATTAGCCCAAAATGTCAAAATGCTTGCTGTGCCAATAAATACGTTCGCCAGTGTATGTATGTACATACATACATACTATAAACATCCATAAAAAGCTCTTATTCCATCACTTCTACAAAACTAAACATACACGTGATAAATACGTAGATTTAGCATAAAATATTTGAAAACAATAACAATCGTACAATCCGTAAATGGCATCTGTATATAAAAATAATATTTTTTGGGAATTTCATACAGGCGCTCATACACGTATAAGCTCGTCTCGTTCCATATTATGTACATAAGCATGTACTCAATACACAATGCGCATTCGAATGTTAGTAAACACACAAACAATAATATTTCTCCACGTACACACATAACACATATATGTATGTACGTATGTACATATGTATAAACACACAAGTAAACAATTTTAAAATAGCCCGGTGACCGAAAAGGACAACACTGTAAGCGTTCGATTATGTTTATGTATTCATGTACATATGTATGCATGAATTTTACTGCAATACTTGTACTGTGTACGTACGTGTGGATGTGCATATTAAGAAAGCACACTTTACTTCATGATTCTTAAATCGATTACTATATTCACTGTTGGTAATACGAAATTTGTTGCTTAAATGAATTATTTGTATGATAATGTAAATTAATCGGACAACACAGTGCGCGGTAGAATCTGAACGAAGACTGCAAGGAATCGGATGAACTAGTAAAGCTTTAGAGTAAAAGTAAATTTAAAGCTAGCGATAGTAGCTTAAAAAGCTCTAATTTTGGATGTGAACCTTGAGCTGCTGCTATACACTCTCAGAACGCAAATCTTTAAATATTGTTGTGTACCTTATAAATGCATATGTATATGCATATGTATGGATGTGTATGCACGTTCGCATGTATGAAGCTTATTTATGTATATTAGAATGCAAATTCATGCACTTAATTTATACTTACATACGTATAATTAAATCTACATATGTATGTATGTATGTACTTAAGACATGTATGAACATATGTATATATGTTAACCATGCATGTTGATATTTAATACCTGCATGAAGGTACATACACACACATATGTACATATGTTTGCTATTCTACATACATATGTACATATATGAAATCAAGCACAAATATGTATGTACGTCTTCCTGCCGAAATTAAATTCAGCCTGTCATTGAAATTCAGCATATTAAGCAACGCCTTTAAGACTCACGCCTTAATACTCATGTTCATTCATATAAATATAATTTCATGAAATCGTCTTAGAAATACTGGCTGTAAGTTCAAAAATATTTTGTGAAAAATTAGTTTTTTTAATGCTCCAATTTTTGATACTGGCAGACCTGCATGAAAAACATTTAAGCATCTGAGTCTGGTTTTTGCTGGAGCAGTGCTGCCAACTTAGCCTTTTACCGGCCAGATCTGGCATTTTTCAACTGTCAAATGCTGGACAAATTGTAAGCTAGCTGCTGGCCGGAAATCTGGCATTTTTGAAAATCAAACTGGCCTCTTTTTTTGAATGCTAAAAAGGGCCCTGTTATTAAAATCCTAGAGCTTTTCAAACTGCCTGTCCCTCAGATTGAACAGCTCTTTTAAAATGGGAAATTACGGATTGCACCGTGAAATTTTGGGCTGAAGCAAACAGCTATGTGGATTCGGCCGGTAATCACCGATTTAAAGCGTTAGCTTCTTTTGACTTTAACTTACTATCGCTGCCGTGGTCAAACGCGGAAGTCGAACGAGTGTTTAGTCAGATGAACATTGTAAAATCGAACCTGAGGAACTCAATGAACATTGACACACTTAATTCGATTTTACACATACGGTAATTAATAATTTTAGCACAATATTAAAAACTTTAACTTTTTATTAAACATAAATTAGATTATGGTCACAGTTATGGATTGCGACGGTCAAATAAATGTTGCCACTACTTCGAAGTGCCTCAAAAGTACTTAAAAATGATTGGTACAAACAACTCGTACTCTGCTGAGGAGAATATCGATTTCATTGAGCTCGATAATTGTCTATCAATTTTCAAATAACAATATATTCAAAAATATTCATCAAAGCTAAAATGGCTTTCTTTCTGGCTATTTTTGAATTTGATCTAGCCGTTTCTAGCAGGTTTGGAAGGTTACTTTAGCATTTTATTGCCCGAAAGAGTTGGCAGCACTGTGCTGGAGTTGTATCGTATCGTTCGGACTAAGTTCGATTGAACTATTCACCAAAGTGAACGAACGAACTAAATCCCTGATTGTAGGTAGTAATGTTAAAAGAACATCGATGCTCGATGCATCGATGTTTTCCGATGTTTTTGTAGATGTCGATTTATCGATGTTGCATGGCGATGCATCGATGTTTTGCAAAACATCGGTTGCCGCACATTCAGTACGCTCTTTTCGCCGCTCTTACAGTGAGCTTATAGTAATTTGAGCAGTGTTTGAAATGCCCAAGTGAATAAATTTATTAAAATTGGTCAGAGATACTATAGCTACAAGAAGGCTTACAAATGTCTTTTCAAAGTTCTCATCAAAAAGCCTTCTTGTAGTTTGTGTTTATATATTCAAGATAAAAACTGTTTGAAAATTTTAAACTGATATGAAAGCATACGTTTTTAAGAGAAATGAGCTTTATTAAACTAAGAAATTCTATTTTTCTTTTAAAAATTGTATGGTTTTTTAAAAATTTGACATACATCGATGTTTCGACCCGATGCATCAACCAACATCGATGTTTCATTTTGAAAACATCGATGAGCATCGACATCGATGTTTCTACTCAAATTTACATCACTAAGTTGTATCGTATCGTTCGGACTAAGTTCGATTGAACTATTCACCAAAGTGAACGAACGAACTAAATCCCTGATTGTAGGTAGTGATGTTAAAAAAACATCGATGCTCGATGCATCGATGTTTTCCGATGTTTTTGTAGATGTCGACTTATCGATGTTGCATGGCGATGCATCGATGTTTTGCAAAACATCGGTTGCCGCACTTTCAATACGCTCTTTTCGCCAATCCAACAGTGAGTTTATAGTAATTTGAGCAGTGTTTGCAATGCCCAAGTGAGTAAATTTATTAAAATTGGTCAGAGATACTATAGCTACAAGAAGGTTTACATATGTCTTTTCAAAGTTCTTAATAAAAAGCCTACTTGTAGTTTGTGTTTATACTTTTAAGATATAAACTGTTTGAAACTTTAAAACTGCTATGAAAGCATACGTTTTTAAGAGAAAATGAGCTTTTGAGTTTTAAACTGTTTTTATTTTAACTATTAATACATATTTAACTATTAATACAGACTACAAAAATATTCGAATTGACATATGTAACCTTCTCGTAGCTATAGTATTCTTGACAAATTTTAATAAATTTGCTTGTTTTGAAAACATTGCTCAAATTACTATGAGCGCACTGTCACTGTGCGACACCGATGTTTTGCAAAACATCGATGCATTTCTTAACATCGACATCAAAAAAAACATCGAGAAATATCGCTGAAAAAACTTCGATGCTCGATGCATGTTTTCTTACATCACTAGTCAAGAGTTGGTATTTTTAGTTAAAGCGTAGTACGCTCTAGCCGAAAATAAGTTTGCAAGGCCAAAACTCCATATAAAAAAAAAGGGTTGCAAACATGCTCGAAATTATTTTGTAAGGCCATTTTTAAACCTATGTACGCTGTACCTAAATATGGGCAGCTCAGAAAATTTTCTGGGGATTTAAAACACTGGTAAACAGATGACATCTTTTTTTTGACCTCTCAAAACTTCGATTGAATCGTTGTTTCGGCTAGTCGAAATCTTTTTGAACAGAAATGGCGACCAACAAGCAGCAAAATAAAAGCCGAATTGAGCTCTTTGAACACAAAGAGCGAATTATACTGATAGAAGAGGTGCAACAGAGGCCAATATTGTGGAATTTGACCGACAAAATACATTTGGATGGGATTTTTATAAATATTAATATTTAATTTAGTAATTAGGGTATTAGTCGCTGCTACTGCCCTTATCCCATCCATTTGATCAATTTTCCTTTGTTTGTTGTTATCAATGTTATGTATTTGATTGTTGTGCACAGCTGACGCAACAGTGTGGCCACAGCAGCAAAACACCAAGAATCTCTCAACTTTTTAGTGATTTTTGGTATTAAGCTTGGTACTGACGTCAGATAAAAGGCCTAGCGTAAGGTCAAACTCCATATAAAAAAAACGCTGGCGTAAGGTGAATAAAAAGAAGACGACATTTATCTCCGCTTGTCGGTCCGGACGTAAACTAAACTGAAACTAAAAACGGAGTTGCCAGATAAGGAACGGGCGATGGGCAGCACTGTTTGCAGGCCTCGCGGAACATCGAACTGTTTAGAGTTTCGCTAGATATATAGGAGATAAATGTCTGGCACAGAAGTGAAAACGATGAAGACTAATTGAATTTGGTCAATAACGATGATAATATTGGTAGATTATAATCTAGAACGAAAGCTTAAATGGTTTTAATAGACATAAATTATATAATTTTGTATTTTTTCATTAATATAAAAGGAGAATCCACGCAAAAAGTTGAAAAGCGATGGGTGCACCCAAATACGCGCTGTGCTTGTGCGTTATCGCATATTTCTCCTCTATTGACTTAAATTTCAATTTTTCATTGCCTTTTCCTTCCTCCTTTTATCAAAATAAGTTCTGCATGTTCAAATTTGAAATAAACCGCTGTTGACGCATAGTGTTACCATTCAATTTTTTGTTATTTTATCGTGTTACGTTGGCAACACTGTCTTTACGCTCGTCGACAGCGAAAGATTGAGCACTTTACGCCGCTAAAAATTTATCTGACGTCAGTACCAAGCTTTATGCTGTCACACTGAAGTTTGTAAGGCCTGACTTCAAAACATCGAACATTCTGAGCGCCCAAAATGTTTTCAGCTAGCCGAAAATATGTTTTCAAGGCCAAAACTCCATATAAAGGGTTGCAGACATGCTCGAAATGTTTTTGTAAGGCCATTTCTAAACCTATGTTCGCTGTACCTAAATATGGGCAGTTCAGAATATTTTCTGGCGTTTTACAACACTGTTTGGTCAACAGATGGCAGCTTTATTTTGACCTTTCAAAACATCGATTAAATCAGTGTTTCGACTAGTCGAAATCTTTTTGAACAGAAATGGCGACCAACAAACAGCAAAATAAGAGCCGAATTGAGATCTTTGAACACAAAGAGCGAATTAGACTGATTAAGGAGGTGCAACAGAGGCCAATATTGTGGGGTTTGACCGAAAATAAATATTTTGATGGGATTTTTATAATTAATAATTTTTAATTTAATGATTTGGGTATTAGTTCGTGCTACTGCTCTTATCCTATCCATTTGATCCATTTTCTTTTTTTTTGTTGTTATCAATGTTATTTATTTGTTTGTTGTGCACAGCTGACGAGCAGTGCGACCACAGCAGCATAAGACCACTAAGCAAATAACCTATAGAGAACCCATCCTATACAACTGAAATGTCACAGAAAAAATGCTTGCGAAGCGTCCACAGCGAAGTGTTACCGATCTGGCAATATTGTTCGAGTGGAATTTATAAAAATTAAGGGTGTTGTTTTGAATAAAATAATGTGGGTTAAAAGTTTTAAGGGTAGAGGGTATATCATATTTCACATGTTTAAAATCGCTTCTTTTATAAATTCCACTATAACAATTTTGCCAGATCGGTAACACTTCGCTGTGGACGCTTCGCAAGCATTTTTTCTGTGACATTTCAGTTGTATAGGATGGGTTCTCTATAGGTTATTTGCTTAGTGATAAGACCAACAATCTCTCAACTTTTTAGTGATTTTTGGTATTATTTCGACTAGTCGAAACAACGATTCAATCGATGTTTTGAAAGGTCAAAAAAAAAGATGCCATCTGTTTACCAAACAGTGTTGTAAAACCGCCGAGAATTTTCTGAGCTGCCCATATTTAGGTACAGAGTACATAGGTTTAGAAATGACCTTTTCGAGCATGACGGCCCCGAAAACCGCTAATGCACGATGAAAGCCTACAATTTCACCTTTCTAATGGTACAATTTTAAAAAAAAAAAAGTAATCTCAACCTCTTATAGATATTTTGGAAAGAGCGAAGCTACCTCAGTGTAAGGCCCATACAAAATGATCGCCAAAATATTTGCCTTGTTCTCGAACCATAATAGCTTATCTCAGGACGAACAGCCCCAAACGCGGCACATAGCAAATTAAAGCTACAAATATGGGGGAACTATTGCAATTAAATTTAGAGAAAGTTATCTCACAGTTTTTTAAACAAGCATAGTATCCAGTAACTGAAAATATTTTGGGCGCTCAAAATGTTAAATATTTTGATATCTGGCTTCCAAACTTTAGTGTAACAGCATCTCACCAAAAATCTCTGAAAAGTTGTTGTGTCAGCTGTGCACAACAAACAAATAATAGAAAAATTTAAATAATTTTAAAAAACAGTGAGAAAATGGATCAAATGGACATGTTGAGAGAAGTGGCAGCGACTAATATCCTAATCATTAAATTAAAAATTAGTAATTATAAAAATTCCTTCAAAATGTTTTTTGTCGGTCAAATCCTACAATATTTGCCTCTCTTGTACTGTTACAATTAGTCTAATTCGTTTTCAGTGTTCGAAGAGCTCATTTCGGCTTTTATTTTGCTGCCTGTCCAAAAATATTTCAACTAGTCGAAACACTGAACCGATCAAGATTTTGAAAGGTCAAAAGAAAAGCTGCCAGCTGTTTACAAAACAGTGTTGTATAACGCCAGTATATTTTCTGACCACCCCAAATTTAGGTACTGGATACAAGGGTTTAGAAATAGCCTCACAAAATAGTTTCGAGCCATTTTATAACCTTTTTTTTATATGGAGTTGATATCTTTTAAACTGGGTTTTCAGCTACTAGATACTCTGCTTTAAGCTTGGTACGCAAGCTCAAAAAAAGGACTGGCGTAAGCCCAAACTCCATGTAAAAAAAACGCTGGCGTAAGAAGAAGAGCTTGACATTTAGCTCCGCTCGTGTGTCCGCAGACTCAACAAAAAACGGAGTTGCCAGATAAAGAAACGGGGCTAGGCAGCACTGTTTGAAACAGCTGACTGGCCTGGCGAAACATCAAACTGTTTAGAGTTTCGCTGGGTATATCTCTCTCGCTCACTCAGAAAAATTCAAAAAAACGGCCTCAACGTTGACGAAAAACAGCGACGTTGACAATATCGACGACAATATTGATGAATTATAAGCAAGAACGAAAACTAAAATTGACGCAACTTTTTTTTTATTTTTACGTTTGCTTCCCCTCACATGATTTTAAGATTTTTCTTGGAGATTTTAATGCTAAGGTTGAGGGAGAAGGAATCTTTTGTGCGACTTCGATTTCGCCATCAAGATCATCATCTCCGTAAAGCATCAGATCGGTCATGTTAAGATTAAAGCAAGGCATGCATCTAACATAGTTGACCTGCGATTCTGTCGGGGTTGTAGCATCGACTCTGTTTATTTGACTCTCGGAAAGTTGCACTCGAACAGCAAGGGATGCATTGTCCACTCGACTCTCTGGCTTACTGAGCCAGCCCTCTTCAATGCCTGCAAAAACACCAGCGATATTTGACCGCACATATTTCTGCGGACATTCGTGGAAGAAAAGATTGGACTCCAGAGCCCTGAGATGAGATGAGAAATGACAGAGTAGCAGAAATTGGAAACACTCGAGACTTAAACCACTTGCTGAGGTACTGATTGGACCTTATCAATGGTGTTTCCGAACTGAAAAATCCACCACGAATGTGTATCGAACGGGTACAATACTGACAAATATATGTGTACAGTTCCTTGGATACGCTAATGATACTTATTCTCTAGAAGAGCAACGCGGCGTCTCGATTCTCAGCTGACTGCATGAAACTACATATATATTTGAGTCCGTCAAGGAATTTATTTACCTTGTTCCCCAGGTGCTACTTTGGACTCAGTAGGCTCGACAGAAGGCGCAACATGTATCGGTTGGAAGGATGAGATGTACAAGCTGTATGATAATGTAAGCATAGCGACTTTCTTTGGCTAAGTCATGTTGTACGTATGGAAGAAGAAACTTCAGCTCGTAAGGTGTTTAATGCGGTGGTAGGCGGATAACGAAAAAGTGGAGGACCTCAGATACGTGGGCAGGATCAAGTGACTGAAGCCCTGTCAAGCCTTGGCGTTATCACCTAGCGGAGTATCCCGATAGGAGTGTTACGAGCTATAATATAAATAATTTCGACTAATTTTATTTTATGGAGTTAAAAAAGCATGTTTTTGTCCCGAGCTTTGAAGGGAATTAAATTGTTAGGGTCTTCCTGCAACAGTTTTTGATGTTTTTTTTTTAATAAAGCGTGCATTTCTAGCCAGAGCTCGCAAATAACAGTTAACACTTATTTCTTATTCGATCTGCTCACTGAAAAAACAGAAAAAAACTAAAACCCAGTAGATTTCTTACTGAGAGAAACACTTACTTCTTTTCGTTTGTGCTCTCTGCTCAGTATTTTCCATTTAGAAAATAAATTCTTTCTGTCTACTAATAACAGTTAAAAAAAGATTTTTTAGCTAGTGCTCCCGGAATAACTGCCATTAACAATTGTTATTTAGAATTAAGCTTTACAATTAAAAGAGAATTAATATTTTCCGCACTTAGAGAGCTACGTTTTTCGGTTAGGATAAAATTAAGCGCTGAAAAGGCTCTTTCAACCGAGACTTGTGTTGCCGGTGTAGCCAGCACCACCTGAGCGAGCGCAATTAAATGCGGTGATTTTATTTTAATATCGTCAAAAAAACTGTAGAATGTTCGAATTCAGTGGCAACCGGCCATAACTCATGTCGAAGTTTTTAATGTCAGTATATATTTTTCATCAATTTTTAATTGACTGACTCTTCTTGGGCTCTGGACAGCGGTTTAACAGCATCCAAATATAATATGTTGAAAACAGTGATATTTCTTTGGTTTCCTCAGTTTCACTGATTGGTGACTCGTCTTGAGGATAACTGATTTCCATATTAGAATTTGATTCCATATTTTGATTAGTGTCTCTTCATTAGTTGCATAGAAAATTTTTCGCTTTTTTGCAACTTGTACCACATCGGTGCTGCTGTTGTCGTCCAAGTCTTCAAAAACTTCTGAATGTTTTGCCTTTAAATGACCTTTTAAATTTGTTATATGAGTTCCAGTTGCCTCACATGTTGCATTTCGATTTATTTAATTTGCTATCATATTTAAAAAAAGAATGAGTTTTGTTTTTTGGACGACCCATTTTACGCAAAATTGTAGCAGCAAAAAAAACGTTTTAAATTTTCGGAAGGCACTTTCGATTTTTTCTCCAGACGAAACAGTTTTTGAATGACACAACCATAAGGAAACAAAATTAACTGTTATTTCTTGACTGATGTGCCTACTGAGAAAAAAACATAAATTAATGTTTTGTTCTGATCCCTTTTATCGTTCTGTCAGCTAATAACTGTTATTTTCTGACACACTGAAAGTGTTGACTGTTATTTGCGAGCTCTGTTTCTAACAAAGTAACAACGTCAAAAACATATGGAATTTATAAAGCTTATAATATCCTTTAAAAAAAATTCAATTACTAGATAAAAGTCTAGTGGCGAAAGCAATTTCAAGTCCCAACATTTCTGATATTCAAGACATTAAATAATGTGCTTTAAAAAAAATAAATATCGTTTGACATTCGGCACTCCGCAAAAAGTTATTTTCCGATATAAAGCAGAACATTTTCGCGCAATGTGCCGAATTCCGAACTATACTTTTGGTTTTAAAATAAGAAAAAAGAAAGTTTGACTTTTGGAACAACTTTATGAATTTTTGGAACAAAGAAGCCAATCGTTTTTGCGTAATGTGCTGATGTTTTGCCAGTTCAAAACTCGATGATTTGATCCGCCGAATTCCGATTTGGACTCAGCCAGAACGCAAAGCTGGTTGCGCAAATCCTATTACGACATGTCCTCTAGTTTATTTTTCCCTCCCAAAGCAATTCGCACAGATTTATGGTCTTTCAAAGTATCCCCATATAAACAACATGCGAATCAATTTAAAAACTGGCCTTGATCATTCAATTTAGTAAAGAAATTATTAAGTTAACCAACTGCATAAAATAATTTTTTTTTTAAGACATGTTCTGAAGATGAAATCTTAAGTTTATATGTCTATTAATTCAGTTATTCATTTTAATGTATCAAATTTTTTATATAAATATACAAATATAGAGCAAATCCGACTTCTACGAACACTCCTCCTGGCTTTTCCGAACACAGCGTGCCACTTTGCGCTTGAAATCAGGGTAAGATTCTCTCCATTCCTTGGCTGCATCCACATTGGCTGGAGACTCGTCGTTGGGATCCGCTAACATTGATATCACAGATATCAAGATAGTTTCTACTGTGTGCACTGGCAACCAACGTTCAGATGCTTTTTCGTAGCCCCATTTATCATCTCCAGGCTCGTGCAAAATCGAAATGCAAACATCTCCATGTTTATCAATATTTGGATGCCAAATTTCTGTGACAAACTTCATTCGAGGGGGGCGCAGTGGATACTCTTTAGGAAAGTACAAATGCGCTTTGAAAAATCCTCCTTCACTGTAGAACGAAAATTCAAAAACAGTTGTAAATAAATTAAGCTTATATTTGTTCATTAACACTTAAAAAAATAAAACTATTTCAACGGGATATAAAGAGATTTAATTATAAAAATTTTTATAACACACGCAGTGGCTTCTGTCAACTTAGATAAGTAGGCATTCATTATGAAATGAGAAAAATATGAAAAATAATAAATCAAAAAATTAACACCTAAATTAATCGGAGAAATCTTTAAAAAAAATTTAAGTGCTTGAATATACATAAACTGGACCTATTTGTAGTGGGCTGTGCAGTAAGCAGCTGTAGAAGGCACTATTGATTAAATGTAAATTTAGTAATTGCATCAAGTTTACTGTAAAGATGATTTTTGGTACACCTGATAATTTCGCACAAAGCAGTTGTGACCCTGAAGTTCGCAGTCATTATGAGAATTAATTACATTCTAACAGCTTTCTGAAGATTAATTTTATGATGCAATTTCGAACTAGTCTATTTTACCAGTTATATCAAAATAAATCTTCATTCTAAAGTAAATATAAAACACGATAAATACAATAACACTCATATTCTTTCATTTGTATGTTTATTATACTTATTTCACTAGTTTATGTTAATTTTGGGTTAAAGATGATAACGGACATTTAAATTTAACTCGATCGACTATTGAAGCCGATCGCGAATATATTTTTTGAGCTGCAGTTATTTTGATAGCATCCGAACGATTATTTTCACTCGATATAGAATACATAAACTGATATGTAAGCATTTATTAAATATGTTAAGCAAATATTTACTGTAATAAACCTACTAAAGTGTATCTGGTGGTCCAATTATTAGGACTTCCCAACGAAATATATCATTTTCATCAATTAATCCAGCTGAGAAACCTTCTACTGGATTCTTATTCAGTTCTGAAAAAAAAGGAATAATTAGAATTTTGTATGATTAAAATATATGTTAAGATCCATTAAGTTTTCTACAGCTGATTTATATTATATACAGAATTATTTAACTTAACTATTTACAAAAATCTAATTTATTTAAACCAGTGATGTCCAAAATGTGTGTTTTCCTATCCTGTGTGCATACATACATATAAGTTTGGTTACAACAATAAGATATTGGATTAATCTGAGCAAAACCCGAACATTTGCTATGAATAAAGTAAAAGACTCCAACTTTTATCAGGCCTGTTCCGGTTTTTACTTTCGGGAAGATTTTGCGAAAATTAATTTCCCTTAGCTGTTCCGGTTTTCACTTTCGGCAAGTTTTTGCGAATTGAATTCAAGTGACATTGAGCTAGTGAGTTTGAATTCGGTAGGGTTAAATCGATGATTTTGGCATTCTTAGCATAAAACTAAAGTGAAAATAAAATATTTAAAAAATAAATCAATGTTTTAGGAATATTACTACATTATCAGATAAACAAAAAATAATTTATTTGATTTTTAAATAATTATTATTTCATCATACCTCAAAATCGATAAGACTCTAACCTAACATTTTTGTCGGATTTGCTCGACCTCTTCTAGTTTCCGCAAGTATTTGTGAAAGTGAATGGCAACTTTATTAGGGCTGCCCTTGTATGTGAAGAAATTAGTAAATATATTGGTACACATTTTAAACAACAATTTAAGTATTTTTAAGTATTGCGTAAAGTGAAGAATTCAATTTCTTGTTTTTTAAATGCAAGTTTGGACAAAAAAGTTTAAAATTTAATGCAAAAAAGAACTGATTATTTTTGTAAACAAACACTGTGCAACAATTGACAACTCTGCAAAAAGACATTTCTCAACACTGAAATCAACCCGCACTTTCAAAAATACAAAAGTTATAACGAAAGTAGGTTTAACCTTTGAAAAATGTTTCGACTTATGATTAAATAAATATTTTATGAAGAAATTACACATTTTAACAGGCGAAAATTCTTTTGACGCAAATGTCTGATTCGCTCAGAACATTTTCCAGCACTGTTCTGCAAAAAATTACTCAACACAATGTGTGAGGGAAATTCGGAGGGTAATTCGTAGGAAATGTAAAGGAATTTTAAGGGAAATTCGGTAAAATCTTGCGGATTGAAATTCGCAAAAAACAAGTGAAAACCGGAACAGGCCTGTATATTTAAAGTATTTGAACTTTATCAAGGATATTTTGGTTTGGGATACGATTGGGTACACCAAAGAATTCTTTTAGAAATAGCACTGACAGCTTTCGGAGATTATTGTTAGCCAACAAATTCAAACCGGAACATAAATTTGATGATGATATTGTCGCAATATTGTCAGAATAGGCAAGGATTGAAATTTACTAGATAATCAGGCCTGTTCCGAATTTCACTTTCGATAAGATTTGTCGGAATTGAATTTCTCTAACCTGTTCTAATACCATTTCAGCTATATTCAGCGGATTGATATCACTTTGAGTTGATGAGTTTAAGTCCGATAAAGCGAATAACGATCATTTTCAAACACTTAGTCTAAATTCAAAGTGAATAAATGCATATAACTAAATGCTTAAAAGTAAAATGTGAAAGCCGGAACAGGCCTGATAATAAGAAATATTCCAATTATTTAAAACTTCGGTGAAGTTAAGAGCCCAAAGGAGTGAAAGTTTATTCACAATGTATCTTTTTTTTGTTCCTTCTTAACTACAGTACTAGTCAACATTATTTTTATTTGTTCTTTTAATTAGCAGAAAGACAATATAAAACGCAAAGACAATTTTAAGGCATTTAAAATATCACTACAATATCTTCGATATCTCTTAGAGGCTGCAGACTTTGTTGAGAATTTCCTTTGTCCTTTGTTTAAAATGAATAGGGGGCTGTTTGAAATAAGCTGTGAGCCACTGTATTTATGTATGTATGCACGTTTAGGGCTCGCACGAAAAATTTAATTGATTTATACTTACATACACACAGTTTTATGTACATACAAAGATAATAACCACATTGATTATCCCCCACAAGGAAGATTGGCTTATTTACTACCATCAAAAGACCAAGGTCTTAATAAGGATGCTTAAACTGGCCTGTAGACCAAATCTGGTACATAAGTCATGCATTTGTATGTATGTTGTATATATTACATACATATGCATATTTCAACTTTCATATACATACACATATTTATGTAGGTATATCAGATTATTAAGTATATAGATAACAAAATATTATATACATGCATCCTTCGACTTATGTATATACATACACGCATACATATGTATGAAAACAAAGATATTCATTCACACATGCTTTCATGTCTGGAAAATGCTCTACTAATTCTTCTATTCTTACATACGTACACAGGAACACATGCATGAGCATATATCTACATTTGAATGTATGTATGTATATACGTTTATAAACTCATATGTATATATGAATCTATATATATATAAATATTCAGAGTTCAGACATGTGAAACATACCTGCCAATTGTTTCTTCAACAGTAATGATGATTGAGGTTCAGACATTTCAACTTTATTTCTGGAATATATTTCTATAGCAGCGCTTCTAAGTTAAACAAATAAAAAAATTTTACTTTTCAGTCGCGGTCTGCTTTAAAAGACAAATTTATTTTCGCTAATATGAAAGCCGACAATACACTTTTTTCATTCTTTGCAGACGGAACAACGTAATTTACTGAAACAGTGTGGAAAAAGACTGAATCAAACTATTAGGATCCAGTTCAAGAAACATTTGAAAAGAAACATTTATACCTTGACTAGTTCCATTTTTATAACGTGGTTTATAATAATCGATGACAATAATGGTATTCCGGGAAACGTTTTAGATTTGGCTTAGATTATTTTTAACCAAATCTAAATCAGTTGACGGCAGGGTTCGCAAAAACTACTCCGTAGCAGCAAGAGTCATAAAAATGTTGCTACGCTCTCGCTACCGCTCTCGATTTGAACAGAGCCGTAGCATAGCCATAGCCGAAAAATATAAAAGGATTTGCTCTGCTCGGAGCGGAGTTTTGTCGCGTCAAAAACTATGCTATAGTTATAGCAGAAAAATGAAATTATTTGCGCTACGGCTATGTAGCGGTAGCTAAAAAACTGAGAGCGAGATGAGAGCAGAGCAAATGAAATTTTTTTCATTTACTACGGCTCTTGTGTGACACACTTAGATAGTGACACACTTAATTCGTAAGTTTCTATACGTAAAAGTTTTATTCCGATTTATTTATTAAAAACTTTGATTTAATTTAAATATTGTGACTGAATACACTACACATGAATAAAATTAACCCTCTAACACCCAAGCATGCCTCGAGACACTTATCCGTTAAATCACAATAACTAAAAAAGTAATCCGTTCTTCAACATGAAAATATTTTTTAACTGTTGCTAATAAACACAGCTTGACATTTGCAACATGCTTGAAAGCACTCGGAAGCTTTTAATGGTGCTTTTTTTTTGGTTAAGACATGCCATGTGTTTTTTCCGTTTTTCTTTCGCGAAAAATCTCGGGAGGGTCAATTTCAATCTGCTCTTATTCTTTACACACAACAAAATCTATTTGGTTGGTGTTACATAACAATAGATAAATGACAAATCTAAGATGTAAACATATTTTCAACCGTCTTTTTCCACTGATAGCCCCAAAAGAGCCTTGAGTCACTTTTCACATTTTGTCACCTTACAGGTGAACGAAGCCTTGTACACCTTTTCTGAGCTCATTTTTGAATTCAGAGGCCGAAGTTCATCTTAGAAAAAATAACTTCACTTCTGTTTCTTCATTATTTTAAAAGATAGCCTTAGAGGGTTAAAATCACAGAATTGTAGGAAAATCAAAATCACACAAGAGCCGTAGTAAATGAAAAAAATTTCATTTGCTCTGCTCTCATCTCGCTCTCAGTTTTTTAGCTACCGCTACATAGCCGTAGCGCAAATAATTTCATTTTTCTGCTATAACTATAGCATAGTTTTTGACGCGACAAAACTCCGCTCCGAGCAGAGCAAATCCTTTTATATTTTTCGGCTATGGCTATGCTACGGCTCTGTTCAAATCGAGAGCGGTAGCGAGAGCAATTCGAAATACTACGGAGTAGCGTAGCTTTTTCAAACCCTGGTTGACGGAACAACACTTTTTGAACACTGATTAGTTTTAGATTTCGTGAACAGCTGGTAAGGATCCTAAAAAGCATTAAATAAATATTTATTTATTTCTAAAAGCTTTAAATGCGTATGAACTACGTTCTCCATATTGATATGACAGCAGAATGTAAACAAACACCAAATGTCACACAAACAATGAGTTTTAATTTGAAACCAAATCGAAATCAAAAAATCAGCTTCAGAGCAGATTTCATTTCCCTGTTTTGCTCTGGGCACACTGAACATTTTGTATGGAGCAGCTGTGAACAGCTGACTGCGAAATCAAAACCAAATCTAAAACGCTTTCCGGAATACCATTAATATTAGCTTTCGCTCTTGCTTATAATCTACCAATATTGTCGTCGTTATTGGCAATATTCAAGTACTCTTCATCGTTTTCACTTGTGTGCAAGACATTTATCTCCTATATACCTAGCGAAACTCTAAAAAGTTCGATGTTCCGCGAGGAAATGCAAACAGTCCTGGAAAACACCCGTTCCTTATCTGGCAAATCCGTTTTTAGTGTTCCTCCGGACCGACAAGCGGAGATAAATGTCGCCTTCTTCTGTTTCACTTTACGCCAGCTTTTTTTTAATATGGAGTTTGGGCTTACGCTAGTTTCTCACGTCGGTACCAAGCTTAACAAACGACTGTCGGCAAAACAGTGTTAATACTCACCTTTTTCTTATTTTTTCATGTTGCATTGGCAACACTATATTATCTGCTAGCCGACAGAATAATATTGAGCACCTTACGCAGGCGTAAGCTTTGTTTTGACTCCATAATTAACCAAAATCGAATAAGTCTTCTTCATTCTTACTTCTGTGACCATTTCTTTGCTCTAATGCTAAGAAAAAAATCACTAACTCTAACGCGGGTTATACAAAATATTTTTCACACTTTTCGCTATCTTTTAAATCTGTTTGGTAGAACTTTCAAAATAAATCCAAGCAAAAATTAAGTTTAAAACATTGGAAATATAATCATGTTTTTATATATGTTAACTTTTTGTAACTTTTAATATAAACGTATATCTTAAATTAACTATTTCTTTACGAATAAGTATAAA
Source organism: Drosophila suboccidentalis (assembly GCA_037043435.1). Classification (NCBI taxonomy): domain Eukaryota; kingdom Metazoa; phylum Arthropoda; class Insecta; order Diptera; family Drosophilidae; genus Drosophila; species Drosophila suboccidentalis. The sequence continues at coordinate 218,312 of JBAMBK010002463.1, read as the reverse complement.
AGTAGTTAAAAATTTGAGGTTGCTGGTGTATTCCATTTGGCAACAAAGACGTTTTGAAAAATGGTAAACTTACTATTTACATTCATCTGTATATAACTTTCTCCATTGAATATTGCGAAGTGATTGTTTATAAAAGTTAAACTAATGTAAATAATATTAAATTTTAAGTGAGAATACCATGCTTAAAAATTGTTCATAGTGAATTGTAATGACCCCATCCATGTCGGTGTCATGCTGTCTGAAAGCTGTTGTTAACGTCTACAAGTAAGATATAAAGGATTTGTTAAATGTCATCTGCGCAAATTGCATTCTGCATGCATTACAAATTGGCAATCATCTTAATACTTACGTATAGGACAATACAACATTGTATGAAATCATCAAAAAGAATGGTCCCACGACCAAAACGGTCAAATTTACGAAGAAGAACTTCAACAAGATGGTCAGACAGACGATATCCAAAAGACGTCAGGGCGGTTTTAAGTTCTTGTTTATCAATATTACCGGAATTGTCACGGTCAAATGAACGGAAACAATTCTGCCAATCGGTAACGTATTTCCAAAGGGCACCAAAATCCTGAAAAGAAACAGTTCCTCTGTTCTCGCGATCAAACATCCCAATCATTAGTCTGACTGTTTCGGGATTAAAGGCAGACCATGTGCCATTAGAGAGGGCTACTTGAAGTTCATCTGCAGAAATGTGCCCACTTCTGTCCTTGTCAACCCTACAACATTTTAGATGACCATTTTCATATTAAAACATACAAAATATGTACATATTTAAATAACAAGAACAAGATGTATTTATATCTACAAGATGTAGATGCTAGACACGTATATCTATGTTCCTGTTTACATACAAATTTAATATACCTTTGAAATACATCCCAAAGAAATGATTGATCTGGCATGCCGCCTTGTTGATACGACATATTTAATATAACAATTTTTAATTTAATTTTCCTGTGTTTAATTAAAGTTTTATTTTATTTCCAACAAAAAACTGAAAGATCTGAACCGAGTAGATATGACTCACAGATCGAATAAGTGAATGTTCCCCTGTTCCTATTTATTGTATCGATAAGTCACTTGTTTCGATTAATCCAGTTTACACGAAGTCCCCCTCATAAATTCATATCATGAAATGGTTTCAAAGTGGTATTAAAATAACGATTTGCTGCGATTTTGGATCACCTGAAAACTTATTATTTTTATTTTAATATTAACTTATATTCATTTAAAGTTTTCAGATCACAGTTTTGGGCGATTATCGGGCCTTATATTATGTTCTATCGATAATATATAATTTTGTGCTAGTTATATATCACTGACAATATTTGAAAAATATGTGGACAAATTTTGTCATTATTTTTTTTTTGTACAATATTTGTATAATGCTTATTTAGGTTCATTGTTATTGTCGTAACGACGCATTTTAGCGAAACATTTTAGCCACATTTTTTTTTTGAATTTTTTCTGCATTAAGCCAACACCGTGGAAAAAAAAATAATTCTGTCAAACTTCATTAAAAAAAAAACTGTGCCAGGAATTTTTATTTTACGCTTTCGTTGCTTGAGTATCCAGCAACTTGAACGAAGTCAACAGAACCATATCGATAAATTGCCTATCGACAGCGTGTGTGGACTGCAGTGCTGCCAGATAAGCTTATTTCAGGGTAGATCTGGTATATTTGAAAATGGAATAGCTTATAAAACTTTCAAATAGCTTATAGCCATAAGTCTCGCATATTTATAAGTACATAAACATTAATTTTGGTCGACTGTACTTAGTTGACGCTAAAAAAAATAAAAATATATAGCATATTTAACAAAAAAAAAAATTTTTATAAGTTTTAAATGTTTTGCGATGATTTCATTGATTATTTGAAATGAAAGATTGATCAAATTCATCGGTGGCGTATCGACTCGTTCGCTGAGCTGCAATTTATTTTTGAGCTACGTACCAGCTGTGAAGCTGCTTACTAGCTTTGACAAAATACAGACCTGTGTTGAGTGACGCTTTAATACAGAGAAGAAGAACAATCGAGAATAGAAATTCAGCAGCATCACTCAGCAGCAACGCGCGCTTTTCTTATGTGAAATTAAACTCATTGAAATTAATGTTAATAGGATATAGTCCCGACTTTAGAATACCCGTTACCTATTTAATTACATTTAAAATATTTCTTATTGCATGCTTTTAGGCACTTACATTGCTTGAAACTTAAATCAGTCATTACCACCTTTCTATTTTTCCGATCTTGTTGGATCGAAATTATTTTGTGAGGCTATTTCTAAGCGCTTGTACTCAGTATCTAAATTTGAGGTGCTCAGAAAATTTACTGGCGTTTTACAGCACTGTTTGGTAATCAGCTGATAGTTTTATTTTGACCTTTCAAAACATCGATTGGTTCAGTGTTTCGACTTGTCGAAATATTTTTGAACAGAAATGGCGACCAACAAGCAGCAAATAAATTGAGCTCTTCAAACACTTCAAACAAATTACTGATTGAACAGGTGCAACAGAGGCAAATATTGTGGGATTTGACCGATAAAAAACATTTTGATGGAATTTTTATAAAAATTTATGGATTCAATATCATTGCGGACAATCCGGAACACACCCACATTCACAGAGATACGAATCCCCCATGAATCCCCCGAATTATATGAAACACAGGTAAGCCCAAAGACACAAGTCGATCACAAAATATTAGAAAATGCGAAGGCCATCAGCCCGACATACACATCCAAAGATATGCTACCAGATGCTCACCCGTATAATGAAATGGAGCTACAAATTGGTATCGTGGCCATCCCTATTGTATGATATAAAACTCTTTGCCCTGACTGACTGACAGATCACTGTGTAGGCCAACCGGTTCAAACTACCTTCCAATCCTAAATCATAGTATCCAGTAGCTAAAAAAAAGGTGTGCGGCGCGCCGTCAGCGCACACTGCGCCTTCGCAAAGTTGTTGTTGTTAATTTTTAATCCGGCCATAAATTTTAAGTGTCAAAAATGCCTCGACTCAAGCTGCCTATGTTGCTGTTGTTATTTTGCTCGCGAGTCTTGTGTGCGTCGTTGTTGCTAGCTTGTGCGTACATTGTTGTTGTTTTTTATGACGGTCATAAAATGCCTCAACTTGAGCTGAGCTATGTTACTGTTGCTATTTTGCTCTCGAGTCTTTTGAGCGGACAACACGACGCCAAATAGGCAGAAATAACTTTGGGAGCTGCCTCATAACTCCCGGAGCCCGCCCCTGTTCTAAAGCATAGTATCCAGTACCTCAATGGCGTTTTTCAGCACTGTTTGGTAGACAGCTGGTAGTTTTATTATGACCCTTCAAAACATTGATTGGTTCAGAGCCTCGACTAGTCTAAATATTTTTGAACAGAAATGGCGACCAGCAAGCAGCAAAATAAAAGCCGAATTCGAACACGAAGAGCGACTTATACTGATTGAAGAGGTGCAACAGAAGCCAATATTGTGGGATTTGACCGAGAAAAACATTTTGATGGAATTTTTATAATTAATAATTTTTCATACAATCATCATGTCTACTTGGTCCAATTTCTCACTTAGGCAGGGTATATTCACTAGATTTCAGAAAATAAAAATTAAAATCACTTATGAAAAATGCTTAAGAACGACATTTTTAAGTAAACATTATTTTCAAGTTTTATTTTTTGTCATCTGAGGAAACCTACGTATTAAAATAAAAGTTGTTTTGGTAAATGTTACAATCTAGCTGTTAGCTAAGATATATATTTAGATAATAAATTTTTAAAAATAATGTACCTACCCGTTCGGTTCTTGAAAGAGATTCAATAAAAACTCATTTGAATTTTTTAATTTAATACCTCTTTGCACTAAAAACCAAATTTTTTTTTTACTCAAGAAAATTATTCAAGATATCACTGCGGACGGCAGTCCGCGCTAGTGACGAAAGCAGCACGAAGGGTGCGAAGGCGACTAGCATATATACACAGGAAGAATGGAAAATTTGCTATGACTGTCCGATCAGGTCGAGTTATATACCGATCGAAAGGTATTAACTTAACTTACAAATGTGCATACTAAGACTTTTGGAAACTCACCTGGTTCGTGAGATAAACAGGTGTAAGTGGGAGGGGGAAAATTTTGATGATTGGAGCTAATGGGGCCGTTGGAGCTTTTTTGAATTTTCTTTGAATTTTTTACAATTTTCATTAAAAATACGCGTCGAATGACACCTCGATCATCGAAATCGGACAACTGGTTCGAAAGATAATTAATTTTGAAATTTTTAGGGGCCTTCCGAAAATGAGATGAAAAGTCAGTTTGTCTGTTTGTCTGTTTGTCTGTTTGTTTGTTTGGATCAAATCGTTGATTAAGCTTAAATGTTTGAATGAGGACTTGTTCCTGTTAAAAAATCTAGAAACATTTGTTCAACGACTTTTTCGAAAAATCGCTAGTTTAGCGGGAAATCGCTAAAAACCGAAAAACTTAAAACCCCCATAGCACCCAAACGATAGAAGCCACAGATATGATCTATATATCGTTGAAAAGGTATTTTGAAGGGCTCTTAGGCATACCTTCGAAGTTTTATTTTTAGGTAAATAGGTAAACAGCTACAGGTGAAATAAGGTATTTTTCTCCACATTTTGGGGGTTTTTGTTAAAACGCCGCTAACGATTTTTTTTAATTTTCAATATGTTGTAGTTTATAAAATTTCGCATTTTTTGATATATGAAACATAACTTATAGCCAAATGGTTTGGAAGATATAACCAGTTAACTGAAAATATACGTTTTCTTAGATTTGGAAGAGGACCCGTTTGTCTGTTTGGATAAAATCTTTCTTATAGCTTAGAAGTTTGAATGAGGACTTGTTCCTGCTCAAAAATCTAGAAACGTTTGTTCTACGACTTTTCCGAAAATTCGCTAGTTTAGCGGGAAATCGCTAAAAACCGCTAAAATTGACACCCTCATAGCGTCCAAACGATAGATGCTACAGATGTGATCTATAAATCGTTGAAAAGGTAGATCGATGGGCTTTTAAGCATAGCTGTAAACTTTTTTGCTGAAGAACACAGGTAAAAATCTACAGGTAAAAAAAATTATTATTCCTCACATTTTGGCGATTTAAGAAAAATTTGTATTTCAAATCACTTTTAAATATGGTATATGTTGAAGACAATTCCATTCCGCATTTTTTGACATACAACACATATCTGTCAGAATTCGTTTGGGCAAGATATTACCTATTAACTGAATATATCATTTTTCTTTCCACTCCTGCTTGCTCACATGCAGTATGTACACTGCTTGCTTGCTGCGGAAGTATACTGCTTGCAAGTGGTGAATTCTTTTTGCGGCAGCAGCAACAGCATGTTGGCATGCCATACAAATTTGACAAATTATACTGTCAAAAAATATTGAAATTTTCAAAATTTCTAATGTCTTATTCAAAAATTTCTGATATCCCATAAAAAAACCTCTTTACGCGGTAAAAGTCTAGTGACGAAAACATTTTCATGCCCCAAAATTTCTGATATCCAATTTTGTGACGAATAATATTAAGTTTTACTTATGAATAAAATAAAAAAAAAATTTTTGCATTCGGCACTGCGCAAAACAGTCAGTTTTATTTGGTATGAAGAACTGAGACATTTTAGCGCAATGTGCCGAGTGCCAAAATTTTTTTTTTATTTTATTCATAAGTAAAACTTAATATTATTCGTCACAAAATTGGATATAAATATTTTACACTATACAGAAATGGATATAACGAATGCTCTGCATCATTAACTCAAAACTCGTGTTTTAATTTTGACACTCTCTATTGAGTTTTAAAGTTTCACTGTTTTCTGTATCTTCACTGCAAATACCAGTGTTGTCCAAAAGCACACTATAAAATATTTTTTCCTATGTTTGATAGGAGCTGTAAAAATTTATTCAATACGTCCTGAAATTATTATGTAGGCCGTTCTTATGCAAACCTGGTAGCACGCGTGTTAATACTAGGTATACCCGTCACTACAGCTACCTCAACTATTTTTAATCTGTAATTATTTAATTTTATTATTTTTATTAAAATCACAATTTAAGACAAAAAGATATGTACATTATTTCTTATATATTTTAAAATTATTAAATAAAATAATATATACAAATGGAATAAATCAGTTTCTTGATAAAACAAAGTAATTTGAGTTAACTCATCATGTAATTTTAATGGAATGCACACCATCCATTTTATTAAGGATAGAACACAGATTTATCTGGTTCAGTTGCTACTAATGCCTCTGATTTTATGATTGAATCTAGCCTTAATACTAATCCGTATATGGAAAAAAGTACAAATTGCTTACAAATATAGAAAATTAGCCGATTATCTTACGCCTCGTGAAAGTAATTGACAGTTTGTTTGAGATCGTGAAGAAATAAAAATTGTAATTTTTTTTAAAATACATGATTCTCGATAGCACGCACATCAGATGTTCTAATATTCCTAAAAGTTTGTTCAAAATAAACCTAACATTCAAATTGGCTGATGCTGTCAACATAGTTTGCACCTCATTTTTTTTTTTGATAAGCAATTAAGTTTATTTAAGCACGCCACATGCTACTTAAAGCACTTTCGTGTCAGGACAAGATTTATGTAGAAGCAGGTAAGTTACAGGTCTGGCAGGGATTTAGTGACGCAAAGCGGGAAAGTTTGACTCAGAGCTCAATTGATTAAGTAAAGGCGTAGGCTTTAACAGATTTTAGCATCCTTAGGTGATGTCCTGCAGCAACCTGCCTGCAGGCGTCTTGCCGTAAATCCAATTGTCCGAGATGTGTCTACGAGCCAGTCTCCTCCTCCCAAAAGGTCTCGCGAGCTGCGAAGCTAGACAGTTTGAGTGGGCTAAGAGCCGCGCTCTGTATCTATCGGCAAACCTTGTGATGCACCAAAATATCAAAACCCATTAAAAAATAGTCCTGCATTCACCGAGATTCAAATATTGAACCTTGTGTTTCGCTTGCCTATGCACAGTGTGAACTGATCAGTTAGACCAATCAGGCAACCACACAAGAATACAGAGCTTGACAGAAAATTGTGAATATCTGCACTATTAATGGCTCAATCGTGTTAAAAGTATTGAAAGTATTTCTAGTCACACATGTAGGTATTAAGAACCTAACACCTTAACTTAAAGGCCCACAGGAGGGCCTGATATTACTTTCCTAATTTAATCCTGATACTTCTATCAATTACTGTCTCTGAGATCCTTTTGTTCATACGGACAGGATATAACAAATTTTACATACTCTTAGGCTGCGCGCACACTGGGAGCTGAAAGCGGAGCGTACAGCGGAGCTTACATACGAGCTGATAATTGCAGATCTTATCCGCGAGCAGAAATTTTCGGGCCGCGCACACAGAAAGTTTAAGCTGAAGCTGATGCTCTCTTTATTGTTTGTCACTTTTTGATTTTCAAACAATATAGCTTCCAAGCGGCAGCAAAACAAAATTAATAAATTTAACTTACTTATACAAGTATGTTAATGCATATTTACTGTACTTTTCTTAAAAGACAAATGCCGAAACATAAGTACATATGTATGTATAAATTTATACTTATGCGATTATATATGTTACATATCGTATATAAATAGCTCTTAAGTTGTTTATCCCACACTGGTGGGTTTTGAACAATTTCGCTAAATTATGTTTCGCAGTCTATTTCAAAAAACAATGAAAAAGCTCAGCTCAGCCGCTGAATAAACAAACATGCTTGATCGATCAAACAGAGAGGAGCGTAGCTTACAGCTTATCGAATCAGCTCCGCTCTCAGTGTACGCGCTTTCATACAAGCAGTGTGTTTGTTTTATCTGCGGAACAAGCTCGCCTCTAAGCTCCGCTGTACGCTCCGCTGTACGCTCCGCTGTACGCTCTCAATGTGCGCGCAGCCTTACAGGATTATATCGAGGAAATATCGATATTATCGATAAGGCTATTGGAATGGAGATTTTGAGCTTATCGATATTTTTGGTGTCAGTCCTGCATTGCAACTATTGGCGCGTGAGTCAAAATTTTTTAACTTGCGCTTAAAACCAAGCAAGGTCTAATCCATTATATTTTTGTAAATTTAGTTAGGTCCTTAATGTGAAAAAAATCTCTTTGGAATAAATTTGGTGGTTCTGAAAAGGACCGATTTGATTCCAAGGCATCATCAATAATATTGGTTCAAGAGCAAGGTCAGGTGAAAAGGCGTAGGGTCATCATCAATCATAGGCATCGTCAAAATCGTAAAATATGTCAAGGGCAATGTCAGGAAAGCATATGGTCATAGTCAAGATTGACTCTAAGCTAGTTGCGCATAAGGCAAAAATTTAAAAAAAAATTGCGTGCGTGACTTTTAAAAAAAATGGTTCGCCTGCGACGTATTTTGCACGGTTGGTTATATTTTTGTTTGCTCACTTTGGCCTCGTCAATCTCGACCTTTTTGCCAGGTCCTCAAATTTGCACACGACTATTTCTTTGGGTCCAGTCAATATAAACATTCCGTAAGTAGCTCTTACAATCGAAGATTGTTCCTCCAAAGCTTGCGTCTCTTCTTTCAACCGCAAGCAGTCCCAACTGATAAATGCACTTATCTCCGGGATTGGTTTTATGGTTTTTTCGAAAAAAGTGATCTTCCGTACACTTTCCTGAAAACTGCAAGGCACCCTCACACGTTTTTTTTTTTTGCCTTGCTGGTGCATATGGGATGCACGGCAGCGGAAAAAAAACGCTGTCTCGTCCCGAGATCCAACAGAGTAAAAAGCACCAAACTTCGGACAAATGCGTTCACGTTTAATAATGTTGTGATCGCGTAGGAAGTCGAACAATTCACTTTCAGTAAATTTTTCAAACTGCCTAGTGGTCACCGCCCAACCTGTTTTTTTACACAATTTAGAGCAAATAAAAATTCTCCGTTTTAAAAAGTGTAGGAAAACACGCCAAAAATTACCACGTTGGAGAAAAAGTAGTGTTGGAAAACGTTCCAATTTATTGAAAGCAACCATGAAAAGCCCAAAACAACCGTGCAAAACACAAAACAAACATGAAGAAAGTTCATGTTGCATTAAAATTTTAAAAATCAATTTAAAAAAAAATAGAAGACTCCCTACAAATTGATACGTTAAAATGTGGAAAGTTGTCCCACATGTCACGCCACAATCTCTCAATATTCTGCGTGTGCGCTTGCGTTTCTGGATCTACAAAATTTTTGGAGTGATTAACCGTCTGGTGGACGAGTCCCTCATTCTCCAAGCAGTTGTAGGCCCTCCAACAATCCAACATGATGGCTACTCCCATCGGCTACTCGCTTTCCAATGAGTGCGAGCAATGTCTCAGTGTTTCGGCTTTCCACAGCACGATAAAGAAGTCGCCACTTTCTCGCTCGATACCTCCAATTAACGACTGGCCTTCAACTACTCGACCGCAGTTGTATATCCGCCTTCCAACTTTGGCCTCGTCAATCTCCACAAGTTTCCCAACACCACCAATCAATATTAACTTCTCTCAAGAAGCTCTTCCAATCTATTACCGATTGGCGGCTCCATTGCATCTCACCCATCAAAAGTTTCTCCCTTTATGCACATAGCATCGAAAGCGACAAAACGGCAAATTTCCTTGTTGCTGAATCGTGTTCCAGCAAAAAGGGTGTTTACCCGCAGGCTCTTAAAAAAATGGCACTGCACTCTGACACGTTTTTTTTTTCATGCTGGTGCATATAGGATGCACGGCAGCTGAAATTTAGCGCGAATAAAATTTTGGAACAGATTCTGTTATAAATAGTAAAAATAGACATGTCATGTAGTGTTGGTAAACGTTATATTTTATCGGAAAATTGCACAAAACAATTATGCAAAAGTTAATTTTGCATTGAAATTTCAAAATTCAATTTTAAAAAACCTAGAGGAGAGACCCTTAACCCTCTAATACCCAAGAGTGCCTCAAGGCACTTATCGGTTAATTCACAATAACTAAAAAATTAATCAGTTTTTTAACATGAAACTATTTTTTAACTGTTGCTAATAAACACAGCTTGACATTTGCAACAAGCTTTAAAGCATTCGGAAGCTTTTAATAGTTATTTTATTTTGACTTGTACGCTCCATGTTTTTTTCCGATTTTCTTACGTGAAAAATCTCGGGAGGGTCAATTTCAATCTGCTCTTATGCAGCACACACAACAAAATCTGTTGGGTTGGAGGGTCATAATAAAAGATAATTGACAAATCTAAAATGTAAACATATTTTCAGCCGACTTTTTTCACTGATAGCCCCAAAAGAGCCTTGAGGCACTTTTTACATTCTGTCACCTTACAGGTAAACGAAGCCTTGTACACACTTTTTGAGGTCATTTTTGAAACTAAAAGCTACAATTTACCCCAAAAAATATTATCCAACTTAGTTTTTTTTAATATTTCTTCAATTGGGGCTTAGAGGGTTAAATAATTTTACCTAAATTCATCATAAATCGCCCTTTTTCTTTTTTTTAAGTTTCTGCATAAAGCATACTTTTACCAAAAATGTATAAGATTGCAGTAGATGGGGCCATTGATTTTTTTTTCAATGACCCTTAAAAACATCATATCTCATGTCATCGGAAAAATTTTGCCAGATTTATACGTCAGAGTCATGGAAAATTGAAGAGAAATGAAGTTCACCCCTCTTAGAAGCTACAGATTACAGCGTAGGAACAGAGCCGCACAATCGGAAAAATGCGGTCTGTAGCGAAGCTTATGGAACGAACCATCCACACGGAAAAGCTCATGGTGTCAGTAGCCTATTAATTAGATGCCGTATTAAAGACGACTTCTTGCACTTTTTTTTTAATAATTTATTTCAACTAGCACAATCAACTAGATCAATGTACTTGCAGTCTACATCTACAAATTTGCAAACCAGTTGCGGTATTGACTCTAGCTGCAGTTTAAGAAGACCAATTTATCGGATTTCTCAACACGCTAGGGAAGCGACTGATGACTATAAAGCCAAGCACACACAATAGTATCGTCATGTAAGTCAAAGACTATGTGCCTCTGGGCAAGTCTACAAAATGGCTAGCAGTTTGATAGTCAACAGAAAGATCGCGCAAAACGTGGTAGCAGCTGAGTCCCACCTTATCTTCTGCATCATCCGGACATTGTCGAGTGAACAGATCTCAAAGAACAGAGCAAACTGGATAAAGTATTAAAAATATGTATGTTCATACAATGAATTAACACTTTCACTGACAACTAATAATCGAAGAGCAATTAAAGCCCGGAAAATAACCTGGTTTTGATTGAATAACTGAGAAAATTATCATCGATCTCTTGGAAATAATACTGCGGATTGATTAGTTATTGTTAATCCTTTAAAGAAAAAGTGGAGATGCAATAAATCAATGTAATGTAAAAAACCGCTGCAATTCATTCCGTGCAAATCTTATGTGCGTGCAAGTTGCGACTGCGCAACTTTTTTGTTATTAATGTGTAACGTTCTACCAACATTTAATACAACGATTAAAACAGCTGAGTTGGTTGTTACGAAGAAGTCTTTAGGGCCAACAATTGTTACTTAAGTTAGTTGTTATATGAAATACTATAAGATATACTATTTTACAAAACCCTAATATATATATTAGACATAATTTACATATTTAATAAGGCAACTTTATATTGAAATGCTTAGTTCCTGTACGTATCATATATTAAATTCTAAGTAAAATATTCTTAAAATTGTTTGCCAAATAGTAGGTTTGCTACCAGGAGGGAATCTCGCGCAATTTTCCCGCAAGTAGATTCATTTATAGTTCGTTCAGTTAATGCTGAGCGGAGTGGTAATAAAAAGTTTGTATATGCATTGGTACCTAACTGATAGCTTTCAATAGCACTATAAATTGCTTTAAATAATGGTTGCTTATTGGAATGAAAATAACCTCTATTTCCATGTATTAATTTTATCCCAGTGTGGGAAGTATTACAAATACTCATGTACATACAGTGATCTGGGCGATAGTTGTATTCGCAGGGCATTATGTGTAGCTTGTCAGGATGAAAATAAAAAAGGATATTTATAATATCTTGGTCGCCCCAGGTAATACGTAGCTTGTACTCTTTATATATAGGCAGTACGTGTTGTTCCCAATTAAATTTTCGCATTCGTGTGAGGTTCATCAGCATAACTCCAGAGTTTACTCCAAGTTGTCCATAAAATGGATGACGTGCAAACCGGTTATACCATCCGATATTTGCATTTTCGTGCTCGGGCGCAAGAGCTGCAATTTGACTCTCGTTAAATTTTCCAAAAAATTGCCATATTTCAGAAACCGGAGATAAGAATAAAATATCCGTATCAACGTATAATAAGGAGTCGACATCCGTCAATAGCGACTGCAATAAAAAGTAATTATTCAAAATGAATATCTTAAATAAGCTTTAATATTAATAAATCCTTTATTTAGAATTTATAGCCAGGTAAAACGCTACGGTTGTGAGTGAGATGTATAGTATGCATTCTGATATGATTAAATTAGATAATTGGGTATATACGAGTAGTAAAATACATATTCGGAAATTATAGTTGATTGTGGAAAAACTTAGTTGTATGTATCTATCTTCCTGCATACCTAAATTGATGTATATTTATAAAAGTCAGAAAAGCAGTTTGACAGACAAACAAACAAAACCAAATTAACTCAGTTGTCGTTCCAGATTGCACTTTAAAATGTCAGACATTCCTTCTGCATGCTAAGTAAGGCTTATTATTGTAATGATTAATCTTACCGGCAAAAATAAGCGTTGGGCGGCACATGGTTTAAAAAGCGTTTTCCATTCCATTTCACTTTGATTTGGAAATTTTAATGGTAAAAGCTGAAAATCAAATATGTTTGGCATAAGATCACGCCAGTCCGTCAATTTTTCTCTCAAAGTTTCAGTTAAAGGATCTTCGGTGAATATAATGAACTTAAGGTATTCTTGATAATCATTAAAAAGAATAGCTGACTTTATCATGATCAGAGTCTCCTGCGTACGCTGTCCACAAGCAACGACAACAATATTAAAGATTCTTTTTCCGTTATTTCTATAAAAAGTGTAAAGAAAGAAAAAGTGGTTTAAATATCATTAAAATACATATTCTGCAAAGAAGTCTTCAAAAATAATGGTAGTAGCATCTAGTATCTAAATATGAACTTTTGCTGAAAAAATAGTATAGTTATGGACATTTACACAGCCACGTTGCGACACAAAAATATAAGTTGATTTTGAATTGGATTAAAAAAGCGAAACAAGAAAGACTTTTTGCATATTATTCTTTTTAATATGATTTAAAATAAATTAATTTTATCTTTCTGGGTTTGGAATTTAAAATCCTTTTGTTATACTTAAAAAGTAAGTAAAAGGGTATATTGTATACGTTAAAATGTATGTAACAGGTAAGAGAAAGCATCTCCGACCTAATAAAGAATATATATGCTTAATCAGCATTAACTGCCAAGTCGATATACCCATGCCCATCTGTCGGTCCGTCTGTGTGAGCGCCTAGATCTCAGGGACACCGACTTCTATAAACCCTCCGCTGATCAAGTTTGTTTCAAATTTTTTATCAGCATCAAACCTTAAGCAGGGTTCTCACTGCTTCGTGCAATGTGATATCACATTTTGTTATGCTTTGTGATGATTTGCAGAATACGTCAAAGTGTTTACATTGGCAACACAAAATTTGTGTTTCACAAAATTGTGAAAGGCCTTGTGAAAAGACTTGTGAAAGCCTTCAATGTAAACACTACCAGTCAATGTAAAGAGCATCGCAAAAAATCACAACGAATCAAAATGTTCACAAAATGTTCGGAAACAAACAATAACAAGTTCCACAAAATGAATAAAAACTAAGAAATGTCACTTTGCAATTGTCCTCCAATAATAAAGATTTAATTTCTTTGAAAAAATTTATATGAATAATTCTATTATCGCATGTTTCTGGAATAATGGCTGATATTACGGCTATCGACATTCTGAACTCGTATGAGAGGCTCGTCATGCTTGATCAAGAAGCTATGTAAATCAGTGATGGGCACGTTTATCGAATCGTTATCGGTTGCTCACACAGACACTAGCCGACGCTTGCCGAATGCGAATTCGGCAGCTGCTGCGAGCACACGATTTGAATCGGGGTGCACAGCTTGCCTTTAACAAAAGCACAGTGTGCGTCGCTTGATTTTTCATGTTGCACTGAAAGAAATAGTTAAGCTCATGCGACAATGCATTGTCTGAGAATGCGGTCGGTATTTTCGTACGCCAAATGACTCCCAAAATATGCGCCTTTACTTAAAACCCTATGTAGCATGCACCTACGTGGTCACACACCAAGAATTGTGGCTTGCAATAAAAATTACATTAAAAAACAATTTTGAACATCAAATAGATTTGCTCAGCAATTTCTTTCAGTACATAAAGGTTTCGTGTATGTGTATTGGTGAATCGAACAGCTGATTCGCACGCGTGCGAGACTGTGCCCAACACTGATGTAAATACCGCAGTCACCGCAAGTCTCGCCTGGTGAAATTGGTTCGCTAAAATTTGTTGTCCTCTTTTTGATACGTGGAGTGATGCAAAAAGCGAGCTGGTCGAATGTTGCTCCGTCCATACGCAAATAATTTTTGAATTTGAACGGAAGACTTCGCAGCTCTCCCGTTAGCTTTGAATACATTTCCTCTTTTCCACGAGTCAAATTCATTTCGTCGATCCAGCAGCTGCGCTTTGCCTTGGGTTCATCATCGTCGTCCTCTAAAAGCCACAGCCCAATGACCGCCAAAGCAGCAAGCTCTGTTTTATCTTGTGAATACATGTCTTTCAGAAAAATCAGAAACAATGCTAAAGGCCCGAAAAACCACAATAAAATATAAGCTTTGACGTTTATGTTTTCACAAATGTGAAAGAAAACCAACTTGCTCGATGTGCTTTCACAATGGGATTGGGCTCATTTGAGCTGCTTAAACTTTAACAGGAGTTAACATAGTTCTTATCATAATTGTGTCAGCCTCCTTCGCAAAAAATTTTTAACAGAATGTGAAAGTGGTGTTTACATTGGATTGTCACATTTTTGTGACTTCACAATTTTGTGACTATGCATTTAGTGTTCACATTGCCTTGTGATGTTGTGAACAGCCTTGTGCAGCGTTTGTGAAGCGTTTGTGACGCAGTGAGAACCCACCTTTATGGAAAAGACGAGGCGTGGAAAAATACAAGCAATCATAATAATACAAATAAAAATCTGTTCAAGTGATAATTTTAGAAAACATACAAAGAAACTCTTGAAATACACAAGTTTTCCATCATGATGACAAATTGCGATATCAAGCAGAAAACGAAAAATATCGAGCACTCTGCAACGACAAACAACGTTTGCACTATCGGCCAGAGAGTAGGCCGCGCAATCTGAATTATTCCGTCTCCGAAATATACTTGATTTTTTAATGAATTGTATAAATAAAATATATGTTCTCAACCATTATTTAAAGCTGTAATTTCATTTAATTTGTACCTGTAAGTATTCAATGTTAACGTGTTATCCTGGCGTCCGACAAAACAAAAAAGCCAAGACTGAAATATTCGAATAAAAAACAACTTCAACTACTAGTAGTTATGAAGAAAAGATATCACAACTGTTACAAGCATAGTATCCAATCGCGTGACAGTCATATTTGTAAGATTAAGGAGCTTAGAAGTACGTTTTACTAAGTAGAAAGCTTTATTCTAATTGAGGAAAATATAGATTTTTTGGAATATTCGCGGCCCGAACTCTGTTTCCTGATCAATAAGGCAAAGTATGGTGCTTTTATTTTTTTCGCAACTGAACTTTCAGGCAGACAATTTAAATAAACGAATAAAATATTTAAAAAAAAAGACTACTAATGTCCGGCTTAAATTTTCACTGTGATCTGTATTAACAGTAACAACTCTAACATGTGAAAATGGTTGTAGTTCGACAATCCAACCTCACAACAGAAAACTTAGAAAAACAACAAAACAATAAATGAAAAAACCAAAAAAAAATTGCTGTAAAGCAGCCACATAGCTGAATAAATATTTTGTTGAACCAGGGCTCAAACCAAAACCTTGTGTTCAGCGGTTATTGATACATTTCAAAGATCTTTACCGAAATATTACTCAATAGTTAAAAACATTGAACAATCATTCCTATTAAATTAATTTGTATTTATTTAAATAACTGTATGCTTATAGTTAAAACTAAAGCTACAGGAGAAGCAGCCATAGTTACTAGGGCTTTCGACTGAGGATGTGTATGCTTAGTTACACATGAGGCAAATTAATTTTTAATTTTAAGAGCACTACTGCATGGGATTCGGATAATAATTCAGGAGATAGTCCTGATTATACTTCCAACGACCAAGCAAAATGACTCTTGAGTTTTATATACGGCTTTGCATTCAATATTCGCATATAAACATACAAAATACAGTGTGTATACTGCTGTGAATCTTACCAACTTATTTTGTACATATTCATTAATACTTACAATTCGTTAGGTCCATTGCCCATTGAATCTAAATAATCAGTATGTGGCCGCTCAAATAATATGTAGAAAAGCGTTGTAAAGGCCATTATACAAAGAAAACACATATGCAAGTGCCGCTAAAATGTAAACGATAAGTCATTTGATAAAGAATAAAAACATGCAAATTACCATTTTGCTTCTTTAATCATTTATTTCTATGCAGTCCGTGAGATTGGGTTCTACCCAATTCAAATTTCTAATATGTTTTTTCTATTCCACATAATTTTTAACTAAAAAATACAAATCCATTATTTTGCACACACAAGTGTTTTCAATCTGCGAAAATCAAATACTCATACCTATCGATACCCAAAATTGGGATATCGGCCAAAAAGAAGAATTATGGGAAAAACAAAGTACAAACCAGTCGTATAATAGTGGGACTCCTGATATTAATATCATCTCGTATTCCTTTTTGGATACTGATTTTGTATAGTTTTGTGAACTGACCGAGCAGTTGATCGACAAACGACACAAAATTAGGCAAACGGTAAAAGAAAATGCTAAAAAAGGTTAAAGTATTATTGGTAAAGGTCTAGAAGCAGTAGCCAGTCTCCAAAAAAAAAAAGAAACACACACATAGAAAGAGGGCGATTTATGATGGATTTTGGTGAAAAAATTTTTAGGGGGTCTCCACTAGTTTTTTTTTTATTGAATTTTGAAATTGGGAAATTTTCAATGCAAAATGAGCTTTTGCATCGTTGTTTTGTGAATGTTTTCAATAATATGTTCATTTTTGTATTAAAATTAAAAAAAAAAACTACTGGAGACCCCCTAAAATTATTTTTACCTAAATTCATCATAAATCGCCTTCCTTCTGTTTTTTTTTTTTTTTTTTTTTGAGACTGGCTACTGCTTCTAGACTGTTACCGTATTATTTAATTACTAAAACTTAAAGACTTAAACATTATTTTTTTAATAATGTCTGTCCTTTCATCCAATCGTGATGCAACTTTCATGCTAAATGGACAACAAGGCATCATATATTAATGAAATGGTTTTATTTGCTTAGGAAGACAGCACCAGAAAACAGCACATTGGCAAGTTACAGAAAATTAAAAAATTAAAAAATTCGTGGACCCAACTTTTGAGTTAGTCGATTGGTGCTGCATCAATATATGTACATACATCTCTTTTTTCCCATGTCTAATTAAATTTTTCGACCCAGTCATCTTTAAGTGAATCCATTTCAAACAATCAAAACTATTAATTAACTTTTTGCCTCGAAATCTGATTTATTGAAATAGTAGAGGAAACAGAAAACAAATCGTGACGCAATGTGTCCAAAAACCAACTTACTCAGAACGGGTTACATTTGAGGTTATTCAACCGAAACAGCTGTGTCAAAATTGTGAGTCTCGGTCACCAAAAATTTGTGACATCTTGTGATATGGAGTTCATATTGAGTTGCCATATTTGCATTTCACGAATCTGTGGCGCCATTTAAATGGCAGACTTCTAGCCCAAAACTTCGATCCGTTTTCAATATTTTTCCAGTTTACTAAATGAATGTTTTGGTGCTGGTGCTCAGAGTCGAATATGTTTTTTACGTTACGTTCGGATCATTTGTACTCTTTTGATTTTTACCGTATAAATAAAATATTAGTTGCCGAAAACATATCTAAATTTATTAAATATACAGATTTCGGCTAATAGCAGTTCTAAAATATTTATAGCAAAAAATCTTTAAGAAAAAATCGCATAAGCAAGCCATAAAATGGCTGAATTGACAACACTTGAAGTATATGTTTTTTATCGATTGTACAAGACAAGAATTTTTTTTTATAGAATCGGAGATACAACCTTGTTACTGAGACAAAACATCTGTGTACGAGTATAAGCACAATAGCAAATACAATATTTTGTGTAGATTGTTTCAATCAATTCTTTGTGTATTACATTGGTCCTTTTTATTTACCAATTTACCGTACGTGTAACCTTACATATGATTGTGGTATTGTATTAATATTCTTTAATTTCCAGATCTATAAAGATATTGGTAAAGTTTCTTGTCGTAATGGGAAGTATTGAGAAGGCTTGCATTTCCGGATTTCTTTGCCGCCTTTGCTCAGAAATGCATAGAACTGTTATACACATATATGGTGATCACGGCCAGCGCTTGTGTCTGGTCGAAAAAATTAATGGCTACTTGCCAATCACAGTACGTATGAGTAACCAAATTTATTGGCGAACAAAAGTCAAAATGATAGTTTTATAAATAGATATCTCCAACTGATCCATTGCCTAAAACCATCTGTAAAACTTGTTTATATCGAGTCGAACAGCATTACACCCTTTTAATGAGACTCACACGTATGAGAGAAGAACGCAGACTGACGTTGATGGGCTACCAATCACATCGGGATGCAGTAAGATAAATAATCTTTAAAGAGTTTGTTATTTTTAATTTGAAATATATATTCTTGTTAAGGATAATTTATCAATATCCAGTGTCGAATGGTCTGATGACGAGGAACCAGCATCTACAAGAAATAATGGCTCTCCAGGTGCAGCTAAAAAATCGAGCCCCAATAAGCCCACAACCTCAATTACAAATATCAGAAGCAGTAATAATTTAGATAACGCAGGAACAAGTACTGCTCAAAATATATCGAACGTTAATATTGCCCCTAGTGCTGCAGAACACGGTCCACAAGATCAATATCCAACGACTTAGAAAATCCAATGTTTATTTACCTTTGTTTAACTTAATCAAACACAATATTCATATGTACGTATTATTGATAAATTAATATATATATATATAAATAATATAATGGCATCTACGACTAGGTAACACACATTGTTTAATTGTCATTACTTTATAGTTTTTGAACGTACGTATTATGTACATATGTATAGTATGTACGTTTTTAACCGGTCAGTGAGAGCACGAGCAAGTTGGCATGGAATTAAAGACGTGCGATTAGACTACATGACAACTGACTGTATACTAATTTCTCCGTACATGCGGATCTTATAACACATGTAGCTAATTTTCGAAAATTTTGGTCACGATTATTATTACATTATATTATTACTAGTCTTATTTTTTGAAAGAATCAATTTAGTAAGGAGAGTTGTGTTTATTTACACCAGTTTACAAAATTAAACATTTTTTTGCAAAGTAAATAAAAGCATTTTTCTAATGGACTTTGGCCCACTAAACACGAAAATGGCACTTAAAATTTTGTTTATGGAATCGTTTTCGAAATATTCAAATATTTTCGAATTTTCGAGGTTACTCCAACACTTTTGAGCATATTTCATCTCGTTTTGAGAAGGGCACCAAAAATTTCAAAATTAATTATCTTCTTAACCAGTGATCGGATTTTGATGATCATTAGACGCGTATTTTTGATTAGAATATTACAAAATTAAAAAAAAAATCAAAAAGGCTCCAAGGGCCCCATTTGCTCCAATAATTTAAATTTTTCCCCTCTCACTTACACCTGTTTATCTCACGAACCAGGTGAGTTTCCAAAAGTCTTAGAATGCACATTTGTAACTTAAATTAATACCTTTCGATCGGTATATAACTCGACCTGATCGGACAGTCATAGCAAATTTTCCATTCTTCCTGTGTATATATGCTAGTCGCCTTTGCACCCTTCGTGCTGCTTTCGTCACTAGCGCGAACTGCCGTCCGCAGTGATATAAAGCTTGTATCTGTCGTTAAAAAGGATAGTGTATTTTGCTCTATTTGTTTTCTTATTCTGCTATTATGTATACGATATATGTAAATCATTCGTTAAGAAAGAAAGAATATTGCTTAATTTGTGATCTTAGTCTATCGTGGAGTAGTATCAATAGAGATTGAGACTAGAGGTCTGCATGGATGTACTCAAAATGTGAGTCCAATTGAATTCAACTGAATGAGTTGAATGCAAAGCATACTATGATTGATTTTATATCTATTTGAGTGAAGTTTTGTTCCAAACGTTCGGCATTCATACGAGATGAGTTCAAATGAACTAAGATGTAAAAACGATAGATGACATTGGCATTGTCAAACAAATTCGAATTACTCGAATGTGTTATTTTAGTTTAGATTTTTTTAAGACTTATGGCAAAGATGGATGGAAAAATTAACGCACAAGATCAAGCCGCTAATAAGCATGACTAGGTGGCACATGCATAAGAATTTTTCTCCGCTTTTGGACAAAACAAGTTGCAAAATATTTTCTATACCAGCAAGCCGTGCTTCTAAAAGAGTATTTTCTGACGCGCGAAATTTGATAACTGAAAAACGATGTGTGATTGCCACAACAAAATAATGTTTCGACATTCAATATTTTATAGCTATATAATTAAAAAATGTATTAAAATAGCTTCAAGTCATTATTTTAATTTCTGAGAAATCAACGGATTTTTTATATTTCATATTATTGCAGAGCGTTTTTCAAAATAAAATGTTTCTGGTTAATTCGAATGAACTCAAACCAAATTCAACTTCTCTGTCTTTCACATTCAGGCCTATACGTTTGAATGTTAGCCTACGGAGTCTCACACGAGCTCTTCATTCAGCCAAAGGTTTTCAAGTTCGAATTCATATTCACTCGTTCATTTTGAGTGTGAACGCTTCATTTGTCATTTTGAGTACATGCAAGAGATTGGGCTGTATAAAAATGCAGCTACAAGTATCTGTAATGCGCACATCGTGAGTCCGTCAATATCTGAATTCGATAATTGTTAAAATTTAGTTCTTCGATGATTTATAATTTCAATCCGGAATATCCACGTTTTCAAACCAACAGTGTAAAGAATTTTAAAAACCGACATATGTATATGAAAGAACCTGCATTTCGTAAATTCGACCGTATCCATGCAATTCGTGCATCTGCAATTGCACTCGCACACCGACCTTTTATATTGCTTGAAATTATATTATATTTAAATTTAATTTTAAAAAGAAATAGAAACATTTCTTCAAAGGCGTCCGAAATTTGTAATCCTATATATTTTATTCGTTCTGTTGCTAATTGTTTTTTAGGTGTTACATTTTTCACTTATAATTTAATTTTAAGTGTTTATTAAGCATTATAAACTACGGATATTTTAACATGTGAACTTAATACAATTAACAAGAATTATTTATAAATAAAATTAAGCACATATTTTAATTCAACTCCAATTTGTTGTACTGTGCACAATTAGAACAAGAACTGTAACATTAGGGAGGTTCCGATGATTTAATACCTTGTAAATCGTTCCAATGGCAGTTTTATATGTTTTATTTAAATATTATCAGGCTTTATGGGGCATACTGAAATTGATAATTGGCTGAATTAAAATATTTTTAATTTGAAATACAAAAAAATGTAAAAATAAAATAAATGATATTATTTTTACCAGAAATAATTTCAATGATAAGTTAAAATATTTAAATTTATAACAACCCATTTACTAACTTCTTAAGTAATACCCGTTACTAAAAAAATCAGTAAATACTTGAAGTAACATACTTAGCTGTAATATACATTTATAAATAAATACGCCTTTAAGTGGATTCATTACTGTTATACTCTCAACTTGTTACTACTCAAGGTAAAAAGCTCAATTTGTTGAAGAATTACCAAAACCAAATAAATCAAATTAAAGAAAAAAACAAATAACAGCAATATTAAAGCTATGGCCTATAACTTTGGGCAAATATGATAGAAATCGCAATCCCGACATGCATTGAAAGCTTCATCAATATCGGATAATACAATACATGTTATGAAACTTTGCTGTAAATAGTAACATTATATTCCGTACATTTTATTGACGGCGACGAGTATTACGTTGCTTATCAAACCGCATTTCCATTTCCTCAAGTACTTTTGGAGTGTAACGCACAACAAGCTTTACGGATCCGACAGCTTGTTTCAACAGTTCCACCGCTCTCTCGTGATTTTCACCTTCAACGGACTGAAAAAATATTTAAAATGTGTATCGAATTAATCATACAAATAATTTAATGTAAAAAAAGTATTATTCTACTTATTTTCAAATGTAAACGAAAGCCGCCCTCCGGAGTACCATTCTAAATAGATTTTTTTTAAATGTATTAAAAGTTAAAATATGTAACTAAAATAAGGAAAAAATTTCTAAACCTATGTACGCTGTACCTAAATATGGGCAGTTCAGAATATTTTCTGGCGGTTTACAACACTGTTTGGTCAACAGATGGCAGCTTTATTTTGACCTTTCAAAACATCGATTGAATCAGTGTTTCGACTAGTCGAAATCTTTTTGAACAGAAATGGCGACCAACAAACAGCAAAATAAGAGCCGAATTGAGATCTTTGAACACAAAGAGCGAATTAGACTGATTAAGGAGGTGCAACAGAGGCCAATATTGTGGGGTTTGACCGAAAATAAATATTTTGATGGGATTTTTATAATTAATAATTTTTAATTTAATGATTTGGGTATTAGTTCATGCTACTGCTCTTATCCTATCCATTTGATCCATTTTCTATTTTTTTGTTGTTATCAATGTTATTTATTTGTTTGTTGTGCACAGCTGACGAGCAGTGTGACCACAGCAGCATAAGACCAACAATCTCTCAACTTTTTAGTGATTTTTGATATTATGCTGTCACACTAAAGTTTGTATGGCCGGACTTCAAAACATCGAACATTCTGAGCGCCCAAAATGTTTTCAGCTAGAGCGTACTACGCTTTAATTCAATTTATATTCGGTCGAACTTCGCTAACTCGAATCACCATTATCCAAAGAAAAGGTTCGAGTTATGGAGATATTTGACCTAGAGTTCGTTTTCTTAAGTTTATTAATTTTACTGCCACTTATTTAGCTCGAGTTAGAGAGAAATTCGAGTTAATAAATTTCGAGTTATGGAAGTTTAACTGTATTTATTCTGCCAATAAATTACATTGTTAATATCTTCACTTTTTATGGCCAAATCGCCAACTTGTCCTGCCTGACATTATAGGGAGGCTTCGTTCCAAATTTGGTGCTTCTAGCTTTTATAGTCTCTGAGATCCTTTCGCTTATACGGACCGACGGATATGGCTATATCGACTCGGTTGTTGATGCTGATCAAGAATATATACAGGGATGCCACGGAAATCGCAAGCGAAATAGAAATCCGCAGATAGCAATTCCGCACGGAAATTTCCGAGATGCCACAGAACTTCGAGAGATTTAATATTTCTTAGCATTTTCACCAACCTTTTCGAATTAGGCTGTTAAGGGTTGACACCTTCTCAGATTAAATTACCCAAGGGTTTGATTAGCATCTTTTTCAAGTTTATCATTGCAGAGCAATAAGCTTCTTTTTTTTTCTTACTTAATAAACATAATTTAATTTATTTATGCAATAATTGATTTTGTTTAGCTAAAAAAATTTTAAAAGTATTTGGCGCGAGAAAATAAAAGTTACTCGACAACTCTAGCAATTGTATGCCATTAATCTGGCAACTCTTCGTGACAAATGTTTTTACAAATTGCACAATCAGTTAAAGGTTTTTTTTTGGGTAAAACTTGATTTACCTCAAATTACCTATTTTTTTAATGCTTAATTTAAAGAAAACTGAAGTGGTTCCATATATTTTTTTTAAATGCCTTACTTCGAATTCTGACTAAAAAATGTGGCATCGCTTCCCCCGACTTTGAAAATCTAAATTGGACTAGGTGGCAGCATCGGACGAAAGCGGATTTAGCGCTTGTTTATTCCGCACAAAATTATTGTGAGATTTGACCTGTGGCACAGCGAAATGAAATTGAAGTGAAATTCAAGTGAAAGCGATATCTGTGGCACCCCCGATATACTTTATGGGGTCGGAGATGCTTCCTGTTACATACTTTTTAACAAACTTATTATACTTAATATTTTCATAGCTTGCCAACTTCGATTCTGGATTACTTGAAGTTAACAACATAGCTAACTACTGACGCATCACAGGACTAGAACTGTGGTATGTATGTCTAGACACCAGCCGTACTGCAGGGCAGACCTACAGCCGGGTAGTGTAAAGACCACCAATACATAAACATTTCTCTGCTCGTTCGTCTTGAGCAGCAATGTTTTTAATCCTATTTTTTCTAAGTTTTTTGCAATCCATGCAAAAACATGTTAGATCAAACAAATGCATTAAATATCCTCAGACTATTTTTTACTTATTTTTATATTTCCAGTTTTAAATTTTATGCATGCTAACTTAACTTTTAATTAAAATTTATATTTTCTATTTTTTAGTCCTCTGCTGACGTAAACAATAAATAACAAATAACGGCGTAAGATTGAAATGAAAAACATACCACACCATTTACAGAAAGTAACTGATCGCCTCTTTTTAATCCTCCATGCCTGTCTGCTACTCCACCAGGTATTATCCGGGATATATAAATGGGGGAATTCTGCTCCTTGCCTCCCATGACATTAAATCCCAATCCTGCAAGAAACCAATATTAAAATGTTTTAAGTTTTACTTTTACAACTTTTTTTTACCATAAATTTCACATTTAGTTTCATTTAGTGAGGTTTGTCATATTTATTGGCACAGCAAGCATTTTGACATTTGGGGGCTAATCTGCGCCGTTATCGTTAACATATGGGCATCAATGGAAAGGTCATTTAAATTCCGTTTGAATGATACAAAACTTTCCTTAACCCATTAAGTACCCATTGAAAATTAGGAATTGTTGTAAAGGTCTACTTTTGAAACATTTTTCCTTGGGTTTAAAAAAAAAATGTTTTGAAAAAATTCAAAATGCTCGCTAGGTTTGCCAGTGTACATATGTACGTATAAGTAGTATAGTACATACCCTCCTCTGTTTTTGGTAATTCGACAACTCGTGGGTGGGCGTGCCCTTCACTGGCAGCAAACGCAGCAACGGTAGCCTTAGCTGTGGCAGATGCACGAACATCATGTGAGCCTTGAATATCCACTGTTTCGTAGACATGCTCATAGACTTCACGAACTGAGTTTAAAAAATCAGAGTTTAGAACCTTTTGCAATGCGGCTAACTTTGTTGTTGGGAAATCTCCACTAGCCTGAAGCTTTTCTAAGAGCTCTATTGATCTTTTGACATCTGTAAGAATATATTGATTAGTTAATATATACATACATACATGTATGTGTGTACATATGTTTCAGCATAAATACATATGTATGTTTGTATAAATGTTAGTTTGTACATATACACAAATTTACAATGTCTTCCTTACCTCTTGCCAAAGTTAATGGTTCGGAAACTTCGGTCATCTTAAGACACTTGTATCTTGTATCTCAACCAAAAGAATTTGAATTCTTGATTTAGTTTGATAAGATTTGATTTCCAGGTCAAAAATATATTTATGTAGATTCCGTCAAGACTAAAAATACATCGATGTATCGATATAAAAGCAACAATGCTGTCAAATTTTTAATTTCATTAGAATCTATGATGACTATCTAGGGTATTCCTGAAACAGAAACAGATTAAAATTTGACTTCGTCGGTCAGCTGTTCACAGCTGCTCCATACAAAATATGTAATGTATGAAACACGAAAAATCTGGTCTCACTAAAAGTTTCGAAATAATTAGTCACTTCGATAAAATACGGAAAAATTGGTAAGAATTAACGAAAAGTCCAAGATGGATGTAACAGCGAGGAGAGGGCGAAGGGAAATGGAGCTGAAGCACAAAACTAGGTAAAATAATCTGGATGTAATGTAAAAACGGAGATGTTTGGATAGCAGCTAATACCTTATAAATAACTGGTAATTGTAAATGGATTCAAAAGCTACTCTTTTGTCTTTTTTGTTTTTAATCACTAAATCAAAATCTAAAGTGTTCAAAAGATTTGCTCTATTGAATAGCAGATACTTTTTTTTTTAGAAATGCATTGTTGTAAAATCTACCACTTGGTCCAAAATGTTGAACATAGTTACAGTGAAGAAGCTATAATTACTAAAAAATAACGAAAAAATATTTATGGACAGTATATTTGGTATTGGTTGATAAATTCCTATGCTGGTTTTTGGTTCTAAATGTTGGTTACGGATTGTATTATATTAAAGGGAATCCTGTAATGGATTCATGTAAATTCAATCTCGAGCAGCTGTTAACAGCCTATGTGTAAGATCACAATAAAAGGTTTAAGGAATTGAGTTCTGAACGCAATTTGTTTTTTTTTTTTGCTTGTATGAGCGTTGTCTTCGTCTAAGAGCAATTTAGCTGAAGCACGGAGCTGGTAATGTTTGAACTTCTTTTCAATTGTCAATCGGCAGATCCGTTTAAATCAAACTGAATAAGTTTCAGGAATACCATTATTGTATTTATTAAATTAGCTTATCATGTAGAAATAAAAATCGATATAATTAATCGGAATACTTTTGATATAACGATGTTTTCTCCATCCCTTAGCCACCTCATCTGTGTTGCATTTGTCAATTTTTCCTAATTTCTGACTTGATAAAAAAAAATGCTGAAAGTAACTGTTGCAATATTAACAATTTTAGGATGTATTTGGCCGCTTCACAGTGTTATGTTTCACTTGACACCTAACACACAAAAGTGTCTTAAGGAAGATATTCAAGCCAATCAATTGGTGATGGGTGAATACGAGGTCTCAGATGTACCCGGTCAAGTCATAGATTATATTGTAAGTTAATAGATTGCATTTGAAGAAGACATCTAAAATTAAAATATTTAATAGGCTCGAGACACTAAAGGTCACATACTGTCACAGAAGGAGCATGTCACCAAAGGAAAATTCAGCTTCATGTCGGAGGTTTATGACACGTACGAAATTTGTTTTATTTCCAAAGTGCCACCACGTAAGTAAACGTGATCTAAAATTGTGCTTCCACTAAGTGTTGATCATTTTTAGAGCAACGTGGAATTAGTCAGGAAGTTTCGCTAGTGACAAAAAAGGGAGTCGAAACTAAGAGTTACGAAGGCGTGAGTTCGAATTTAATAATTTATATTATAGTACACCATTTAATCACAAACACTATCCTTAGATTGGCGAGGCGTCCAAATTAAAGCCGCTAGAAGTTGACCTTAAACGCTTAGAGGACCTCTCTGATTCAATTGTTCGTGATTTTGCTCTGATGCGTAAACGGGAGGAGGAAATGCGTGACACCAATGGTAATATGCTGAAGACACCGAAAGCTCTACATTTTCTAAATTATTAAATGTTTTGTTTCTTTCAGAAAAAACTAACAGCAGGGTGCTATTCTTTAGCATTTTCAGTATGTGTTGCCTGCTTGGATTGGCGACATGGCAGGTCTTGTACCTACGCAGATATTTCAAGGCAAAGAAACTCATCGAATAGTTTAATCGGAATGCAAGGCGTGTTTATGTAGGTTTTCATAATTCAGGACCTCAACGCAGCACTTTCCAACTCATTTCACAATAAATTTAAAAAAAAAAAACAAATGTCTTGCTTATTTTTTGTTTTAGATATTTTGGGGTTTAAGAAAATAAAAAATGTATGCATTTTCTATTTATTAATTTAATTAACACACAACAACATTTTTACAACGATAGATAATAATTATGTGTAATACTTTAAGCGCAGTTTACAGTTTCCATTTGGTGTTAACCACATTGGCGATTTTTGGAACGGATTGACTAAACGGTTGTCTCTTTTAGCAGCACTCCTCTATCTGTATCTGTATCTAGCTTTGAGGGGCAATTACCTTCGCCCTCTGCATTGATGCTTGGAGATATGGGCTTTACCACAATATATTGGGAGTTAAAAACAGGACTTGGCAAAATACCAGCATCATCCACATTCGATTGCTCCATCCAAAGACTCTCGTCTACCATTGTCTGATCCATTAAGGTTTTTAATAAACTCAGTGTCTTGTCGAGGCATTTTGGGCTTGTGGACCCTAGAATAACAACACAAAGTAAACTTAAGGTATACATCATGTCGTATAGAAAATATTGGGTGCATTAGGGCAAACATTGTGTTCAAGCATTTTACGACAAAAAAAAAAAGCAATTTTTGTTATCATTGAATATTATACTTAATTTTCGTAATATAATAATTTATTTAAGAATTTTAGAAATCAATATTACACTTACTATATAAAAATTAGATTGACAATCAGAAATAAAAATACAAATGTATGAACATGCACAGTTTTATATTGAAAACTATTTTATATAAATTGAGTTGATAATTTATATAAAATACTTTTTCAATATTGTAAGCCATTTTATATAAATTGAGTTGATAATTTATATAAAATACTTTTCAATATTGGTAGAAACCTTGAACATAAAAGTCGGCCTAGTAGTTTTCATTTCAATCGGTAGTCCTTATAATTAGCTGCTATAATCGATTAAAAGCAGGGACCGTAATCATTATGAGTTATATAATAAAAATTACATAGTAATGATTATATTATAATTTTTAACAATTTTGTTTAGTGATAATAATTATTTTTGAGTAATTTTATAAAACTTAAACCGTAATCATTATTTTTGATCAAAAAAAAATAAAACTCAAAAATAATGATTATTAATGATTTTTACTTTTTTCTTCACTGATAATAATTATTTTTGAGTAATTTTTTAAAACTTAGACCGTAATTATTATTTTTGATCAAAAAAAAATAAAACTCAAGAATAATGATTATTTATGATTTTTATTTTTTTCGCTCAAAATAAAACTCAACAGTAATTTACGGCCTCTGGGTTAAATATTTTGCCAATATTATTTTTTATTCTTATAAATGGAACCTAAAGCTACCTCCCAGCATAACTTTTTTTTTCTAAAATTTTTTAAAAAAAAATTAAATAATTAATTTATTATATATTTCAAATTATCTTTATTTTTTTCGCTCAAAAATCTTTTTAAAAAAATTTTAGAAAAAAAAAATTATGCTGGGTGGTAGCTTTAGGTTCCATTTATAAGAATAAAAAATAATATTGGCATAATATTTAACCCAGAGGCCGTAAATTACTGTTGAGTTTTATTTTGAGCGAAAAAAATAAAAATCATAAATAATCATTATTCTTGAGTTTTATTTTTTTTTGATCAAAAATAATGATTACGGTCTAAGTTTTAAAAAATTACTCAAAAATAATTATTATCAGTGAAGAAAAAAGTAAAAATCATAATCATTATTTTTGAGTTTTATTTTTTTTTTATCAAAAATAATAATTACGGTCTAAGTTTTATAAAATTATTCAAAAATAATTATTATCATGACGGAAAC
The DNA here is from genome assembly GCA_037043435.1 of Drosophila suboccidentalis. Lineage (NCBI taxonomy): Eukaryota > Metazoa > Arthropoda > Insecta > Diptera > Drosophilidae > Drosophila > Drosophila suboccidentalis. The sequence continues at coordinate 188,563 of JBAMBK010002463.1, read as the reverse complement.
GCAGAGATTAAGGCCCTATTCTCTTTCAGCAAAAAATTTTTTTCGACTTTTTTTTTTTGCATTTATTTATAGCTTGGGTAGTTGTGAATATGCCCCTAAAAGGATTTTTAGAAATTCGAAATACTTAAGGAGATATGGCCATTTTTATCCAGCAATGTTAATGTTAATGCATGTGAAGTCAAAACTTTAAACGCGTTTATCTCGAAACCACGTTTTTCGAGCTGGCGGCCACGATTCCGCCAGTTCTACTGAACCGATTTGGATGAAACAAAATTTAATCGACGTAGAATTGTCACCATTCTGGCCCGAAGTAAAATAAAAATTTTGCGATTCTTTTTACTATTTTTTTTTTACACTAAACTACAAAAAAATGGGTCCAAATTCGATTTTCAATTTCAAGTGGCCGCCATTTTGTCAAAAAAAATCGCAAAATTTTTATTTTACTTCGGGCCAGAATTACATCTATGCTGATCATAACCCCGTTTTTTTTTTTCATTTCCGACGCTCCGGAGACCCGGAATCGTGGCCGCCGTGACGACACCTTTTTTTTGCACCACCAACTTTGAAGTCTCATTACTTTTTATTTTCTTTCATTCATTACTAATTCAATAAAAAAAACAAAATTCAAATATCTTTTTGCGTTTTCAAATGAGAATTTTTTAAAAAAAGGTCCAAAAACAGCAAGCTGAAGGAGAATAGGGCCTTAAGAAAAAATAAAGATTTTGGTGTAAGCCATTTTTTTCTAGGTCCACTAGAAGTGTGTGATTTTTTTAGTTAAAAAAATAAAAATAATCATTATTTACGGTCCCTGATTAAAAGTATTTTTTTTGGCCATTTCTTAATAGACCAAATAAAATAAAATTCATGTATAGAAAAATATACAATTTCTTGTGCAAAATCCGATTAATTTATGTTATTACAACTCTTGATATAAAAATATTTATATATTTATGTATTTTTTACATCACTATTTATAACGTATAATTAAGACCTTTTGCAAGCTGTTTCCATACGCTTCTCTTTTGAAAACTTATTTCATAAGATGTAAAAGATTATGTCAGACATGAATTTTGTAAATTCCAATTTCCACTACGGGATACATTAAGATTTTTGGTTATAAAACGAATTGATAAAAGAACTGAGAATTCTTAATACTATTAAATGATGAGCAAGTGTAACATGTGTGTAAAATGTAAGTAGTTGATTACTGACTAATAATGAAGTAAATCAAAAATTGTATTCAAATGTACGTACTTTAAAACATCGAGCTTATTTAACTTGTTTCAAAAAAGATAAGCTCAATAATAACAAATATTTGTTTTATAAATAAATCAATGTCATAAAAGTTAGTTTTGAACAAAATATTTAAATATTTTAAAATAAATTTTTGAGAAAAAATAAAGATGTTACTTATTACCTTTTTTGTACCACAAATTATGTTTTCTATTTTCTGTGTTCCTGTCATTTTTTCCATTATTATAAATGTGAGTAAAAATTAATAAGTATTGACGAAGAAAATATAAAAATTGCAATTTGTCTGATGAGAGAGATAAGAGTTTCTTTTTTTCCATATCAAAATAAAAATCAAACACGATTAAGCATTTAAAAAATGTTTATTAAAACGATAGGCTATAAACAAAATATATAAATAAAATTAAAAATAATTAAAATGGTTATAAGATTGCCCTTATTGGTAAATATTGTTGATACACTCATTAAAAATAAACTTGTGGGTTTATAATATTATTTAAATATGTATTTAACAAAGGGCGGTAAGTACCCTTAATTTAATCTCCAATATATTTAGATTTGTTTAAAAAAATTAGAAAACATCACAATGAGAAAAAATATAACAACAATTAATTTGGCCAGGTAGCATATTATTTTACCCAAAGAAATGTTGACGAAAACAAATGCAGGCATTAAGTAGGTAAAGTATTACTTTTGTACGAACAATATATAAGTGAATAATATTAGTTTCGATACTAGAATATGTATGTATATTAAAAAGAAAGAACTTATAAATGATAATTTACAATAAATACAAATAATAAATATAAACTTAAATTAGTGAATGCTACAACACATATAAAAAATACTTGGGTTGCGGTTTTGACTATTTGAGAATGGTTTTGTGGAGCAAATAGGTTCAACATTATCAACATCGTCCTTTCTAACAGAAACAGTAATGTCATCCCTGTCCGCTGAATGCATAGATATTCGTTGCAGGTCTTCTAGTCGAGATTTTAGTTGCACAGGTGTGACAGCAGCTCTTGATTGTTTTTCAGTGATTGCGTTTACAGCATTCGAACTGATCAAATCGCCGATTCCAGTCTGCTTGCAGTGATGTTTCTTATGATTAAAATTTGTATTATCCAAACATAATTCGCATCTCATGAGCTCTGTATTCAACGGATTACAACTGTTGCTTGAGGTAGTTGTGGAGGTGCTTCTCTGCTCTGGATATGGTGAATGAGACTCATTGCTCTCTGGCGTGTACGGGTCGACATGTGTGTTTTCAACACAGGCATTTAAATGCTGCATGTCAATGCGATTTACAATTATTTTGTCGTGTGTACTACTCAATATTGAACTTTTCATTATATTATGGCACATTGGGCAAATTTTTTGAGTATATTGAGTCGTATGTTCATCATTACTGGACTCACTGTTGGATAATGGTGTACACATGCAAATACATGTATTATCGGTGTCAACTACATTGATGCTAATGCTTGGATAGTTTAAGGAATAATCTTTTTTCGTGTCCTCGTACTCTATCGTTTTTATAATCTTTGTATTAGCAATACTGTTTGAGCTAGAGTCTTGCAATATCTTTTTATCTCGGCTTAGATTCTGTTTTAAATTGCCATTTACGATTTCAGTGAAAAGTTTATTCGAATACGGACAGAATTTGCTTAGAACGGTTGATGTCAAATTGTTGTTGTTATTTGCTTGAGTGTTTGTACAGCTGCAATCACATGATCTATAAGTACCTTTGTTTTGCTTTAGGTGAACAGTTAAGTAAATGGGCTGCATGATCAGAAGAGAAAAGAAATTATTAGAAATATCAAGAGAGCTGTCAAATAATTATTAATACATATAGTATATTTATTATGCTTATATACCATAATTATTTCATAATATGGTAAAGTATTTGAGTGTACATATCTGTCCCTTTTAGGTACCTAGTAACTTATTGCATTATTAAAAAAAAATATCTTTTAATTCTCACGGGGAAGAGTATACAAAAAACGAATACGCAATTTTGTACAACATAAAACATGAAAAAGGTTTATGAGTGAATAAAAAGATTGTTAAGTTTCGCTATATCGCTATGCAAATTTTATACGAAAATCTAGCAATTCATTTAACACTTTAGAACTGACATCAAATTTTAGTCTCTGAGATTGACTCTTATAGTAAGAGGGACAAACGGACGAACTGGGCTAAATCCACTCTGGTGTTGATACTGATCAATATTACATATCGTTTAAAGGGTCGGAGATGCGGAGGGATTTAAAATATAAATATAATTATATTATGATGATTGATGCTTTAAATAAATTAACAATATCTTATTTAAATCATATTATTTGGAACAATACAAGTAAAAAAGGAAATCTTGATTAATTAAATTTTAATGATTTAAGGCCTTGGGTTCAAGGACTATTAAAATCGATCCGCGAACCAAATGAGAATTTTGATTCCGAACCGAGCAACCTCCAAAAATTTAACGTCTTGCAATCCAGTTAGTGAGTTTCATCACTTTCTTCAATCTATCAAATCACGATTTCGAAATTTTCAGCTAACTAAGCTATGTACGCAATATCCAATTAATATTAATATTATTAAATATGGTTAATTGTCTATTAATTCTAATGGTAAATGCTTTGTTTCTCATTTTGAATGAATGAATATTGTTACCTTGTGGTCGCCCATGCAGACAGATTCTCCGATTATATCATATTTATATTCGCTACTTGTTATTATGTCTTTAACTTGCGGAGTCATCAGAATACGATCGCACCACGATGGACATCTAGTTGACATGTAATCGGTGGGCATTTCAGGATCTTCTTCGAAGGGATATGACGGAATAAAAGTTATTGGATATTCAATCAGAATTTCCGTAAGTGGCTCCAATTCTTTATCAAACTTTTTTAGCTTAAATGAAAAAACCAATGTGGCAATAAATTGTGTAATGCATATTATAAAATATTACCCAATATTCTTTGAACTTAAGCTGATGATCGGCGTGACTAAATTCTTTTTTGCCAACAGTAAGTATATTATTGCCAATGGAGTTGCGATAATGAATTTTGGTGTTTTCAGTTTTTATACTTTGGACGCGATGAGCAACTAAATTTGCAGTCAATTCCTGTTTATCACATAAAATAAGACATAATCACAATAAGTATTAATATGTTATTATATCAGTTAGGTGTACTTACTTTTACAACCCCTGCAGTGTCACATCGGAAATTAAAATCTCCAAATAAAAAAAAAGGGACGGATCCATTTTTCTCATCCAAGTGGAACCTGATTAAAAATGATAATATTACAAATTTATAATACACATATTTTAATATATTTGTACATATGTTTGTAAGAATAAATAATAATTAATTTTTTTGATGAGTAGGCTCAAGACATAAACCTTAAACAATTTGCTTGTGATATTTTTTCTTAAATGTTTCTTGTTAAACGGTACATTTCTCAACTCACTCTCTTACGACCTGTGTTTAGATAATTGGGCTCTGAATTTTTTAATGTAATCCCGCCTCTTATATCGGCCATTTTGACCCATATGACTCCCTCAATCTGCCATCCTGACTCCTAGCCTTAGTAAATGCTTTGCCGTTTTTTTCATAGCGATCATCATAAGAATATTTGTTTAGTGGTTATGCCTAAAATCCTTAACTTCCCCGTCTTCGCCGCCATTATATTCTAACCTTCATAATCATTGAGTTTTATATTCATTATTGTTATCATCACTACTTTCGTTACCATTACTTTCATCATTATCGTTAAATGTCATTGTCATATATGGGCTAATCCGAAATTTCTTAAAACCAAGGGCAAAAATCTAAAGTTATCAAAAAACTGCATGTTTTCTAATAATAGTTGTTTTATTGGAATCTATATACACTCGCCAGAAAAACTATGCGTACACACTTTGTTTTACTTTAACAGCTATTGTAAATCAAGTCATCATAGTAAAAAAAATATATTTGGAAAGGTCGTTTAAATTCCGTTTGAATGATGCAAAAATTTCCTTAACCCATTAAGTACCCTTCGAAAATTTCGAATTTTTTCTCATTTTCATGCAAAAAGTGCCTTTTTTGGAGTTTTCAAACAATTTTAAAAAATACTAACAAAAATAATTTTGAAAATTTTTTTTGCAGTCACTCCCTAAATTGTTTAAAGAATTGTTTTTGCATCCCAACATTTTTTGGAAAAAATCGAGGAAAAAAGTTTTGAAAAGTGACTTTTACATAAATTCGAAATTTTCGAAGGGTACTTAATGGGTTAAGGAATTTTTTGCATCATTCAACCGGAATTTAAACGACCTTTCCAAATATATATTTTTTTCTATGATGACTTGATTTACAATAGCTGTTAAAGTAAAACAAAGTGTGTACGCATAGTTTTTCTGGCTAGTGTATATAAAATTCTTTGTCCTGACTGACTGAGAATCAACGTGTAGCCCAAACGGTAAAAGATAGAAAGCTGAAATTTGCACACAACATAGATGAGATAATTTCATCGTGCAATAAGACGGCGTTTTGCGAAATTCGACCTCTAAGTGGGTTAATCGGGGTCAAAGGTCACGGAATTGCTTAGTATGAAAAACTTTTTTGTTTCTTAAGATATCTCAACAAAACTCACAGATTATATTTTTGGTACTGCCTCTTACATTCTGACTAAATTTGGTCAAAGTCGGATGACTATATCATATAGCTGCCATAGGAACAATCGGATGCAAAATAACCTTTAGTATGAACAACTTTTTTGTTTCTTAAGATATCTCAACCAAACTCACAGATTATATTTTTGGTACTGTCTCTTACATTCTGACTAAATTTGGTCAAAGTCGGATGACTATATCATATAGCTGCCATAGGAACAATCGGATGAAAATAACCTTTAGTATGAAAAACTTTTTTGTTTCTAAAGATATCTCAACCAAACTCAATGATTGTATGTTTGGAACTGTCTCCTACATTCTGACCAACTTTGGTCCAATTTGGATCACTATATCATATAGCTGCCATAGGAACAATCGGATGCAGAATAACCTTTAGTATGAAAAACTTGTTTGTTTCTTAAGATATCTCAACCAAACTCACAGATTGTATGTTTGGGGCTGTCTCTAACATTCTGGCCAAATTTGGTCAAAGTCGGATTGACTATATCATATAGCTGCCATAGGAACAATCGGATGCAGAATAACCTTTAGTATGAAAAACTTTTTTGTTTCTTAAGATATCTGAACCAAACTCACAGATTCTATGTTTGGAACTGTTTCTTACATTCTGACCAAATTTGGTCAAAGTCGGATTACTATATCATATAGCTGCCATAGGAACAATCGGATGCAAAAAAACCTTTAGTATGAAAAACTTTTTTGTTTCTTAAGATATCTCAACCAAACTCAATGATTGTATGTTTGGGGCTGTCTCTAACATTCTGGCCAATTTTGGTCAAAGTCGGGTTACTATATCATATAGCTGCCATAGGAACAATCGGATGCAAATTAACTTTAGAATCAAGAACTCTGTTGTTGTATGAGATATTCTTAGAAAACTCACACATTAACTCTTCTTGCTAAATTTTGAATTTTTCCTCAAATTTAGCTTTTTCCCCGCCAAATCTGGATTTTTCCCGCCAAATCACTAAATCTGACTTTTAGCCAAAGTTCAATTGCAAGGAAGAAACATTAAAACCGCGGACAGCGGAAGTTAAATATTTCCGTTTTTTTTACAAAAAATGCTATATTATATAAATTTGTTAGAGCGGACTACTAAGGACCTTCTTTTCAATTTTGCGAGCGAAGCGAGCAGGGGGGGACGGACCCCTTATAATGTATTAATTTGCTAAGCCGGACAACTAAAGAAGTTCTATTAAATTTTTGCGAGCGAAGCGAGCTGCGGGTTGGCGAGCGAAGCGAGCAGTTTAAGTTTAAGCTGGACAACAAAAGACCTTCTTTTCAATTTTGCGAGCGAAGCGAGCGGGGGTTGGCGAGCGAAGCGAGCAGGGGGCGGAGCCCCCTAGTCATAGAATAAATTTTCAGGCTTCAAATTACAAAATCAAAAAGGTTTTACGGTTTTTTGGTTGTTCATGGCCGAGCCTAATCAATTAATTCCTCTTTTTGCCTCTTAATGTCAATAAGTCCTGTAAAAATAAGGGTATTTTCAATGGCCAAAAAAGTGGGCAAAACGGTCGTCTAAGTGTTTAGCGCTTAGCTCATCTTAATCTTTGTTTCATTTTCTTTTATTTAAGATAAAAACTATATCGAAAAGATAATTAATATATATTAATAATTTAAAAAAAAGTGTGTGTAAAAAGTGTAACGTCCGCAACAGACAAAAACTAATGTAACGTCCGTAACTCAGGATTAGCCCATATATCATTATTATCATCATTTCCTCTATTCTCGGACCTTTCTGTGCGTACCGAAAAAGCCTCCTCACATGCACTTGAGACCCGAAATTAAAACAGCTAAAATTGCCTGGATTAAAAGCTCAACCTCTCTCGATAAAATTCGCACTTAAGGCACAGATGGGTAAAATAAGCAAAAGTAAGTATGTGGGTATACATATGTAGGTAATAAAGTAAAAAAGCTAATAAAGTAATAATTACCTTTCAATAGTATGTATTAGGGCTCGTCTCCTTGTTTTGCAGTAGACAGAAGGGAAATCTGAACAAGCTGCCAAGTTAGATGCGTCATGGAAAAGGTGTATATTGACTAGATCAACGACAGTGCCATTTATTTCCCAACGTGTTCGCATAAACCCTTTTCGGGACCATTTACACTAAAGTATAAAAATATATTTTAATTCTCAATGAACTTAATTAATCATTAAGATTGTATATGTATAAAGCCTGGTGTGTAAGAGATGTAAAACATGTGACACGGTTTTAACACGGTTTTCTCGAAACATTTGTTTTTTTTAGCAGTAAATATACTTTACTTTTTGTTCATAATAACTAGGACAAGACTTTAACCTGCAACTTCAGCAGAATTCCTCAAACTAAGATTCAGCTGTTCACACCTAAATTGGTAAATCCATACAAATAGTGCAGTGAGTTCAAGAAAATTAAGTGAAGTGGAGTCACTCTAAACTATTAAGCGAAATCAGCTCCTTCCATGTTTATACGTCGTGACTGTATGTACTCGTCATCGAGTGTATGTATGTATATATATATATATATATTAGGGTGTCCCTTATTTGGTCAAAGTCAATATTTTTAAACGCATACGGGCTAGTTTTGTTCATTAGGTCCTAAAGGACTCAGAAATAAATTTTCACCTCAATCGGAGTATGATAACCCGTGCCGACTTGGATCGGAAAATTTAAAAATTATATAGGAAAAAAAAAATTTTTTTTAATTTTTTTAATTTTTTATTTTTTTATTTTGTTCATTTGGTCCTAAAGAACTCAAAACCAAGTTTTCACCTTAATCGGAGTACGATAACCCATTCAAATTTGCATCGAAACATGCAAAAACAGTGTTTTTACACTGATTATACATTTTTCGATGATTTTTCATGTTTCGATGCAAATTTGAATGGGTTATCGTACTCCGATTAAGGTGAAAACTTGGTTTTGAGTTCTTTAGGACCAAATGAACAAAATAAAAAAATAAAAAATTAAAAAAATTAAAAAAAAAAATTTTTTTTCCTATATAATTTTTAAATTTTCCGATCCAAGTCGGCACGGGTTATCATACTCCGATTGAGGTGAAAATTTATTTCTGAGTCCTTTAGGACCTAATGAACAAAACTAGCCCGTATGCGTTTAAAAATATTGACTTTGACCAAATAAGGGACACCCTAATATATATACATATTGCTTTGAAGTTTATTAGTAAGTCAGCAGATCCACATACACCTTATGTTAACTCTCTGATATCTAAAACTGTGATATATTGAAATAAAATACAATAATAAACACAATTTATAAAAAATCCGGTTTAGTTGCTATTTAAAAAAAAAATTTAGATTATATTTTGTTTGTTTGATTGTGTGATCGATATACTTGAAGATATTAACACGGCCACAAAAAGCGCTTGCTTAAACTATGTTGTGACTTCAATATGGAGATTATTGTAAGCTAAATATTTTAATAGTTAAATAAATATTTATTTTATACAATTTAGAAGCATACAAGCCTCTTCTTTTAAGAGAAGGTAGCACCAATGGGACTGTAGTATGATAAGAATTTAAGGAAGTTGAAGAGAAATAAATAAATTAGTTAATTATAAAACAACTTATTCTGCACACTATTATTTAAGAGGCTTGGACTTTCCTTTCTTTTCCTTTCAATTGTCAATCTACTGATTTAGTTTCCTTTCTTTTCCTTTCCATTGTCAATCTACTGATTTATGTAGTTTAATTTAATGAAATCGTAATCATTACCTTTTCTATTTCGAGCAATAGGTTTGTTTACTGTATTTCGCTTATAAATATTTTTAAGTGTGTGAATTTGTAAACAATCAACTTACTTCCGGAAAAAAATGTTGGGGAAACTTTGATTTCTCTTTGGTGGAAATTGCTTCGATATTACCAGAAAAAATTTTCTCGTCATCCAGTTTGTCCTCCCAGTCATATTTATCAAAATTCCAAATTCTTAGAGTACATAAATCCTTATGGCCGAAGTAAATGTTTCCAAGTGCCTTTGGGATAAATTACGATTAATATAGAATACTTGTACAAGTAAGAAAATTATTCAACCGGTAAAAATATCTAATACTTATATGCGTGCAAGTTTTTGTAATTTATTGCACGGAGTCAAAGTTGAGAATTTTGGTTAAAATTTGTTTTGACTAAATTATTGTACATAGTTGAATCGTTCAGTAATAAGCTATTATTTTATTGAGTTACTTTACTTTTTCAGCAAATACTAGTAAGCTTGAAATTTATTTTTATTATCATCTCAACTATTTTAATAATCATTTGTAATAATTTTTATATTTTTTCAGCTTGATTTTCGATTCTTTTATCTATTTATTTGTACAACGGTACATATTTATTTGGGATATATCTTACAATTTAAATTTTACTGGAGATTTTTATATCCAATATGTTTTTATTTAATACTTTTATGTCCAATAAATATCTATTTGGAATTTTATATATGGGTATTTCCAGGATCGCAAACGCGACATTTGTACGACTTTAAATGAAAAAAAAATGGCAAAAATTGACATTTTCAAAAATGTTTTCCCACGTGTTTAATGCATTTTATCAACTCTATTCTTATGATAAAAAACAATCTTTGAAGACTTGTCGTTTTTTAATTATTTATAGAAAACAATGCATCGCGAACGTGACGAAAAATGGAAGTCATTTTTGACTTCATCTTGACAAATGCGAAAGTCTGCGAAATGTGGCGAGTAATTTTGATGAAAATACTCTTAAACCATAATAAAATAATGTAGTTTTCCATTTTAGAAATAATTTTGATATGTAACTACCGTTTTATATATTTTACAAGTTTTATTAGTAATTTGTAACGTGACATCGCGAACGTGACAAGATTTCCACCTAGTTTTTCCAAGAGTTTGTTCATCAAATGTTATTCTATATTCCGATATATAGCTCTTAGAACTTGTTTTAAATTAAACTTTCAATATATTTCTATATATTAAAATGGTTTATGTTACAATCTTACTCCCTGACTTAGTGTAATCGATGGAATACAAACGGTCCATTTTGAAAATCAATTTTTAAGAAAATGGGCAAAAATATGGAAAAAGTGAATTTATTCCAATGTAGAATCTATATGTTCATCCTATTGAATTTCTTCTAGCGTATATTGATAAAATAAATAGCTTGAATACATTTTTGGAAGAAAATTTCACAAGATGTGAGTTTTTGATCAATTTTACGTTTTTTGGCAAGGTGGACCTTTTTCTGGAAATGCCCATATCCATAAAATAACGGATGGAAACATATTGATACTGATGATTATATCAAATACTTAACTAACTTTACCAAATAATTATTTTTTGCTGAATAAACATTTTTGCCAGTAAACATAGCAACTTATTTTTTAGAGTGGTGCTGATAAAAACGGTTATTCATTATTCCCAGCTCTGCACGGAAATAATATATGTATGTATAGTTAGATCGTTATTTGAGATACTCACCGTAAAGTGCTCTGCACATTTGAAATCTTCGTCCATGTAAATGCGGACGTATATATAACCCCTGATTTCCATTGCCTCGCACAGACATCGGATAAACTGCTGTACGTGATCCATTGAGTTTTCGTAGGTCTTTCCACCCACTTCTTGTAGATGTAAAGCTAAAAATTTTGGCTTGATTTCCGATACTTTGGCAGTAAACTCTTCTAGCCATATTGAAAGAAGTCTTTTTGGCTGCACAGTAATGTTGATCACGGAAAGTGTTTACATTCAATATTAATTATTTATTTACATGTACACGCATACATACAAGCATATTAACATATGTAAAAAACTATGTTTACATATTTCATATGTACATGCTTCTGTACAAAATAATACCTACGTACATCTTCAAACAAACTTCCAACATTGGCTGTTACTAGCATTAATTCAGTATCCGATTTGACATCACTTATGGATTCCATTTTTCAGATTATCCATATAAATAAAAATTTATGTATCTTTTGGTATGTCAGAGCTAGTGTTGGGTTGCTCATGAGTGAGTGAACAAAAAAGAGTTGCTCCCTGAAGTGAGCAAGTGAACATGTTCCTTCCAAATTGCTCTTTTTTGTTCACTTGTTCTATTTTGCTCAGTTGTTCTGTTTTGCTCAGTTGCTCAGTCTTGTTCAGTTGCTCAGTTTTGCTCACTATTGCTCAGTTGTTCCTACTGCGCACTTAGCTCGAATTTTTCTCTGTGCTCTTAGACCTCTTAGGGCATTTTGTGTAGCTACTTTCTTTGAAAATACACATTGTTGGATTAGTGCCAAAGCTGAATACTCATTTTAAGAATTCAGAATGTCGCTTATCAAAAAGTATAGCAAAATATGCAACTATTTCGTATTGTAAATGTTTTTTGAGCTGATGATCACAGAGCAACATGAGCAGCCATCAGATTTAAATTTAAATGTAACGTATGATATTTTTGATTAGTTGGGTGAGAGGCAAAGTGAATAGCTCAGTGAATAACTGAGCTACTGAGCGATATGAGTGAGCAACTGAGCAAGTGAGTAACTGAGCAACTTAGAGATGTTGGGCCCCTTATAAAAAATTGCCGTGTTTTACCGTGCCAAAGTCGGTAGGCACGGTAGGCCCGGTAGGCACGGAAAGCACGGTACAGATTTTGAATTTAAATATGGTAGTATCGATAAGTTGGCGTTGTTTTATAGCTTGTTTGTCAGCTTGAGCTGTAGGATTCATCGATGTATCACACAATTTGCGAACACTTACAACATCGATAGCACGATTGATGCCATTATAATAAAAAAGTGACGCCACGAAGTGACAAAAATGGAGATGGGCATGGGCCGTGCCATGCCCGTGCCGTGCCTATTTAAAAAAATCCCGTGTTGGCCGTGTTGGGCCTCAGTTTTTACCGGCCGTGCTTGGGCCGTGCCGTGCCTCAAAAAGGAGGCCCATGCCCATCTCTAGAGCAACTGAACAAATGAGCAGCTGAGCAAGTAAGTAACTAAGCAACTGAACAACGGAACAAGTGAGCAATCTGAACAAGTGAGCAACTGAACAAGTGAGCAATCTGAGTGAGTTGACTCACCTAAAAAAAAAGAACAAGTGAACATGTTTACCCAACACTAGTCAGAGCAGAGCTGCAAAACTATCGATAGCACTATCGATAGTATCGATTATGGGTTGATAAGAGCTATCGCATTTTCTCGAAATCAATCACTGTTATCAATTTAGCGATATTCAGTTCTGGCTATTTTAAAAGCTGGATTTCAGTATATATTTAAATACTGCTCTTAGCCGGAAACTTGGCTATTGGCTTTATTTTTTTTGCTATTAATTTAATAATAAAATTGAACAAAACGGGTATGATGGTTATGTGAAATGTTTTTTACAGGCAGAAGGAGGCGGAAAATAAAAATATTCCTGATCAGTATCAACAGCAGAGTCGATTTAGCCCTGCCCGTCTGCTTGAACGCGTCGATCTCAGAGACTATAAAAGCTAGAGATAATTTGGTATGTAGATTGCTGGACATACGCAGATCAAGTTTATCTTTTTTTATTTTGGAAGCCATGTTTCCCCTCAAAAACCTGACATAGGAAAAAATTATGAGCTATCGGTTCAAAATTAACCTTTAGCATGAAAAACTTTTGTGTTATAACCCATATAAAATTAATATAAAATTAAGATTAAGTATGAAAATTTTTGTTTGCTTCTGGATATATGTAAACTTAAATCGCATATTACAAATTGTACTCGACTGTATCCGCACTTCCTAAAAATTGGCTATTTTCTAAGATATTTGTCATTGCAAATTCAGCTATTTATTTGTATTTTTCCCAAAAAAAAAATCTATTTTTCTCCTAAAACGTTTTCATCCCTGGAAGCAACTAGGAAATTAAAATACAAAATTGAACAAAATGAATCGATAAATTTTACAAACGTATTTTTGTTTAAATTGTAAGTATGGCTTGAACAGAATTAAATATTGTAAGGCTTAAATTTGTGTACACGGTATAATTTACTAAATTGGGTTTTGGTTTAAAAAAATTCTGTATGTAAAATGACTTCGCCCAAGTCGGGTTTATTATTAGCGATATCACAAAAAGTCAAACAGTGGGCTTACTGTTTCCACATAATTAACAGCCGCAAATACCTAACATATTTAAGTTTATCTGCTTTATAAACCTGGTATCTTTCAGATGCTGATTACTGATCCGTGCACGACCCCAGCCGACTGTTGATCATTGTATCATATAAGTTGTTCTGTTTAGTGTTAACTGCATTTATTAGTTTAAGTCTACAACAACAGCATTCATTCACCATATAACCATTTATTAATCATTCGCATGTATAAACAAGCATATTCATTCACTTTTGCGAAACATACATAAATGTTGGTAAGATTAATTCATAATTTTGAAATTTTTCGAATTTGTATTACAAAATACAATGATCCGTTTAAATCTACGATCCGATACGTCGTCCACATTGCTTGCTCGGGATAACTGGGTCAAAAGCGTTATCAAATTTGTAGAATCCACAAAATACCGAAAATCATACATCGTTATTTTGAATAACGATTACCATTAAAGTTTTATTCCCTGGTTATTAATATACATATTTATATATTTTATTACATGTCCTATATTAAATTGAATGTATAATTAAAAGCAAACTTGCCCTAACATCTACAAGTTAATATTTGCTCTCTTTAACATTTCCCTAGTGCTTTGTATCCAGTCGAACTGTATCCAGGAATGACCTTACATTTTTCTTCTAGATGTGATCTTAAAACAGAATTAGCGCAAAAATTATTAAAAAAAACAAAATCAAAAATTAAGGAATGGACATACATACATATGTTGTTGGTTACAAATGTGGAATAGTCATATTTCAAAATTTCTCAATTACAAAGACTCGTATAAGAAAATGTACGGCAATATTAACATAAACTGGAAATAGTTGATTTTTTTCATACAAATCCAAAGTTTTTGGATTTAATGGCCATCAGCATTTTACCACGTAAAATTGATTTGCTGGAATATAAGGGAATATAAAGCCGAGATATACAAGTATTTGCAGTAGGAAGATGAGAATCATCTGCAGGGCGTATGGTAACAGATGGTAGAGGTTGAAACCCTTCCTCCGAAGCTGGTAATGCTGGTGATCCAGTCCAGAAATATACCTAAAATCCATGTTTCAATAAATAGTTTTAATTTTCGCAAAACAATGATACTTACCAAATCTTGACGTTCTAACGTATTCATTTTTTCTACAATGCTCCAAAACCATCTTTTAAATTTTAAAAGTTTATCTGGTCCTTCACTTGATTCATCATTAAAATTCGTATAAGAAATTAAAGTGGAAACATTGATATCGCCAACTCCATTCAGGAGCAATCGTAGATCTTCGGCAGTTAAGCTATTCATGCAATTGTCCGGTAAAACGTCAAAAATACCGTCTTTTAATGCCTGAGAATTTATAAAATTTACTTAAAATCACAACAGTAATAAACTGATAAATCTTACCTCCAGCGCTTTCTCCTGCGATTTAATAAGCCTATACTCAGTGTACCGTCTTATATACTCGAATATGTTACTTGAGGTTACGGGTACATCGCGTCCTCCTGGGATCAACTCACGGTTACCACAACCTTCTTCTTTCATTAAATCAATTCTTAACCATGAAAAAAAAAATTGTTTTTTAAGTATTACAACTATGTATAAATGTTGTAAAAAACATTCAGACTTACACAAAGCTAAGCTCCATTCTATTAATATTCTCTTCTCCCTCTTTTGTTGGAGCGTTTTGGATGATTTGTCTAAATGATTCATACAACGCAGGATCAAAGAATGCCAGGTCATGAAATTTGATTTTTCGCCCTAGCATGTATTTCAATACATGTCTTTGAAGGAATAATGGGAGCAATTCGTTTTGCAATAAGCAAAGTCCAATAAGTCTATAAAAAAAAAAGAAAAACCATTTGCGTATTTTCATTTAGTCTTTTGGAAATGATGAATGATAATTCTTACCTGCCAATATTTCTAAATGCGTTAATCCGTTCAAACGATGCCAGCCCTTGTCGTGGCGTATAAAAGCCACGTTTTCCCGGCGAGTAAAATAGTGGTTCATTATCGTCTTCAATTGGTTCAACAAGTGCTGCAGATGGCGATTTTTTCTGTTGGCTCTGCACATTTACTTCAGACTTTTGCTTAAAAGTGATTATCTCAACGGCCTCATTAACTTTCTGTCTTAATGTTTCATCTGAAGACAGTACAGACAATAGCTGGGGCGTAGGTATTTCCAAAAGCATGCCAGTTACCTTCGGTGCGTGCGTCGAGTTTATTGAGTGGATCTAGTTAGTTGACATAGAAATTAATAAATTTCAGTACACATTATTACATACTTTAGCTTACCTTGGGATAGAGTCGCTCTCCAAGTTGTTGTAGGTGGACAGACAAGTGATCGTTTGAGCTATCCGCTGTGTTATCTACATTTAAAATCAGAAGCACATGTGAATCATAGATAAATTATAATAAAATTGTTTGTATATTACCTGCATTGATTGCTGGAGTGTAGGGCCTAGCATCGACATTTAATGATTTTCGCTCACGAGCTGTGCGCCACAATATTTTGCTGCCTGTTCCACGTCTTTGCAAAGTGGGCGGATCGCGACTAGAGCCGGATACGGTTCTACTGCGCAAAATGCTCGAAAACGGTACACCATATTTACTTTGTGTGCCTCCCACTTGCACCGAATCGAGGTTGGGCAATTTGGCACTCGCCAATAAGGCTTCGGAAATGGAAGTATAGAAGCTACGCGCCACACCCGATCCTTCACCAGGCTCATCCTTAAATGTCACTTTAACTCTGTTGAATGTAATGGGTGGCTGAGCTCGACGATTTTGAGTACCAAATTGGGCGTTCAATTCCTTAAATGTTTGGATAATTAAACTTTCACGATTTCTTTCAAGCTTACAAAGCACCAAATCACGCTGTTGTCCGTTTCGAAGCTTCTCCATATGGCGTCTAAAGCGCATTTCCTTGACTGGAAAGCCCCTTAATTCTGGCAATACAGAGCCGTGTTCCATACCAACATCATCCATAAAAACTCTTCCGAAAAGATCAAGTGCAAGTTTCCAGCGACTCAACAGAAAGTTCCATGATGGCAGTTCTGAAGAGCTGCTCTTATAAAACAAGGATCCACGAATAGGAAACATCATTGCCTGGTTTGGTACCTTTTCACGACTATTATCACATTTAAGTTGTTGCGCCATCTGAGATGCGGTAGACGATTGATTTCTCAGCTCGGATACGTTATTGTCATCGGATTCTAATTTCAAACTGGATGCTCCAGCCCGGACGATAACGCTACGAACAGCAGATACTGATAAGGAACTCTGTAGTGGAGCCACATCCTCCCTAACACCACTACGCGTTTGACTCTTAGTTGGTGCGATAATAACTTCAGGCCGAGTAGTTATCAAAAGATCTGCCGATCTACTGGAGCCTGCTGTATCGTCGACCATGTGCACATCCTCACCATCCATGTCATCATCCACGTATTTATTATCTAGTTAAATAAAAATGTTATATTACTAAAAGTCGAAGATCTATTCGACTTCTATAAATGTACTTTGTAAATCTTATACAACATTGCGTTAAAAAAATGCATTTGGATAACCTGTACTAATTAATATTAATTAATGCTAAGCGAAGTAATAATAAAATCAACTATTTAATCAAAAGATATGATGATAATCGAAAAAACTTACCTTTATCTCCTTCATGCGACTTAGAATCGTCTAAGCACTGTTTTTTCTTCAACTGTACATAAATATTTGAGTCTGCAGTATCATCGTCCTTATATGTGTTGTTTTCCTTCTTCGGTTCGAGCGCTTCAGTATTTATTTTTGAGACAGTAGGTTCCTCATTCGTATTAGTGTCGAATGGCGTCTCAATTTTCATGAAATTTGAGAATCCCAAACGCGTGGGAGGTTGATCAATGGAACTTTGATGGGAATTGTTGCTTTTGGTGTTGGTCTTTGAAGCAGGAACTGCATGCAATGGTAGATTGGCAAAGAGCTCTTGTCTCTTTGAATTGGGTTGAAGCAAATGCGGTTTGTCCGCTAGTGGCATGGCCATGTCAAGGGGCAGATCAAAGCCATCAGGAGCCGAGCAGCCTAAGCTCAGTGTTGAGTCAGATCTTGTGAAGAATGCATACTTTCGCGTGTTGCCAATCGAATATATGTTGCACTGTCTTTCGGCATTTGAATCCTCAATGTTACTTAATTCGTCGTCAGTATCATCGTTTTCAACAGAGTTGGATAAATTGTTAACTCGGCCAGAAATGGACTCGCTTTTATCATAAAAACTAGTGTCGTTGCGCATGTAGAAAACGAAGGCATCAAGAACATAGGCAATGTGCCGCAATGCAGTTATATCCAATACTGGCAGTGCATCTCGATGTTCCGATGTGTGTGCGCGCATCAATGAAAGACAGTATGTGAAGAAATCTCGTCGAGAACTTGACCCTATGAAATGAATAAATATTAATTAACATGTGTTCAATATTATACTTTAGCAGCTGCAAACTATTCTAATCACTCGGCAAAATCAGCAGGTAATTTTGATCACCAGTCACGATTCCTAATTAATACATTTTTTATTTAGCAGAACATATTCAATATTGATATACACTCCCCGAAATTTAATTAAAGGCACCTAATTTTTGCAAGAAAAATTATGATTGGCGATAACGGTACCTTAAATTTGTCATCAAATGTGGTCATTCTTATTAGTTGTCTATTATAAGTTTCGAAAAAATCATTTACCGTTAGATTTCAGGTTGCTTTTTCTGAACTTTCGTTTTGGTGCAACTTTTAGTGCGAAATTCAATTAAAGGCAGTGCCTTTGTAGTTGTTTCCAAGAAATGTCCTGATGACAAATAAATTATGTCAGTATTTATTTTAAATGCTGAGTCTATTGATAAGTAGAAAATAACTGAAAAACGCAGATATCAATTCCGAATTAAATACAGGAAAGGGTACGGCACTATCATCCGAAGAAGTTGCTAAGGTCCTTGCTTACAAGGATACTGGGAGTTCCAACCAGAAAATTGCATTGATATTAACTCGTTCAGTCTCAGCAAAGTACAATATGAGCAAATTAAAGGAAAACTATACGAAAATCGTTCTAAAAACAAAAATCAAAAAATTTCCCTAAAGGCTAAATCGGGAATTTTTCGCTCCAGTTAAAAAAAAAAACTCTACTGTATCCAATTTTAAAACTGATTTGCAGTTGCCAATAACAACACTTCGAGTACACCAAATTTTGTCGAGCAGCGACCGCTCAAAGTGGAGGAAAATTAAGTTAAAGACAGAAGTATGGTTTTTTGCAACATCTAGTATTGCTTATCTATGGGTCTCAGTAAGAGCTGTCTTCATCTTCAATTTAATCTACATTGAGCGGTCGCTGCTCGACAAAATTTGGTGTACTCGAAGTGTTGTTATTGGCAACTGCAAATCAGTTTTAAAATTGGATACAGTAGAGTTTTTTTTTTAACTGGAGCGAAAAATTCCCGATTTAGCCTTTAGGGAAATTTTTTGATTTTTGTTTTTAGACCGATTTTCGTATAGTTTTCCTTTAATTTGCTCATATTGTACTTTGCTGAGACTGAACGAGTTAATATCAATGCAATTTTCTGGTTGGAACTCCCAGTATCCTTGTAAGCAAGGACCTTAGCAACTTCTTCGGATGATAGTGCCGTACCCTTTCCTGTATTTAATTCGGAATTGATATCTGCGTTTTTCAGTTATTTTCTACTTATCAATAGACTCAGCATTTAAAATAAATACTGACATAATTTATTTGTCATCAGGACATTTCTTGGAAACAACTACAAAGGCACTGCCTTTAATTGAATTTCGCACTAAAAGTTGCACCAAAACGAAAGTTCAGAAAAAGCAACCTGAAATCTAACGGTAAATGATTTTTTCGAAACTTATAATAGACAACTAATAAGAATGACCACATTTGATGACAAATTTAAGGTACCGTTATCGCCAATCATAATTTTTCATGCAAAAATTAGGTGCCTTTAATTAAATTTCGGGGAGTGTACATAAAAATGATTGTATCAGTATCAAAACAATGGATTCGTACAAAATACAAAAATGAAAAAATGATATTTATGATATATAAAAGTTAGATTTGGCGGTTGAAAGGCCAAAAGCGGGAAAATGATATTCTGAGTGTTTAGTAGTTATCCTAAACAAAAAAACGATTCAACCGATTTTCACCAAATTTGTTCAGAATATGTCAGACTTTTTAGAAAAAAAAAACCATAGATTAGCAGAAAAAACTAGCTATATTATTTTTGAAGTTTGTCAATATATAATGTACGTAACTTCTTATTGTCGTTAGTTAGTAGATAATCAGGCCTGCGAATTTCAATCCGCAAGATTTGACCGAATTTCCCTTAAAATTCCTTTACATTTCCTACGGATTACCCTCCGAATTTCCCTCCCACATTGTGTTGAGTAATTTTTAGCAAAACAGTGCTGGAAAATGTTCTGAGCGAATCAGACATTTGCGTCAAAGAATTTTCGCATGTTAAAATGTGTAATTTATTCATCAAATATTTATTTAATCATAAGTCGAAACATTTTTCAAAGGTAAAACCTACTTTCGTTATAACTTTTGTATTTTTGAAAGTGCGGGTTGAGTTCAGTGTTTAGAAATGACTTTTTGCAGAGTTGTCAATTGTTGCACAGTGTTTGTTTGTTTACAAAAATAATCTGTGCTTTTTTGCATTAAATTTTAAACTTTTTTGTCCAAACTTGCATTTAAAAAAACAAGAAATTGAATTCTTCACCTTACGCAATACTTGAAAACACTTAAATTGTTGTTTAAAATATGTACCAATATATTTACTAATTTCTTCACATACAAGGGCAGCCCTAATGAAGTTGCCATTAACTTTCACAAATACTTGCGGAAACTAGAACAGGTCGAGCAAATCCGACAAAAATGCTAGGTTAGAGTCTTATCGATTTTGAGGTATGATGAAATAAAAATTATTTAAAAATAAAATATTTTTAATTTATCTGATAATGAAGTAATATTTCTAAAGCATTGAAGTATTTTAAAAAAAATTTATTTTTACTTTAATTTTATGCTAAGCATGCCAAAATCATCGATTTAACCCTTCCGAATTCATACTCATTAGCTCAATGTCACGTGAATTCAATTCGCAAAATATTGCCGAAAGTGAAAACCGGAACAAGTGAGGGAAATTCATTTTCGCAAAATCTTGCCGAAAGTGAAAACCGGAACAGGCCTGAATATAATAATTTAGATTATGTTTTTGATAACTAATTTTTACAAATGAATACAATAAAAAAATATGTAATACAGAATCCTTGAACTGGTATTTATTAACGACTTTGCATATATTTCTGTCTCTCTGTCATTCCCACTTAGATCATTCTACCATTGAAATATCAACTTCACATTAAAGACCCTTTAACCCGCCTCGATTATCTCAACAATTACTATGTCGTTGTTTTCGAAAAAACAACAATTCATTGCTTGATGATCCATGTTAAAATATAAGTTCGAAAAAAATCAATAAAGTTTGAAATTGTTTTATACAGTTTAAAGCTCTGATATTTAGCTATGACTTACCCATCACATTAACTCCCACGGTTGTGGAAGTTGGAGTTGAAGCTTGGCTTGTAGTAGCTTGTTGGCTAAGATTAAGCGGGTGCAAGGGGTGATTTGGATCAGTGTAGTTCGTCAAATAGGCACCAAATTTGAGCTGCGCCTCTGTACCGTCCATTACTGTAAACATCCAGTCCCAAGTTGGTTTTAAACGTTTTTCAACAAACGCCTATTTGGATAGAAATAAGAATAAATAAATAAATCAAACATTACAATATAGGTTCACTTAAGCTAAAATACTCACTTGAACGGCAACGGCTTCCTCCATCTGTATTTTAAGTGAGGTTTCAATATCATTCATCATATTGTATGACATAATGCCTAAGAGCTCGGAAATTTGTCGAATCGTAATGCCAAATGCACGACCCAAATTACTTGCAGTAGTCGCCATTGTGTGTGACTCAGCCGATGGTGTGTTGACAGCAGTACTGGCTGGCACAGTTGTTCGACGCAATGCCATTGGATCAATAAAAACAAGATTGGATCCAGTTGGTACACGAACCGATGGTCGAGTATTATCGCGGCTTCTGATTGCCCATTGCATTGTTTGTGGAGTTAGATCGTTGCGCGAGCTCGGATTTATGTTGCGACGTTCGAGTTGTTGATCATTGAAACTAAATTCATCAGACTGGTCATCCGATTCGCCATCTTCGGATCCATCTTCCTCTTGAGCAGAGGAGTCGCCAGATTCGTCTTCCAAAAATAGAACTCCAATGTCTGTAATCAAGTTTCGAAAAATTAACTTGTTAAAACTTTTGAATTAAATACATTAATAGGGAGACGAAGATTTATAAACCGATTTTTAGCTTGAAATAAAATGATACAAATATTTGATTTAATATTCCACATCCAAAAAAAACAATGCTTGACTATTGAGACCTCTTGTTTCAGTCATATACCCTTTTCTATTATGATATGAAATACCTTACAAAAAACTGTCTCCTCGAAACCAACTCTTTATGTCACAGAAATCTCTTTTGTATTGGAATGAAGTTCCCTACGTTTGTCCGAGATTTTTTTATATGCAAATTTTTGTTTAAATAAATGATTGGAATTAAGAGATTTTAAATTTCCTAAGTAAACTGCATCCTTATTTATTAAATTATATTGGATTTTTAGGGTATTTAATTAAATACTCAGTATTAGAAAAAAACCTAAGTCTACAATAATTTAAAGATTTAATTATACACATATACGCTTTTCTTTTTATATTTTATATATTAAAAATTTATATATTCTTATTTTGTATGAACATATTAGCGCTGAAATGATTTGTTTTTTTTTGTGGCTGCGTTTATATGAATTTAAAATGAATTCATTTTCCCACATATACCTTTTCCTCTGTGGTAGTGCTTATCTAAAAAACTATTCTAGTCTCTACTGCCGTAATTAATTACTAGAAAAGTGATCAAAAAGTAAGTCTTTTAATTAATTCACAATCCAAAAAACAATTAATAGATAGGTACAGAGTAGAGGTCTGCATGAATCACTCAAAATGACAAATGAAGCGTTCACACTCAAAATGAACGAGTAAATATGAATTCGAACTTGAAAAGGTTTGGCTGAATGAAGAGTCCGTGTGAGACTCAGTAGGCTAACATTAAAACGTAGAGGCCTGAATATGAATGACAGAGAATTTGAATTTGGTTTGAGTTTATTCGAAATAACCAGAAAAATTTTATTTTTTAAAAACCTTCTGCAATAAACGAGCATTTCGTAAAAGAGAAAAAAAATCCATTTAGGGTGTTCACTTTACCCTAGCAGCCTTGCAGGTTGAAAACGTTGCAAGCTTGCTGCAAGAACAGCGCATTATGTGGAAAGCGTTGGACATAATCACAGTGGGCTGTTTTTTGTTTATATTTTGTTAAATATGATCAACGCGTTGCACGTAAAGCGCTGTTCTTGCAGCAAGCTTGCAACGTTTTCAACCTGCAAGGCTGCTAGGGTAAAGTGAGCACCCTAATTGATTTCTCATAAATTAAAAGAATGACTTGAAGCTATTTTAACATATTTTTTAATTTTATAGCTATAAAATATTGAATGTCGAAACATTATTTTGTTAACATTTTCTGGTTTGGTGGCAATCACACATCATTTTTCAGTTATCAAATTTCTTGCGACTGAAAATACTCTTTTAGAAGCACAGCTTATTGGTATAGAAAATATTTTGCAACTTGTTTTATTCAAAAGCGGAGAAAAATTTTAATGCATGAGCCACCTAGTCACGCTTATTAGCGGCTTGATCTTGTGCGTTAATTTTTCCATTCATCTTTGTCTTTAAAAAAGCTTATCTGAAATAACACATTCGAGTAATTCGAATTTGTTTAACAATGCCAATGTCATCTATCGTTTTTACACCTTAGTTCATTCGAACTCATCTCGTATAAATGCCGAACGTTTGGAACAAAACTTCACTCAAATAGATATAAAATCAATCATAGTATGCTTTGCATTCAACTCATTAAATAAATTACTTTACCTGTTTCTGAACCAACAGTGGCACCAGTTTGAACGCTTCGTTGTGCATCTTGATTACTCTGGTTGTCATCCGAGTCTGACTCGGTTTCAGCATCATTAAATGTGAAATCGTTATCACTTTCATCATCTTGCATTCCTTCTTCATTTCGCTGGTTTTCAATTAGGTCATCGTCATGACTACTTAAATTGTTTTCTCTATTGGGAATCTCCTCCGATTCTGAAGGGTCTCTAAGGGCTAAAATAGGCATACAAGATAGAAATCATGAAAATATTATATACAAATATTTGTGTACTTACTGTCCATGGCCACGACATCATAATTTTGTTGTACGCTGAAGCTTGAACTCTGAGCATTGATTGCATCATGAACAACATGCTCGGACGTGGACTCAACATTGGATGGCGCTAAGGGCTCAACGCTAAACAAATCATCAGAATTCTAGAGAAAAAAGCATGCAGACAATTTTAAGGACGATTTCTTAGCATTAGTTCAACAATAACTTACATCCAGGTTCGATGAGGACATGGCAAACGGAGCAGTAGGTCGCACTACTCCAAGTCTTACTGGTGCAATCAGGGCCTCAGATACCTCACAGAGTTCCTCAATAGAAATTTTATGCAGTGTTTGGAATACCTTAACACAACTTTGAACATATTTGTTACAAGATGTATGATTTTTGCGTTTCTCAGGATTTGGCTGTTTCTCCAAATTGAATATGACAAATACACGAGCCACCGACCTTACAAAACGTCGAGCAACCTCCTCAGCCTCTTTACAGCGATCTTCAATAACATAGTTTTGCAATTCGCGCACCAAAGTCAGCAAGAGCGTGTCCAGATGGTCACTAGTACATTTTACAATCAAGTTATGCGTAAACTTGTCAAGTAGAGTTGATCCCTGCTGAGATTGCATAAAAACGTTGAAATTCTCCGAATTTGCGCTCTCACTAGTATTGACGTGGATATTTTGCAAATTAGGTTCGTTTCTTTCGGCTCCACTCATTATCATTGAGCGTACAGCTTGCCAATCAATCAAAAGACGTTCCAGTGCTTTTCTTGCAAATTTCGGTGGTTCGAGATCATGGTCTGGCATATCACTGTCGATGTCTAGAGAAGAAGACTTTCGGTTGGTTATAACTGTATTGCTTCCACTTGAATTGCCAGCATTGTTGCCAACATTGCGAACTCTCACATTAAAGCGATACTGACGTTGCTCTACTATCTGACGACCAACAGTCTGAATTAGGAAAAGCAAAATAGATTCACCCTTCGAGTTAAATTTTGTGACCAAATCAGTACAAGAGACAAGTTTGCAAAGCAATGTAAAACGCTTCGTAAGATTTCCAGCAATCAGAGCTTTACACTTGCATTTCTCCCAACAATCGCAATAAGCGGTTGGCGCTGTGCGTTTGAGTTTACAGTCGTGGCCCTTGTGGCAGACTCGGGCACATTCGGTGCAGCAGCACAGCGAGCCAGTCAATCCGCATGTCTTACACTCGAATATATTTTGATTAATGTGATCCGCACCAGTCCATGTGAAAGAACATGTGTCGTTGTAACAAATAACGTGCAATGGTGATTGATCGGCTGGTGAGCCGCTTGGGAAAATCATGGCATCTTTAAGCTGTGCATCTTGATCGGAAACAGTCAGAATTGTATTCAAAAGTATTATTCCAGCTTCGTATGCGCGACATGAAACTGCTAGCATGAAGGCAGTCTGTCCCTGAGCATCCTTTGCGCTCAGCATCTGATACAGATAAGGACGCATGGCAACACTGGTGCACATGTGTTGAAGAATCAGAATGGCGTGTTCCCGTCGTTGTAATACGTCGAATGTATAATTTGGATTGCCCATTTTGCTGTTGGAAACATTCATGTTTTGGGACGTTGAAGGCAACACTTTGGACACATCATCATCAGCAAGATCAGCAGCGTTCTGAGCTCCTGTGGTACTAAGATTGCTAGCCGTTCCTGATTCAACATTCCAGGGCAATGGTATATATGCGTGATCCTCACCAGCACTAGTAGATGCCTGATGGTTTTGTTCCGTGTTTTGCTCAGTGTTGATAAGTCGATGCATCATGTCACGCAGACTCATTCGATTTTCCCTGGATATAGATGAGGATGACGTTGATGGTGCATTGATGCCAGCCGAAACTGTGGCAAAGCTGGAGTTTTCATTGAAATTGCCTCCATTGCCAGCAAATGCGCTGCCGTACGGCAACGATGATCCTCCTGGTCCTGTACGGGGCAATGAAACCCCGGAGGCAAGTGGTTTCTTCTCTGAACTAGTGCTCGTCAAATCTGGTGAATGTTGTGAGTCCTTGTTTGAGTTTGGTGCACACATTATAACACAGGCATGGAATATGTTCCTGTTACCATCGCAGCGCTCTTCAACGACAGCAATCGTCTCTTGGCGGTCTTCTTGCTCCAGACGCTTTAAAACGGAAATGCAGTTCTTAATATCGCATCGCAATAT
This sequence comes from Drosophila suboccidentalis, assembly GCA_037043435.1. NCBI lineage: Eukaryota > Metazoa > Arthropoda > Insecta > Diptera > Drosophilidae > Drosophila > Drosophila suboccidentalis. The sequence continues at coordinate 162,002 of JBAMBK010002463.1, read as the reverse complement.
ATGTGGCATTAGCTTTTGTGTTACAAAGAGCAGTGCAGTCATGCAGACCTTTGACTTCAGATTGATGCAAGATGCTGACGGCGGTAGCGATATGGTTGCCATAGTTATTGATTTAACAGGTGGCAAATCAAACCACTGAGGATCTTTTATAGAACCAATGCAATCTTTAGCCAGTGGATAAAGCGCGCCGTTTCCATCCCGGAGGACAATCGTGCTGCTGTTTCCATTGCAATCATTATTACAAGCCATTGTGATGTTATTCGCCGAGGCGCCAATAAAAGACGCACAATCCGTGGGAAATTGGCAGCTTTGTTCCTGTTTGCTGTTGTATAAATTATACAGGCTGTAATGAATTTTGCCAAACACTTTTTTGATTGCATGTATGCCACGCGTATCTACAGCAATTGTAAGAAGCTGTGCGCTTGATAGATCCGCACCAATGTTGATTTTCTTTGGTTGCTTTTGTAGCCAGTCTGGACCACGTGATGACACGGCTGAGCGAAAGATTTGCACATCTTCACGTCGCAATAGACGACATAATTGCCAATCATCCTCTTTTCCTTCTTCTTTAGTTGCTAAACCGGCGGCAACGTTGACGTTGACGTTGTTAACGCAATTCAATGGTGGAAAACGGACTGCCACATAGTCTCCATCGACTTTAAGGACTTTTCCAATCGGGCCAACTTTGTCCTCTACGAAGACAACGTCTTTCAGTTGCCACAGTTCCTCGTCCTTTCTGCCTTCTTGACAATTGCTGCCATCTTCCTTAGCAGTCATTCGTTTAGTGCGTTTGTGAGACGTAACGCTTCCTGTATCGCTGCAAGTGCTAGAAGCTGGAGAGGGCGGTGGAGGCATGTCGATACGGTCAGTCGATTCCTTGCTTGTTGAACTAATTGGTCCACTCTTGTTGGATGTTGTCGCTTGCACAGGTGGTGCCTTTGGGATGGTTTCCTTATCAGCAGTACCTCCATGAGTATTGGATATTGTCACTGTTGCCTGACATTTATCTGATGAGCCTAAAGTCGAACCGATATTCAGGATTTTCATACGACAAACATCGGAAAAATCCCACACAGAGTTTAATAACTGCCCAACTTTAGGAACACCATTTGTACAGGTAAATCCAATTGATCCAGTCTGGTAAATAGGACATTTCTTCATAATCACTTGTGATCCTACATTTATATCTGCCGCAACCACTTTGAATGGTTTTTTTGTCTTTGTCCGAAACTTATCCCATAAATAACGGCGCTGATCAAAAGGTAATACGCCCCACCAATAAATATTGTTATTATCGGTTCGAACAGCGGTGTACAGAGAGCAAACATGTATTGTTGCAATGGGATCGATGTTAAACTCATTGAAAGCTGTTGCAACATGCTCCAATTTTGCACCCAGGTATCCCAACTGTTCGTCCATCCAAGTGGCAACACGATTCGATTCAGTTACCACGGAGCATCTGATGAAATTAGCTGATATAAGCTCGACCTTTTCAGTAATGTTAAGGGCCAGTGTCTTGGGATGATACACATTTTCCGTCTAGGGGAGAAGTGAAAAATTTATTTCAATTTAAGCATATATGAACGTACAATTGAATAACAATTAAAATTTATAAACAACATAAATAAAATACGTGGGAAAGAATAATTTTCCGTGAGCATATAGCTTTGCACCGGTAATCGCAAACTATTCCAAACTTCTCATTTAATTTCATGTGATTTTAAATGTGTATCGATTTTATTATCATAAGATCAAATAATGTGCACAGTGAATAAAATTACATACATTCTATTTGGCAATGAATACGCCGGACTATGACATCTACCTAAAAACCGGACTGCCATCTTTGTTTATGGTCTCAACTTATCGGAGCATAGCGTGCCCTTATTCTGTGGCTTTAAGGATACTTTGGACAAGATCGGATTGTTTCAAGCTGAGACCAGTTTGCAACTATTAGAGGTTGACCTGAATTTGAACGACCAAAGCTCAGGGAAACACCCTCAGACACTTATAGAACACTCATCCTTAGCCACAATGAAAAAGTTACTTTAGGGTCAGAACAGAGATACTTCCGATTGATAGCAGACCTCAAATATGAGATGAAACGTGCACCCTGTGCAATTATCCTATGCGAGAGCTTGCCCAATACCTGCGGAGCTAACTGACAGAAAATAAGCTAGGACACATTCTCAATGGTGCTAACTGGATTTAACTCGCTCAGTATAATATCAGTAAAATCAAATTCGTATTAAAATAAATAAATGAGTAACATGTTAATAAATATTTGTAAAATTATAGTTTATGTTTAAATGTTGTGTAAGATAATTTAAAAGGGTATAATAAGTCAGAGAAAATAACCATTAATTTACACTGCATATTAAAATATAAATGGTAATGAAAATAAATTCAATAAATCCAAGTACGTATGTCTGTGTATGCTGATGATGCCATGTCAAAAACAGAAAATAACTATACTTTTCAATTCGCGAATTCAGACTCAACCGTCTTCAAATCGCAAAAAACTTGCATTTCATAAATTACAGTGTTCACAGGAAAATTTAAAGCATAGTCTGCAAATGCTTATATACTTAAAAAAAAATGAAGTACACATTTTAAAGAAAGAATCACTTTACGTAAAGATGTTTGCTTTTATCTAACTTAAAAAAAAAATTCTCACATTCTAAGTTTTTTATGCGAATTACAAAGGCTCTAGGTCTCTTCGTGAATACCACAATGTTTAAAATACATAGAATTGTAATCCTACTTACGTCAGATTTATAGGGTTCCAAGTCCGACCAACGCCATTGATGCAGTTCTCCATTTTCTGAAAGTGCAATAAATTCGGAATACAAAGCTCCAATAGTTTTAAAGCGAACTCCATTTTTGTCAGGCCAAGGCTGCCACTCTTCGGATATCCATATTGGTGATGGCATTGAAGAGGGCTCCTTCTTTTTAGGATCTACAAAAAAGGTTTGTTAATAAGAGTGTTTATAAATATAAAATATGTATTGACCTGTCTCTTTGTCCCATGTATAATCGTCTTTATTAATCCAGCGACGTGGGCCATAATACTGACGATCACGCCAACGGCTAAATGCTTCACGGTCAGCATTAGCGGACGATATTTGACCAGAAAGATTGCTACTTCCTGATATAACGCCGCTAGAAGATGCCGATGCCCGATTAGATTGATTATTATCAGTTCCGCTTGAACCAGCGTTAGTCCGTTCACTACGAATTCGATCAAAAAGCAAACTAGAAAGGAAATAAAAGTTAAAAAAAAAAAAGCCAATAATATAAATGTTTTTGAATAAAAGACAAACTTTGATTTGAGATATATAAACAAAGGGTATCAAATCTTCGACGTTCCAAAATAACCTATATTGTTTCCGAATTTTGGGAATGGGTCTAAAGTCAAAATCGAGCTTCCGATTTTTAACGAGAAATTTTGATAAGTTTAGGCTTTTCATACGATTTCCAATATTTCACTCTAAAAATCGGAAGCTCGGTTTCTTGGGCAAATCTTATCGGAATTCGTCGTTGATTACGATTTTAAAAACAGATTGAAATCGAAAAAAAATTGAACCAATCTACTGTAGACATTCAAATTCAAAGCTGTGTTGAATTTTATATTCAAATTTAAAGAAACATTCTGGAGGCATTCATATACAAAATATATATTCATATTCAAATACACTTGTTAGCTTCGATTTAAACAGACAGACGAATAGATGTTTATGATCAAATTAACCCGTGTCTTCATACTGATAAGACTATTTACATACATATGCTGTTGCCAGGGATTCCCAACTTACACAGAGTAGTTAAGAACTAGGAAAATTATTCTTTCTGTAAAACTTACTTTCTTATGCTCGAATAATTACTGAAGATTTCTTCGGAGAAAAGCCCATCTGAGGGATCAATTATAACACTGCTGTTATCACCGGAAAACCCATTATCCAACAATGAAATTAGGTCTTCAGGAACATAATTATCCCCTCCTTCTTCAGTATCTTCAGCCTCCTCGTCATCACGTGAAAGCAAATTGTTCACGGCTAAATTTACATCGAGATTTGTGCGCTAAATTATAGGATGTATGATCAAATTATTAGTGATGAATTCAATTATGACATTCGATTACTTACCTGAAGCTCTCGGATAATTAGATTTCGACTCTTTCCTTGAAGTACGACTTCTGCTTGCGATATAAGTTCTTCAGGCACATATGTGGCTGGAACTGTCACTAGTGGTCGATTCGATGAGCTACCTCCAATTATAACACCCGTACTCCTGGATCCGGATCCTTGGCCACTTGAGCTTGTCCTTCCCGTTGCTCTAAGAAGTCGAGCTCGAGACCTAGCCATTGGCCTGGATGACGATGGCGCTTTTGGAGCATTACTTGCAGCGACTCCACCAGACGGGGCACTTTAATCGATAATAGTCATTATTGAATGTTTAATTGCAGTCAATAAATAAACATACCACTTATTGTCAGATTTAGTCAAGTCAAGCTTTTCCGAATTTATAGAAAAAGCTACACGAAATGCTTTTCCATCCTCCAGAAGCACTCCAATATGATTAGGTCCAATGACAACTTCTCTTACTGGTATTTTCAATTGCTCGAATATCCGATGAGTACCGGAACCAAAGCGGTTTACTTTATCAGAGACTTCTCGTATTCTAAAAAAAAAGGAAAAGATAATAAGAAAATTAATATTTTGATACGTTTGCAGCATTCGCATGTGTTTCTCTTAGCAATGGAAACTGAATCATATTATAATTTTACATCATCCCTTGTCTTCGGTTTTATGACATCGGAAAACATATGTCGAATTTTTGTACTTATCAATTAAAATATTTTTTATTAAGCTTGGCGAAGGAGTCATGAATAAATCCTGTCTTAGTGATCAGTAAACAACGTATTAAGCCGCTGATAAGCTCGACATTATTGTTACTATAGTTTCACTGCCAATTAATTTATTACTAAGCAATTAATTCTGCAAAAGCATCTATTGTATTTATAATTCCGAAGTATCTTTATCTACAAGCCGCACTCAAATAAACCGATCATTCTGGAATTGTAAGGACTATTCAAAACTCAAGGGATTGTTTATTTCGTGCATTTAAATTTTATTTTCGTTGCTATCATAGTCCCAGTTATTTTTAAAATATATATAATCCAGTAAGATATGGCTATGATGTCAAGGTGTTAGGTTAAAAGACCAATACAAAAATGAAAAAAGTGATGTAAATCTTGTTACATATGTACAAGGGTCCTTTATCAACTTCACGTACTGAAAGGTGCACATGCATTCATGTATGTAAATACATATAGATTTTGTGGTTATACACAAATAACCCATATATGCACAAATTAAAATGTGCAATTTATGCAAAACATTCACATATTCGACGGATGACATTAAGGGATATTAATTAGTCTGTATAAATGAACACATGTATTTATACGCATACGTATTTATTTCTGTAAAAAAACTAATAAAAGTAAAACTGTTTGTTACCGACACACAGACAATATTCATACATATACATATTTGTATAGAAAAACGTCATAGAATTTAACGTATGAAAAACGGCAGCGCATGAACGCATATAAGTGTTCATTTATAAGTAAATAAAATATGAATATGTATTGTTATATGTATACATAGCTAGATTTTGTGAAATGTACATATGTACACACATTATATACATATAATTAAAGTGTACGTACATGTGTTTGACATGTGCATATGATATGTACATACATACACATATGTCTTTATTTGCATCTTAAAAGTATTAAATTCTCTACTCACCTATCAATGAATTGTTCATCAGTTCCCGGAAGTGGTTGCAAAACGAATTGCATAGAAACCATTGTAAATTTCTTTATTATACGAAACACGGCTCGTTCTCAATTTTCATTTCAGCTTGGAAAATGTAACTAAAAATAGGGATGCCACAAAAATTCTGAGAATGCACCAAAGATCGACTATTACAAGTTATCGATATATCGAAGAACAGTTATAAATAAAAATCTTTGAGAGAATTAAAAAAAATGTAATCGATATCTTTGCACAAGTAAGAATCCGCCCACGTTGGAACGACGAAAAATAAACAAAAAAACAAATTTAATCAATTCTGATAATTGTTTTTTGGTGTAAATTGTAGCACTAAGAAAATAACCTATAGAGAACCTATCCTATTCAACTGAAATGTCACAAAAAAAAATGCTTGCGCAGCGTTCACAGCGACGTGTTACCGATCTGGCAATATTGTTCAAGTGGAATTTATAAGAGAATTTTTTGAGGTAGTTGCTTGCAAAACTAACCTTAAAACTTTAAGCCCACATTATTTTATTCAAAACAACACCCTTAATATTTATAAATTCCACTCGAGCAATATTGCCAGATCAATAACAATTCGCTGTGGAAGCTCCGCAAGCATTTTTCTGTGACATTTCAGTTGCATAGGATAGGTTCTCTATAGGTTATTTGCTTAGTGTTTGTAGGTTACACTCCGGATATTTATAATAAACATAAATATGTATGTATGAATTAGCGTTAATATTAAAGTTGGAAATGACAGAAAGAAAGAACACTTACATATTTGAATTTTAAAGCTCAGACCTTTATGTTCAAAAGACATAAATAAATAAATTAATTTTGTGAAATTCACACGATGTTAAATGTGCGAGTCCCGGTCTTTGCAACATTTTGTAATCGATGTGTATCGTTTCATACCAAATCTTAACAAAATTAATAATAATTGGCATTACTTTATTATATTATTTTAATTGTATTTTGTCTTTCAAAATATATAATAATATACATAAGTAGGGGAGAAGTGGTGGTTGTGGGCATGGGTGGGTTGTGGGCACCCCTACGTATATTTTCACGAAATGAAGATTGAGTTTTGTTGGTAATGTCATTCGCAAGAAATTACCCTATGTATAATTCATGCCAAATATCAAAGTGAACGGACGCGTTTCCTTTTGGAAATGAACGAATTGGTTTTTTTTGTGCTTGGAAAAGGTGAGGAAACTTCTTTCAAACATTTTTAATAGTGTATCAATCAAAGTGGATCGATTGGAAAGGTAAGTGTAATGCATTTTTATTTAGTCGAACTATTATGCTAAATGGAACAATATCGATTTGAACCAAAAAATTTAAACAAAAAAATGTTTTCATCACTTTTTAAAGTGTCTGCTAAAGTGGGTTGTGGGCACAAAAATTGAGGGTGTTGTGGGCACCCCTTTTTTTTAGTCAAATTTTTTATATAGCTACTAAACCAACTTCCGCTAAGCATGACAAGGCAAAGGAGTCCACGCCGCCTGACGAGGATGTGGACTTTTGTCTCATCTGTTTGAAGTTTTTGCCACGCAAATTGACCGCAACCAACTCCATCAATTGTAACATCTGCGATCGAGCTTTTCATGTGAAATGTGTGGGCATGCGGGCAAGTTATTATACATGTCAAAATTGTGTTTCCGACGATGAATAACGCCTATGCAGGCTTTATGATTAATAAACTGTCATTTTGTTCATATTAGTTATGTTTTTTTTTTCATATTTTTCCATTTACAGCATTTTTGCCAAGGGTGCCCACAACCCCCACTAAAAAAATGTTTAGCTGAAAATACCGATTTTACAAAAGTCCATGTAAAATTTTTTTGCATAACGAAATCCGGTATGTTTTTATATGATTAGTTAGCTTAGGTCTCTAGCTTTACACAGATATCCATATATCCAAAAAATATGCACTAGGTCGGTAATTATAGGCCGAAATCAAAACTATGCCCACAACCGCCACATCTCCCTAATACCTAACGTTTTTTTAAGAGATTTTATATATTCAATTTCGTTTGTCACAAAAATTGATATCAGCAATTTTGGGGCATGGAAATGCTTTAGTCGCTAGACTTTTACCTTGTAAATTATTCAAAATAAAATAAGTGTCACTCGGCAAATTGCGCTAAAAGGTTAAAAATCGTCAGTGCGAATGCCACTATCTATTTTTCTTAATAATTAATATGTGAAACTTAATTTTACTCGTCACAAAATTGGATATCAGAAATTTTATGGCATGAAAATGTTTTCGTCACTAGACTTTTACCTCGTTTTTTGTATAATAAATCAGAAATTTTGATATAAGATATCAGAAATTTTACAGTGTAACTATGTGAAAAGGTGTTTAGTGTTTGTAGAAATCTACGTCAGTACCATGGCCAAATTAATAATGGGAATAAAAACACATTGGGTCAAAGTGCGTTACAAAATCAGCAAGCAAAATCAAACTGTCTGGCAACACTGGTTCCTATTGCAATGCACAAGTATGAAGGTCAATTCTCTTGTATGCAATATTGTTCCAAATCTCAAGATAAGAAAAATTTTTTTGCTTTTACTTTCAGAAATAGAAAGATTATTTTTACAAACACAATTGCCTAGCGCAAAAGCTAACAGCACTCTCAAGGTCTGGCTGCTACGACACTTTGTTGCTGCTGTCCTATTCCAATTCTAAGTAAAACGTATGCATATATTTAGTTAATAGGTAATATCTTCCAAACTCACCCTTAAAATTTGTTGTATCATACATAAAAAAATAACGCGAAATAGATGTATAGCTTCTATCGTTTGAATACTGTTAGGGTTTCAATTTTATCGGGTTTTAGTTTTTTTTTCTCGCTAAACTAGTGATTTAAGGACCAAGTCCTCATTCAAACTTTAAAGTTATTTTAACGCTTTGATACAAACAAACAAGTGGACTGAGTTTTCATCTTATTTTAGGCGACTAAAAATTTTTTATATAAAATGTATTATCTTTTAAACCAGTGGACGGATGATCGAGGTGTTATTCGACTCATATTTTTGATAAAAGTTGAAAATTAAAAAAAAATTTACCAAAAGGCTCCAACGGCCCCATTTGCTCCTATCGCTTAAATTTTGCCCCTCTCACGAACCAGGTGAGTTTTTGAAAATCTTAGTATGCACAGTTGTTGGTTGAACTGATACCTTTCGATAGGTATATAACTCTACTTGATCGGACAGTCATAGCAAATTTTCCATTATTCCTATACATATTGCTAGTCGCCTTTTGCACCCTTGGTTCACTATTGTCATTGTGTGTGAGAATCAATGGGAGAATCAAATATTCTAGACTATTTTTCTTTCGGATTACTATGCAAAATTTTATCATCTTTAAACTGCACAATAAACTTGCTTCGATATCAAAAAGAAAAATAATCAACTTTAGCGCGACATTCGCCCCAGCGAGCTACGCTCATCCTGTCAGAGTTTTAATATGGGACGGAAGCCTGGATAGTAAAAAAATATGATGTAGCTGCTTTTGGGGTGTTCGAGAGAAAAATTATTCACTGTTGCGTTGTTTGCGCTGTTAGCGTCGGTGGTACCTATTGTGTCAGATGGAGCGAGCTGTATGAGATGCGCGATGATGTTGACATATTCAGTCGATTGAACATTCTTATAAATATATAATTTTATGTTAGGCATAATTTAATATAACAATTTTTTATTTATTTTTTTTTTTTTTTGATTTTTGCAAATAATTACATTCAAATTTAAATATTCAATAAAAAGTTATCCAGCCATGCTTCGATAACAGGAAGATTTTCTTCACTCCATTTAGCCTCCTCTTTGATGTTGCGTAGAGATTTTTCAACTATATGTTGTGCACTATCGAATTCCCCAGAGCGTTCTTCGTATAGACGATGGACCATATCATAACCTTTTTGAGTTAAGAAAAAACCGGTGGCCGATCCAATTAAATGATCCCATAAATTGGTTTTATTTTTAAGTCTGAAAATAAAAAATACCATAAATAATATTTTTTGTTTAGTAACGGCTAAAGTCAACCAAGCTTTAAATTTATAACAAAAAAATGCAAAATGACAAAATCAGCATCTGTTATGGTCCTATATATCCTGACCAAATTTGGTTGAAATCGGTCCACCATATCATATAGCTGTCATACAAACCAGCTTTTTTGCCACATCGGTAAATTGGATCTCGTGATATACTGAAAATGTCAAAAAAACTTAAAAAATACGGAAAAAAAATTTTTTTCGAAAACGCTTCCATGAAAAAAATTTTAAATTTAAAATTTTGTACGATTTGCGTGTTAAGCGGGCCAAAGTCATTAAGAAAAGTGCATTGAGACATGAGAAGCAAACATTTTATTTTTATTTTGTAAGCTAGTGTTATTAAGGAAATTTATTATTTTAGCAATTCTTAGCAATAGTAGCGCTACAGAAAAATTGCCACAAAATAATAGCAGTTTTAAAACCTACTCTGGTTGGATTTCGGAAGCTAAATATGGTAAAGCTATGAATGTAGGGGGAACCCTTTTTCTACTTTTCGGTTCTACCTTTTAATTATGTCGAAATCCAACTTAAAATGGCGGGTGGGAAACCTATACGATGAAGTTTAATTAGTAAGAGGTCATGGTTCACGGAGTCGAAGGCTTTACTGAAGTCAGTATAAATGACATCAGTTTGCTTTTTCTCTGAAAATGAGTCATTTACCAAGGAGCTAAATTTAAGCAAGTTGGTCGTTGTGGTCCGACCCTTTAAAAAGCCATGTTGTGCAGGGGAAATAATTGACTCACAGAGATGCTGCACAGACGAAACAAGGATCTTTTCTAGCAGTTTGGGAATGTTGTCAGGCCCAGGAGAGAAGGGAGATTTTGAAGAATTAATAGAAGAAACTGCGGTGTTATAAGAAATATAGGGAGCAAACATAGTGTTAAATGGCAGTATAGTGTAAGGATAAGAAGAGTTGGAAGGAGAAATAGCAGAACTGGTTGATTGGAAAAAGTTAGCAAATAGTTCAGCCTGAACCTGACTTCTTAAAATTTTTAAAAATATTTAGATTTAATATTCTTTAAATAAGAAAGTCTAGGTCTAAACCAAGGGTCTAAAAAATCATGATGATTTGAAGGAAGAAGATAGTTTGTGCTACTGAAGAGCGACCAAGAAATGTAATGTGAATGAAATAGGTACATCATCAGTATTATCCTCATAATTTTCACTTACCTGTCACGAATCTCCATCCAGTTATTAGTTAGGAAATTTAACAATGAATAATATCCACTAGATCCACCAGTTAATGAAGTCAGAATTAAAAATTGATCGTTTTCAGTAAAGTTGGAATGTTTTTCTAAGATCGATGTTTGCAAAAGTAGATTAATCTTTTCATGCTGAGTTGGACAACCTGCCAATGCTTTCAGTAAATGTGTTCTTTGACTTTGTTTTCGTTCTTTTGGAAACTGCATCACGCGTTGCAGTCCAAACTGCCACTCCTCTAAAGAGCCCCATTTGAAGACGGGACATATATAATGATTTGGAGCCCTATAAGATTAAAAAAATTTAGTTATAAAACAATAATAGTCTACTATCATATACGGATATACTAACGTATTTTCGATGTTTGGATTGGCAGTGTGTTGCCAATTTCTAAACGCTTCCTGGGCTTCTTCAATACAGGGTTTATAACCTGCTTGGCACAAGAATCGTTTAGTTAATGATCGAAGATCCGTTTTCCAGTTATCTTCGGTTTTAAGCTCATCCCCTAACTCTTTGTATAAAGGCGTTAACAAAAATAAGACATATGCCTAAAAATAAGTAAACATTCAGAGTTTGAAAATTTGTGTGCTTAATACGAGTAAAATGTTCTTTACTTGCCTCAAATTTTGAATGTACTTCTGACATATCAATATGTCGGCCGATTTGATCAATGAATGTAAAGACTGGATTCCATACAATATGATTGCGCTCAAATTGCATAAACAAGGTCATATTAAAGGCAATAGTAAAGCTAAGATCGCCTGCGTATGCAAGATTCCAAGCATCATGTAGTAACTTAGCTCTGAAATTTTAAAAATGTTGATCTTAATCCACAACAATCATACATACATAAGTTTAAAAATGTTAAATTATTAATATTTAATTTTATTACAGCTCTTAAAAGAATTCATCTAAAAAGTTGTTTTAATTGCCATCCAATTAAATCGATGTAATCTGTTAGAGCACGACGGCTGTAAATCTCACAATAGTTTCGTTCTTCAGAAAACGTTTTCTTTAAAGCATAGTACGCTCTAGCCGAAAATATGTTTGCAAGGCCAAAACTCCATATAAAAAAAAGGGTTGCAAACATGCTCGAAATGTTTTTGTAAGGCCATTTCTAAACCTATGTACGCTGTACCTAAATATGGGCAGTTCAGAATATTTTCTGGCGTTTTACAACACTGTTTGGTCAACAGATGGCACCTTTATTTTGACCTTTCAAAATATCGATTGAATCGTTGTTTCGACTAGTCGAAATCTTTTTGAACAGAAATGGCGACCAACAAACAGCAAAATAAGAGCCGAATTGAGATCTTTGAACACAAAGAGCGAATTAGACTGATTAAGGAGGTGCAACAGAGGCCAATATTGTGGGGTTTGACCGAAAATAAATATTTTTATGGGATTTTTATAATTAATAATTTTTAATTTAATGATTATGGTATTAGTCGCTGCTACCTGCTCCTTATCCTATCCATTTGATCCATTTTCTTTTTTTTTTATGTTAACAATGTTATTTATTTGTTTGTTGTGCACAGCTGACGAGCAGTGTGACCACAGCAGCATTTCTATTACCTTGTTAACGTTATTTGCAATTGTATTTACTTGTTTACAAGTTGCGCACAGCTGACGCAACAGTGTGACCACTCAACTTTTCAGAGATTTTTGATGAAATGCTGTCTCACTAAAGTTTGGAAGCTAGACATCAAAATATTAAACATTTCGAGCGCCCAAAATATTTTCAACAGCTGGATACTATGCTTTAAAAATAGCCTATCTTTTTTTTTTTTTTTTTTTTTTTGGTAAAGAAGTTAGTAATTTTATTTAACTGGGCAACTTAATCAAGTTTTAAATTTGTGAAAACCAACAGTGTAGGTCACATAAAAAATAGCCTCACAAAATAATTTCGAGCCAGTTTGCAGCCCTATTTTTATATGGAGTTGACACCTTTCAAACTAAATTTTCAACAACTGGATACTATGCTTTATTTCAAAGTTATTATTATGATTATGAGCTATGCGGCTAACATTTATTCTTAGGGTTAAATTATATATCTGATCCAGCAATTCTTACCTTGTGTATGGTGGGACTGTAATTCGTCCAACATCTGTTAGCAAGAAATTTCCTAGCATTCTCCAATTTTCATCGTCGTAGTTAACTGGAAAGGGTGCAATTTCTTCCTGATTTACAATAATAAATTGATCTTTCTCGGGCATATTTTGTATATTTATTTGCTGAGTTTTTTCCATCCAGATATACGGACTGCAATTTGAAAAGTTTAGCGCATCTTGGCGATTCAATATGATGGGAATCCACCAGATCATTTTGTCTTGCCCTGGCACGTCATGAGGTCTTTCTCTAAGATACACTTTTTGTTCTAGAATTGCAGTCTTTTCTTCATAATCTCTGCGGACTTTAACGACTGGAATGCGATGATGTGCAAACCACGTGTTGACGATAACCGCCACTTTGTAGGGACTTTTAAGTGTTCCATCTTTTAAGGCTTGGGAAGTTAACGATTCCCACAGATCATCTCCAACGAATGTGTTATACTGATAATCCGAAATAAAATTTCGTACTCCAGTTTTAAACGTTTCTTTGGTCAAAGTAAAATTTAGCATCCTTATAATGAGCTCTGTTTTATGCGATATTGTCTCTTGTTTCATTCCAGTAATGCGTGAATGTGGGTATCGCTTACTGAATTCATAGTACAATGAATAAAGCGTGGTCATTGGATATTTTCCGTTAAACTCAACTCCTCCATCTATCTATATATTGGATTTAATGTATAAACTTCTTATTGAACCTAAAGAACTTACCTGTATTGCAATTTCCGATGCTAAGAAACTCGCGAGTGCTTTGTTGAGATGCGCATCACTCCACCACTCGGGAGTCACCCACGAACCAATCCATTGGTAAATAAATTCTTGAGTTAAGTCATAATAACCTTTATTCATCAGATCACTCTCCCTAGTTTTAATTGGTATTGAAATAGGGTAATGTGATTGTTTCTGGAAAGTCGAACTTACTTTAAAAGCAATAGACCCCAGCTATTTACAGGGCGTACAATTGAAAGATCTGGTATGACAATCACGTCAACTTTTGATAGGGGAATAGTTACTCCAAAGTAATCTTGAATTCTTTTATAAATAGTTAAAATTTTTTCATACGTTTCCTAAAATAAAGAAAAGAAGATTAATCAATCGGTATATGTATCTTTTACTAATTTCTCCGCGAATGAGGGACATGATCAATTATAGATTAAGTATGGTAGACGAACTCTTTTAGTACTCTCTTAATCTTTCAGTTTTCCATGGTGATAGGTCAACTCTAGAACAAGGCATCTTCGTGGCCCAGAATTTAGAATATTCCTTAATAACCTTACCGAGCTCATGTACAGGGATACCAACCAATGGAGCAATTTAAAAATTCCTTACCTCAAACTGAATTTGACGATATGCCAAAGTCCAAATTTCTATTTCGGGTTGTGCGAGCGCTGTTAGATTCGAGATCCGTGGGGTTTTCAAACCCTCTACATTACATTTTGTAAGTTTTGATATCACAAAGCCAAATGTAAACGAGGACATAGGAGGTGTTTTTTCAAAATAATCTATTACATGGTCTTTTAGGGTTGGACTGAAAAGAAATATATAGTAAAGAAAAGTATCAGGCCTGTTCCGGTTTTCACTTTCGGTAAGATTTTGCGAAAATGAATTTCCCTCACTTGTTCCGGTTTTCACTTTCGGCAAGATTTTGCGAATTGAATTCACGTGACATTGAGCTAGTGAGTTTGAATTCGGAAGTTATAAATCGATGATTTTGGCATGCTTAGCATAAAATTAAAGTTAAAACACAATATTTATTAAATATTCCAATGTTTTAGGAATAATGTAACATTATCAGATAAACAAAAAATAATTTATTTGATTTTCAAATAATTATTATTTCATCACACCTCAAAATCGATGACTCTAACCTAACATTTTTGTCGGATTTGCTCGAACTGTTCTAGTTTCCGCAAGCATTTGTGAAAGTGAATGGCAACTTTATTAGGGCTGCCCTTGTATGTGAAGAAATTAGTAAATATATTGGTACACATTTTAAACAAAAATTTAAGTATTTTTAAGTATTGCGTAAAGTGAAGAATTCAATTTCTTGTTTTTTAAATGCAAGTTTGGACAAAAAAGTTTAAAATTTAATGCAAAAAAGAACTGATTATTTTTGTAAACAAACACTGTGCAACAATTGACAACTCTGCAAAAAGACATTTCTCAACACTGAAATCAACCCGCACTTTAAAAAATACAAAGTTATAACGAAAGTAGGTTTAACCTTTGAAAAATGTTTCGACTTATGATTAAATAAATATTTGATAAAGAAATTACACATTTTAACAGGCGAAAATTCTTTTGACGCAAATGTCTGATTCGCTCAAAACATTTTCCAGCACTGTTCTGCAAAAAATTACTCAACACAATGTGGGAGGGAAATTCGGAAGGTAATTCGTAGGAAATGTAAAGGAATTTTAAAGGAAATTCGGTCAAATCTTGCGGATTGAAATTCGCAAAAGCAAGTGAAACCCGGAACAGGCCTGTATATTAAATATTTAAGTTTTCTATTCGATTTCTATAAATCGTCCAATTATAAACGTCCACTTCGTGTGGTTTGTGCAAAGTATAAATAAACATAGCATACCTTAATCCTATTGTTCCGGCTACGCCAAGCAGTTCAACCCAAGCAGTGCAACGAGAGAGCAGCTGTGACGTGACCGCATATGAACTGCAGTGAAAGCACAGTTATCTTCGCTCTCTCGCTCTCTTGTATTATATTTTATGCTGTATTCTTTTCTATCTGGCAATTCTGTCGCGTGAAAAATCTCTTGTTCTTCTTTTTCTACAAGCGACACAGCGCACACTTAAAATTTGTAAAAGCCAACCAAATAGTTTAAATAAAGTAATATTTAAGAACGCAAGTCGAGTTTGCTTATTGGAAATCGTGGATCTATTCGCCAGCGGTGTTGGAAGCCTCAAAGCCGCCCCAGTATATAATCTGAGGGCTGCACTTAAATTTCGTGCAGTTTGGGGCTCCGCCAACTTTGGTCGCAGCCATAGCCAACACCTATCTTACATTCTAACAGAGTTCGTCTCTGGAAATAACATACAGGAATGTATGCTGTTACATATACATTGCAATTAAATTCATATTCTCAACATAATCATCTGATTGATCACACTTTTTTACCAGGGGTGCTTAGCTATTGCTCCTTCCATTGTTTTGTGGCCTCCTTGTTTTTGTAATTCCTCCGAAGATAGGAAATAAATGATCTTATACGGCGGTGGGCACAAAATTTTAGCTTGGGAGCTCTAAAAAAAAGACTACAACAACAACAACTAAAACAACAACCCTTTTCGCGTCTACCTACTTTCTCGATCACCCGCGAGCAAAAAAAAAAGGTCTTCAGCGTGCACACACTGCGTCTAAATTTAAAGTGTCAAAAATGCCTCGACTCGAGCTGCATGTGTGCGTTGTTGTTGCTAGCTTGCTCGCGAGCTGTGCCTGCATTGTTGTTGCCTCGACTCGACACAAGTTGCTTGTGTGCGTTTTTGTTGCATTTTATTGCGGCCATAAAATGCCTCGACTCAAGCTGCTTGTGTACGACTTCACTGCGCCGAAAAAGGTTGTGAGCTGCCGCATAGCTCCCGGAGCTCATGTTTCTTATACATGCACGGCGAGAAGTATACAAATAGCCAAAATTTCGTGTGTATGCAATGCGTAGAACAACAACCGGTTTAGTTCTCTTTTTTGTATTGGTGTAAGCCAGTGGTCGGCACCTACACATTCATATGTTTGCATTGCGTTAGTGTGCATTTTTGTTCGTCTAACAGCGGAATAACAGCGACGTAACAGAAACAAATCGTAGCAGCGACGCGTCGCTACGTGTACGTGAGCGGCAGCGCAGTCGCCACGCAAATTTCCTATGCGCACGAGATAGGGCCGTGCCGATAGCTGGTGTAAGCGCACGCAAGCAAGCTGACCAACAAAAATTTCAATGTGATTTTGTTTTTGTCTTCTCTTGTTCTCTTCTTGCATTGGTGCTTTTGGTGAGAACTCTGCCGAATGCTAGCTTTGAGCACCCCTGATCTAGGCTGTAAATTATTACTCTAATATAAAGATGGAAAAAAAGCGAAATAACGAAATGAAATAACCAATTACATAGTTTAAAAATCTAGAGTTTTGTTTACGGAATTACGACTTATTCAACAACTTACTGTTCATAGGTTTGATTTAATGGTGTATTAAATACCGTTACAAAATCCTTATGTCTTGTTATGGAGACCGTAAACGGAACCTGTTCAAGAATAAAATAAAAAAGTTTTGGAATTGTATCACAATATGATGAGAAGTTTCTCGATTTCTCGATTTTTTAAGATCAATTCACACCTTGAATTCAGGCTCATCAAAGCAGGGAAATAACCGGCGTGCATTGTTTAATCCCAAGTTAGTGGCAAAATAGGTTGCATTTGCAAAAGATCCTGTGAAAAGTCCCTCCGCACTGCTCCAAATGTTTCCTTCAAAAGGTATCTCCAACACACATTGAGTACCTTGCATTATTGTTTCTTTCAAATACACTACATAAATGGTTTTCTTTGGAATTCGACTGCCACGCAAAATTGTCACATACGTTGAGTTCATATCACTAAAATAGAATTGGCATTATGACAATATAACATTAGTAGCTATTACAATAAATTACCTCAAATTGCTGTCAACTTTTTGTAGCTTAATTTTTCTATCGTTAATATTCATATCGAAATGGGCATGAAACGAAATCTTTTTTGAATCTTTTTTCCAGATCAAGTTCATTTTGATTAGTCCGCTGAATGTACACTCCTCGTAGTTGGGTTCCAGCTGAAGTTCATAGCTAAGTGGAATTACATCCTTTGTCAACCGATCATCTGTACTTAGTGCATATGAAGCTGACATATCAATGCTCCGTTTAACGGTACCCTAAAAATATGCAAAATTAAAATTCCTGATTCGGTTTGTGCGCGCAGTTTAATTTCATCAGATGGTATATGAAACATTTGTGGTGATCTGACATCCTAAGCCACAGGTTTTTTTTTCAAGATATTCTGGTTTTTCTCATTTTAATTAATTAATTAAATTAATTTGAATACATTTTATTCATTACAATTCGAGTTTAGTTTTAGTTCTTCATTTATAAATTAAGAAAAGCAACTAAGCAAAATATATTAATAACACTGTGTTACAAAAAAAAATCAAAACTTCTGGGATGGGACATAGCGTAGATTGTAGGTATAGATAAATACATTTTTTTTGCATACTAGAATTTTTTGGTGCACATCGAAATTTTGAATAACGGTACAAAAACCGTTTTTTCGAACTTGCACTCACTCATGCGTCCATAGCTTCGTCAAATATCCACCGATTTTCATTTTCTTACCAGTTTTAGATAGAAGAAACTTAGGTCTTTAAACGTGCCATACATGACTTAACAGGTTTCATTTCCTATATTGGAGTATTTGATAGGTAAACTAATTTTTTGTTGGTTTTTTTTACAACTTTTTTGACTTTGGTGATGTTTTTGAACACTATTTTGGTATAAACCCGTTATACTTGTTCTATTATTTGAAAAGAATACATTTTTACGAGTAAAACGTGAGTCCATTTTCTAAAATCGGACAATAATTCGCCAAGCTATAATAGATTTTCTGAAACAGAATTGCTCAAAATGGTGATATTTGCGCCATTTCCCCATCCCCTCATATTCCATTTGTAGTTGCGTAGTTAGCAAAGTAGTTAACAAACGAGTTTTTTTCCATGACTTTTTTTCTAAAAAAATTAATAACTCAGCTAAATATCACTCGATTTTAATAAACTAAAAAACAGAAGACGTAAAATTAAATGTTTTTTGAAACTACATGCTACTACGTATACACCAAAAGTTAGTTGCTTTCTACAAATTTAACTTATTAATTTACGTTCAAAGTTGGGTAATGTCGCAAAAAACTGAAAAAATGCATATATTTTTACATGTAGCTCCCTCAATATTTATCCGATATTGCAGTGTAATACACCGTTAGAAAGGTGTTACTTTTCACTTTCCAACGACGTTTTTAAATTTATTGTAAGACGCATAGTTTAGGACATAGAATTTTTAGACTACATCAACCTCGAAAAAACGGGTTTTGTACCGTTATTCAAAATTTCGATGTGCAACAAAAAATTCTAGTATGCCACAAAATTCTATTTAACCCTCTAAGGCTATCTTTTAAAATAATGAAGAAACAGAAGTCAAGTTATTTTTTCTAAGATGAACCTGGGCCTCTGAATTCAAAAATGAGCTCAGAAAAGGTGTAGATGGCTTCGTTCACCTGTGAGGTGACAAAATGTGAAAAGTGACTCAAGGCTCTTTTGGGGCTATCAGTGAAAAAAGACGGTTGAAAATATGTTTACATCTTAGATTTGTCATTTATCTATTGTTATGTAACACCAACCAAATAGATTTTGTTGTGTGTAAAGAATAAGAGCAGATTGAAAGTTGACCCTCCCGAGATTTTTCGCGAAAGAAAAACGGAAAAAACACATGGCATGTCTTAATCAAAAAAAAGCACCATTAAAAGTTTCCGAGTGCTTTAAAGCATGTTGCAAATGTCAAGCTGTGTTTATTAGCAACAGTTAAAAAATATTTTCATGTTAAAAAACGGATTACTTTTTTAGTTATTGTGATTTAACGGATAAGTGTCTCGAGGCATGCTTACGTGTTAGAGGGTTAACTATATCTACAACCT
The DNA here is from genome assembly GCA_037043435.1 of Drosophila suboccidentalis. Classification (NCBI taxonomy): domain Eukaryota; kingdom Metazoa; phylum Arthropoda; class Insecta; order Diptera; family Drosophilidae; genus Drosophila; species Drosophila suboccidentalis. The sequence continues at coordinate 142,106 of JBAMBK010002463.1, read as the reverse complement.
ACGCTATGTCGCATCCCAGAAGTTTTTGGACTGTCACACAGTGTAATCAATAAATAAACAAACGCGATTCAAATTAAATGACGCTTAATCGTATGATGGGAATATAGTGAATATAGAGATGGGCACGGGCCTCCTTCTCAAGGCCCCGAAATAAATCTTTCAGGCCCGGCCCGGTCAAATTTGTTTTTAAAATTATTATTTCTTTATTTTTCTTTAGATACAAATTTTATTTTTGAGCCTTTTTTGCAAGCAGAGTCTTAAACTTTTTCTTTGCTCTTTTTTCTGCGTACCATTAGAAATTTTGTTACAGAAATTTTGTTATCAAGCGATTTGAAGGAATCAAAAATATGTTTAAAACGGTTAAAAATCGATTTTTTTAGAATCGGTCCCACCACTACTGTTGACAAGATCTCTTGAATGAACTTTATAATAATATGGATTTTACAGATCTATTTAATTAACGCTTTTAAATTTGATTAGTATTCATACCTCACTATCCATACATTCTTTGTGGATGGATTTCAATGATGTTGATCGCCCTCTAAATTACCGTTACCGAATGTCAATAAAATGTTAGTATGGAAGACCAGCAGAATTCAATATCTCGGATCCAAGTCAGCAAATTAAAGCTCGAAATCGTTCCTGATTCTGACTTGCAATCCGATTGGATAATAACAGCTACTAAGGAATTCAGCCAAGCAATTATAGACCTGTCCGTCTGTATGATCGCGACGATCTAAGTAAGTATTAGAACTATACACTTAAAATTTGGCATGTAGGCTCCTAGATACCAAGCGTAGAATAAAAAGGAGCTTTGAGCTTTGCTGGGATTTTTTTTGGAGCTGATACCTAGTGAAACGAATTTAGCTTATCTCAGTACTAGCATATAAAGGTAGCTGAAATTTCTGCTGTGAATTTAATTGGACATACAGCAGATTTATCGATCAGTATTCTCTCCCTTACTTGTGATAAGCCTTTTTATTAAATCAGTCACTCTGTGAAAAATCTTTCATCGTTCATAAAGCATTGTATCCAGTAGCTCGAAATAGTTTGCGAGCTCGAAATGCTCAAAAGTTTGATATCAAGTGATGGGAGAAGTGGCAACGAGTAATACCCTAATTATGGGATTAATAGCCTCTTATGCTGTTTTGAGAGAGGCGGAAGAAGTGCAGGAACGCAATCGTCCCCGATATTGGGTGAATCCATATTTGCGAGAAGGATGCCTCTGCCTTGCTTTCCCAGGCACTTTTTATAAAAATTCCGTCAAACTGCCTAAACTAAACAGTGCTGTAAGACGCCAGTCACCTTTCGAGCACCCGAAATGTTACGTACTGGATACTGAAGCACACTACGCTCTAGCTGAAAACATTTTGGGCACTCAAAATGTTTAACATTTTGATGTCTGGCTTGCAAACTTCAGTGTGACCTCATAACCCCAAAAATCTTTGAAAAGTTGAGTGGTCACATCGTTGCGCCAAAAAATATTACGACTAGTCGAAACACTGAACCAATCGATGTTCTGAAAGGTCAAAATAAAACCAGCTGCTTACCAAACAATGTTGTAAAACGCCAGGAAATTTTCTGAGCACCCCAAATTAAGGTACTGGATACAAGGGCTTAGAAATAGTCTCACGAAATAATTTTGAGCCAGCTTGCAACCTTTTTGTATAAGGAGTTGATACCTTTCAAACTAGATTTTCAGCTACTGGATACTATGCTTTAAAAAAGTGCAAAAGTGAGCAAGTGAGCAATTAAGAACTAGTAGGTAGGAACTTGTTCACTTGCTCACTTTATTGAGCACTTGTCCATCGCTCATGTCCAACTAAACAAATGGGTTTGTTTTGATAGTGTAATTTCCCTGTTTTAATAAAAATGGCCAGGCGAAGTCAAGAGATTTTCTCTGACTTTGACAGCGACAAAGATAGATCGGGAGAAAAGAAAACAAGACGCGCCAGAAAAGTGGATACAAATTGGTCTGCCGAAAAATGCCATAGTTTAATTGCTTTGGTAGAATCTAAGTCAACTTTGTGGGACGTGACACACAACGATTACAAAAACCGTAGCAACCGGGAGATTGCATGGGATGAAATCTCAAAAAAAATGAATCTTTCAAAAGATGAAGTTTCCAATAAATGGAATCTTTTGCGCCAGCAATTTCGTGTGAGTGTGTAAATCTTTGTTAATCAAAAAGCATATTCTATTGAATAAAGATGTATTTTAATATTTCTTTATTGCAGAACGCATACAATAAAGTAAACAGAACGAAAAACGGTCAAGCTGCTGTTGCTCGGAAGCCACCAAATCCTTTCTACAACCAATTGTTGTTTCTGCAGCCTATTCTAAGTATGGACTCAGGCACTCGAAGATTAAGTTTTGTGAGTTTTTATTTCAATCATTTAATGCCAGTTCAGTAGTGTTAATGGCACGGCGGATTTGGTTTGAATATACATACAGAACTGCACAGACAGTTTCCCTTCCCTTGTGACTTTGGATGGCCAATAGGCCTACAAAATATTCGATGTCGAAAGCGATATTTCAAATATTTGAAATACTTTTATTCATATACTGCTGTGTGAGCGGAAAGGGCTTTTATACTTATTATATTGCTTTATATGGCATTAAATCGGTTTTATTTCGGAGTGGATTGGAGACAAGAACGATGTGTAATTAATGTTATTAGTATACAATATTAGGTATGTATTTTATTGGTTTATAATACCTTGCAATTAGACAAACCATTGGAATCCAATATCAATATGCAATGCATTCGTGAATTTGTGCTATCCGTCAGCCATTACAATTGTATTTGTCGTTTAACACGCAAAGGAAATAATTTTTGCTGGTGTTTGCAATCCAGAGGGCCAATATAATGCAATAGAAGGTAACTAAATGTTTTTTATTTACAGATAACGGGCAAAGACTCGGAAGCGAGCTTGTCGCAGTTTGACAAAGATCCTCAAATTGTCGATTTTGATCAATATTATGATGATGATGATTCGGACCCATTGTCATCGCCTTCGCCGTTCCAATCACCATCGTCAAATTCATCATCGGCTCACCCCAAGCCGAAGCGACGTAAAGCTGCTGAGACTAATGCGCATCACAGCGCATCGGCTGAACAAAACTATGATTATTTGATCAGCACAAAGAATGAAGACGAGTTCGAACTCTGGGGCAAATCTGTTGCAGCGACATTGCGGAATTATCCCGATGGGACTGCTGTGCGCATGGCTAAATCCAAAATGAACCAAGTCATGGCATCTCTCGAAGCTGGAGAGCTGGACGGAGTACCAACTAATAGCAATCGATATTTTAAGTGTTGAGTAGCCAAGGTCTACAGCGATTTGATGCTGCTGATATGATTTTTACTTTACTCTACATAAATTTCCGATTCGAGCCTGCTGTAGAAATTTTAATTTCTGACTCTGAAGTATATGATGAATAAAGCAGCGGCGCCTTCAGCGGTACCGCTCAGGTCATTTTCCATTGGAATAGTGTGCGGGAACGAAAAGCGCAGGCAGATTGCTAAAAACAGAGCATCCTGAATACAAACTTATAGTGAAAATACAGACAGCCACACAGTAATTAACATAAAAACATAGTATCCGGAAGGGGCTATAGATAGCATAGTTAGTTGTAAAAGTTTGAAGGGAAAGAAAATAACAGCAAAACTTATTTGGCTTATTAATTAGCCAAAAATTTATTAACTAGCATTGAAAAAAGTGGCGCTAATGAAATGGACTATTTCCTAGCATTAAATTAAGTAGGCCTACCAGGGACGGAATTTAATTGTTATTATATTCCTTTATTTCAGGGACCGCAACTTTTATAACTTTTAAAATAAAAATTGCAAAATAACAATTAGTTACGAAATAACTCTTATTTTTAATTTATATTTAAAAAGCAAAAAATAATCGTTAAAAATTCAATTTTTAAATAAAAGTTGTGAAATAACTCTTATTTCTGATTTTTTCAATTAAAATAAAAATTAAGAGTTATTTTTGATTTTTATTTTAAAAGTTACAAATAAGAGTTATTCCGTAACTTTTATTATAAAAATCAAAAAATAAAAGTTAAGTTGAATATCTTTTGAACCAATTGGTGCATTACAAACATTTAAATTTATTCTTGACCTATGATTCGAGATCTTTCATATGATATATCAAATGTCCTTCAAGGACGAATTTGAAGGGTCCAATTATTTTCTATTGCTATTTTTCATATTTTTTTCAAACTCAAGGTTAATGATTAATTTATATAATTATATATTTTCCATACTTCCATATTTTTCATCGATTCATAGGGTGGAATAAATATTAAAATTTTATTAAATGTATTAAAAGTAAAAATAATGAGAAAAACAAAAAAAAAATTAGTTTACTAATCCAGAAATTTAAAAAATATAAACATTTTAAGTAATTTAACATCATTTGCATCGACCGGATCGAGATTCGAATCCAATCTCGTGTTTCGCATGCCGAGCACTTATCACTTCGACCACTACGCCACTTGGACTGATGCTGACAAACCCGATATACAAACTCGATGTACATTCTGGCAGAGTAAATGTAAAATGAATTAATTGACCATTAATTCTTTTTATATTATTTCCATATGATGTAATTTCATTACCCTTGGGTTTGAAAAAAATATTTTTGTATTATTATTTTGAAAGTTATAGTATTTAGTATTTTAAGTATCAATTGGTATTTGGCTTGCCAATAATAACAACATATATTACTGCAACAGAATATTTAGAAAAAAAAATGAAAAATAACAACAGAAAATAATTGGACCCTTCAAATTCGTCCTTGAAGGACATTTGATATATCATATTAGAGATGGGCATGGGCCTCCTTTTTGAGGCACGGCACGGCCCAAGCACGGCTGGTAGAAACTGAGGCCCAACACGGCCCAACAGGGATTTTTTTAAATAGGCACGGCACGGCACGGCCCATGCCCATCTCCATTTTTGTCACTTCGTGGCGTCACTTTTTTATTATAATGGCATCAATCGTGCTATTGATGTTGTAAGTGTTCGCAAATTGTGTGATACATCGATGAAACCTACAGCTCAAGCTGACAAACAAGCTATAAAACAACGCCAACTTATCGATACTACCATATTTAAATTCAAAATCTGTACCGTGCTTTCCGTGCCTACCGTGCCTACCGACTTTGGCACGGTAAAACACGGCAATTTTTTATAAGGGGCCCAACACGGCCCAACACGGATTTTTTTTAAATAGGCACGGCACGGACACGGCACGGCCCATGCCCATCTCTATATCATATGAAAGATCTTGAATCATAGATCAAGAATAAATTTAAATTTTTGTTATACACCAATTGGTTCAAAAGATATTCAACTTAACTTTTATTTTTTGATTTTTATAATAAAAGTTACGGAATAACTCTTATTTGAAACTTTTAAAATAAAAATCAAAAATAACTCTTAACTTTTATTTTTATTGAAAAAATCAGAAATAAGAGTTATTTCACAACTTTTATTTAAAAATTGAATTTTAACGATTATTTTTGACTTTTTTAATAAAAATTAAAAATAAGAATTAAATTTGATTTATATTTTATAAATTGAAAATAGAAGTTTTTGGCTGATATCAATAGTTCCGGCTGAAATAGGAATTTTGGTGCTTACCATTTTACTGTAGCATACAGGGTTGCCCATATTCGACGGACCCATCTGGCAACTCCATAACTTTTGACAGAGATGTCAGATCGCTTAATGACATACCGCGTTTGAAGCGTCAGTCCAAGCAGATTTTTACCATGGAACAATACACGCCACGCGAGCGCTCTGAAATAGTTGAAATTTACATTCAACAGAACAAGTCAATTGTGAAAACTCAACGTGCTTTTAAAAAATTATAAAATGTGAAAAGTGAGCCTTCTAAGAACACCATTAAGCGTTTATACGAAAAATTTTCGACTGGTGAGGCTCTTTCTAATCCGAAGAGGCCAAATAAAAGTCGACCAAGGCGATCGGCCGAGAATATCGCTGCCGTACGAGCCAGTGTTGAGAGGTCCCCAAGAACATCCCAAAAACGCCGTTCTCAGCAGTTGGGCATGGCGCGGTCCACTTTACAACGGATTATTCGCGTTGATTTGCATTTGTTCCCGTACAAAATTCAATTGACGCAAAGATTGTTGCCTGCGGACAAGCCTCGTCGATTGGAATGGGCCCAAAGAGTCATCGAAATGGCCGAAGATGACGAGCAATTTTGGAACAAAATTATCATGTCCGATGAAGCCCATTTCACATTGAATGAAACCGTAAATAAGCAAAATTGCCGTATTTACGCCACTGAAAATCCTCAGGAGATTGAAGAAGTGCCTCTTCATGACGAAAAAGTCACAGTTTGGTGCGGCGTTAGTGCGAAAACGGTCATTGGGCCGTTTTTCTTCCAAAATGAAAATGGCCATGCTGTTACCGTCAACCAGGAGCGTTATCGCGACATGATGACCAATTTTGTGATGCCAATTATTCGTCGAAAGCGTATGGGGCAGTTCTGGTTTCAACAAGACGGCGCTCCACCGCACACAAGTCGCATAACAATCGATTTTCTGAAGAAATTGTTTCCGGGCCGTTTGATGTCGAAAAGTGGTGATTTGGACTGGCCACCGCGTTCGCCCGATTTGACGCCGCCTGACTTCTTCTTGTGGGGATATTTGAAGTCAAAGGTTTACGTTAACAAGCCAAGGACCGTAGAAGAGCTCAAGGACAACATTCGTGAAGAAATAGCCGCTATTCCGGCCGAAATGTTGGCGAAAACGATGGAAAATGCTGCAAAAAGGGCACAATACGCCATCAACGCCAGAGGCGGCCATTTGAGAGATATCATATTCAAAAATTGATGTAAACAAATCTACTTGGAACAAATTAAATGATTAAGATTGCCAACCGCCAAATTTTTATTTTTTTCTTTGATTTTTAAAAAAAAAACATGGGTCCGTCGAATATGGGCAACCGTGTACTTCCTTCACATTGATTTTTTTAGTTGAAATTAGCATTCATAACTCTTATTTGCAGTCCCTGCTTTATTTCCTAATTTAATTCCGAAAGCAAAGCGAGCAGGGGGAGTCCCCTTGTAATGTATAAAATAAAGATGTAGATACAAATCAAGGAATATTGTGTAACAATAGGGTTGTAGATGAATACTGGAAATCACGACCGTAGGAGTGTAATTATTCTTAAAATTATTATTACTTACATGATTTGCTTGAATATATGTAACAAAAAATAGCATCATTAAAATGCAACGTGATTTCCACTTAGAGATGTCCATGACTCTGGAAAAGATACAAACAGAAGTCTGTTGCAGATACTAAAACTGAATCTTTTCGTCATAGTTATTTTATCTTTATAACACTTCGTTCAATAATGTGTGTGACCAATTAATTAAAACACATTTTTTTGCCAAAATTCGTTTTTATTCATCAACATCGTCCCCTTTTAGGGAGATACAATCATTCCAACGCTTTTCCAATCTTTCGATACCGCCTTTGTAAAACGATTTTTCTTTGCCTTCAAAAAAGGCGTTAGTTTCGGCGATTACTTCATAATTTGAGCGAAATCTCTTACCACGGAGCATCTTTTTGAGGTCTGCGAAGAGCCAGTAGTCGCTGGGGGCCAAATCTGGAGAATACGGTGGATGGGGAAGCAATTCGAAGCCCAATTCGTTAAATTTTGCCATCGTTTTCATTGATTTGTGACACAGTGCATTGTCTTGGTGGAACAACACTTTTTTCTTCGCCATATGAGGCCGTTTCTTTGCGATTTCGTCTTTCAAACGCTCCAATAACGCTATATAATAGTCGCTGTTGATGGTCTGCCCCTTCTGGAGATAGTCGATGAATATTATTCCATGCGCATCCCAAAATACAGACGCCATAACCTTGCCAGCCAACTGCTGCGTCTTTGGTCGCTTTGGGCGGCTTTCACCGGCTGCATGCCACTCAGCAGACTGCCGATTTGACTCTGGAGTGAAATGGTGGATCCATGTTTCATCCATTGTGATGTACCGACGCAAATACTCCGACTTATTGCGCGTAAACATGTCCGAACAGCTCTTTGATTCATCGATTCGTTGTTGTTTTTGCTCCGGTGTGAGCAAACGCGGCACCCATTTGGAAAACACATTTTTCATACCCAAATGATATCTTTAGAATGTCAGCAATCTCCCTCACTTTCACTTTACGGTCGGCTTGGTCTTCCAGTAGATGGAATGTCATCGGTGTCTGTACGACCACGTTTGAATTCGGCATACCAATAACAAATGCTTCTTTTTGATGGAGCAGAGTCCGAATAATGTTTTTCAAGCCATTCCTGGCATTGAACAGTATTTTTTTTCATTAAAAAACAATGATAAATCAGCACACGGAATTGCTTTGAATTCATTTTTTTTTTAACTCAAAAGTAGCGTCACTTAAAGCACTGTAACTTGTAAACAAATGGTCGGATTAACATATGATTTTGACAGTAAGCCTAAAAAGGTTGCCAAAATATATTGATTTAGTACTAGTGCCGCCATCTATGTGTCAGTCACACACATTATTGAACGAAGTGTTAGGTACTTTCTAAATCTTATTGAAAAAATAGTTTGTTTACAGTTAAAATTAACATCGAGTAATAAAATAATTTTATTATTATAAATAAAAATACACAATGTACACGTTGCAATCAAAGGAATTCTTCTACGTTGCAGCTGCTATAAGTCATTTATAGCTTTATCTGAACTGTAAGCGTTACTTATCAACCAATCGAAATTATATTCGAAATTTTTTTTTTTTCAATGTTGTCTTCCAATGCGTCAATTGAAGCGGGCTTGTCTGTATAGACATGAGCTTTAACATAGCCCTACAAAAAATAGTCTAAAGGCGTTAAATCGCACGATCTAGGCGGCCAATTGACCGGTCGCCAACGTGAAATAAAATGTTCACCGAACTCGCCTCTCAATAAGTCCATTGTTGCGCGTGCTGTGTGGCATGTGTCACCATCTTGCTTAAACCACATGTAAGCCAAGTCTAGATCTTACATTTGGGGCAAAAAAAAGTTTGTAATCATTCCGAATAACCGCCTCAGAAGGTCGACAAAACTGATCATAAAATGGAACAAATGAAAAATGCAATTTCTTAACCGATCATGTATTTTGATGATAAAATTCAATAATTTGCAAGCGTTGTTCGTTTGTAAGACGATTCATGGTTAAATTATAGACCAAACTGAAGATGTTTGACAGTGAAACAAAACAAGAAACGTGCGTGAGCTGTTTAAACCAGTGTTGCCAAAAAGATAATAGCTAAAAAATCACCCTTTAGTTGAGTTTAAAAAAATTTAAGCCTCCTAGAAGAGGGGAAAAATATACATATGTTATTTTTTAACGGCAAATTTATTGCAATTTGTAATTTTTAAATTATTTGAAATTATTAAAATTAATTTAAATGATAAAAATTAAAAATAATTTTTATTTTTAAATTTTTATGTAATAATTAAGGGCTGCGGGAAATAAGGCCCCAAGAGAGAAAATGAAATAAGGCCCCGAATTCGGGGTGTTATTTCACAATAAAATAACACCCCAATTTGAAAAATGAAAAAACACCCCAATTTTTGATGTTTTATGTATATTAATTGCTATCGTATTTAATTTATTGTATTTTTTATTAAACAAAGACATGCATGAAACTATCCACAGGTATTCTGTAATGCTCGAAGTTCTTTACAATTGCATCAGCTTGCACATAGCTTTGAATTACATTCTGCACAAGTTTTTAAATGTTTGCAAAATTAAAATTTTAAAGGATAATGAAAATTTTATACAAGAAATCGCGCCATTTTTTGTATAAAATTTTCACCTGCGGCGCTAAGATTGACACCATTTTTTTATAATATAATGTAATTACCTGGTCAAAATATTGAATATACTTAGATCACTTGGAGATGGTTAAAGCAACCTTTGCGCGGACTATTTTAAAAGTTCCGTCCATTAAATACCTCCGAAATGCCTGTGATATTCGGTCTTCCAAAATACAAGCCGTGTAAAATGGCAGTGGAGTTGCTTTATCCCTTGTAAGCATAAACGAATTCCACTTAGAATCCAAATTGAAAGCCTCTGTTACTTGAAGAGGATGGTCAGACCTCGTCCATATACGATATTGGGGCCCTGTTTTAGCATAAAAATTGAAATAAGGCCCAAAAAATAGGTTTTGGATCTTATTTTATTTTTTCTTTTGGGGTCATATTTCATACGAATAATGACACTAAGGCCCCAAAAAGGAGAGTACCCCAAATTTGTTATAGAAACCGTTGTTGTTGTATCCTAAATATATTGAAGGTTCCTTATTTAAAACAAGTCTGTAGGAGCCTTATATCATCGGGGCCTTATTTCGCAGAGCCAAAATTTAGTCATGAACTTTTATTTTAAACTCTTATTATAAAAATTGACACATATGTAGCTCTTATTTGTCAATTTTTGTGATGTCACGTTTTACAAAAATCAAAGTACAAAAAAGCCCCCTAGAAGAGTGGGAAAAATATACATATATGTATAACATATGGGTAGTTACAGGATCGCGAACGCGACATTTGTACGACTTTAACTGAAAAAAAAAATGGCAAAAATTGACATTTTCAAAAATGTTTTATTACGTGTTTGATGCATTCTATCAACTCTTTTCTTATGACAAAAGACAATCTTTGAAGACTGGTCGTTTTTTAATTATTTATAGAAAACAATGCATCACGAACGTGACGAAAAATGGACTTCCATTTTTCGTCGCGTTTGACTTCATCTTGACAAATGCGAAAGACTACGAAATGTGGCGAGTAATTTGGAAGAAAATACTCTTAAACCATAATAAAATAATGTAGTTTTCCATTTTAGAAATAATTTTTATATGTAACTACCGTTTTATATATTTTACAAGTTTTATTAGTAATTTGTAACGCGACATCGCGAACGTGACAAGATTTCCACGTAGTTTTTCCAAGAGTTTGTTCATAAAAATTTCATTCTATATATCGGAAACAGCTTTTAAAACTTGATTTAAATTAAACTTTCAATATATTTCTAAGAATTAAAATGGTTCATGTTACAATCTTACTGTCCTACTAAGTGTAATCGTTAAAATACAAACGGTCCATTTTGGAAGTCAATTTTTAAGAAAATGGGCAAATATATGGAAAAAGTGAATTTATTCCAATGTAGAATCTATATCTTCATCCTATTGAATTTCTTTGAGCGTATATTGCTTAAATAAATAACTTGAATACATTTTTGGAAGAAAATTTCACAAGATGTGAGTTTTTGATCAATTTTACGTTTTTCGTCGTGGTGGACCTTTTTCTGGAAATGCCCATATATGTTATTTTTTAACGGCAAATTCGAAAACATCATAAACTTTTATTTGCAATTTTAATGATAAAAATTAAAAATAATTATTATTTTTCAATTTTGATTATAAAAATTTACTCATAACTCTTTTTATAAATTTTTATTATAAAAATTGAAAATAAAAATTGAGTTGAAATATCTTTTGAGCCAAAAAAGCCACATCATATAAAGACCTATTATATATATGATCTACTCATTAAACCTTTCAGTTGATATATAATATGTTAGTACAAAGCAGATAATCAAATACACATATACACATGTGTACATTCATTTGTACATACCTAATATATATCTACTGAAAAGTATTAATGCGTACGCATACCTTTTAACATTTTTTCTAAAGTACATAGGTAAATACGTCCTAGCAAGGGACAAATATTTTTTCAAAATAATTTGTATGTGGAACTTAATATTATGCTTCACAAAATTGGATAGTGTTAGCGTATCTGACAGCCGGTAGCTCCCTTGACTGTTTTATTTTTAAAATTTCTGTCAAGAAATCAGATGTTGAAAATTCGGACAGCATTATAATACCCACTGCGACCTTTTCTATATGTGCTGGGTGTAAAGCACACATCTGATAAAAGAGATAAAGTACTATGTATTTCTATGAATCTAGATAAAGAAAGAAAAGATATCTCTGATTGCATTTTGGCTTTTAAATGTGATAAAGAATAAAATTAGTATTGTGCACAACTGGAAATAAAGTGGATCAAATAAAATATTGATGCTCATTGCCATTGCCACTGCCAATGTCAATTGTAAGATGGCCAAGCAAGCCATAATTTTGATAATTTTGTGTTTAAATCTCTGCTGCTCTGTTTCAGCAAAGGTAAGCATACTTACAATTATACTTACAGAATGGTCCTAATCTTGGTTCATAATGTTTAGACTGAGAAATGTGATGATAACACAACGAAAACATCGGGGGGAACAGCGTACTGGAAATTTCGAGGGGTTCGTTACACAACATCCGAAGACTATCTCTGCTGGAAGGAAAACTGGGAGCTTTTCTTGCGTGAATGCAACACAGCAACTGGTCAATGGCATCCGGAGAACGTAGTGTGCCAGGAGCAAGAGGAAACCAACAAATACTGTCCTGAAGAATTGATCGAGATTCATAATGGCAACGGGAATCCACTTTGTCTGCACATTTCGCCAGAGCCTCAAAAATATGATGACGAATTTTGCCGTGGATCCGATGTGGTTGTCCCCTCAGATCTTTCGAAGGATCAGAAGTCAAAACTTGTGCAGTTTCTACTGAAGAGGAAAATTAAGGAATATTGGTTACCATTGCGACGCGAGAATAATACTATGCCATTCAAGATAAGGTTGCCAGGTAAACATTGGGGACAAATATACGACGATAGCGTAGAGATCTTAGATTCCACATCTGATAGATGCTGTATGTCAGCACAATACAATGCTAAAGCCAAGAAAAAAGAAGAAAATAAACAGAAAGATATGCCTCAGATGATGATTCAAGATTGTGATGCCTTGCTGCACTCGATTTGTATATTTCAAGACGAGCTTGTGACTGGGTCGGGGTGTCCCCAAGGACTCGGATCACTGAGCTATCGACCAAATGAGTGCTATGGGGTCAACTGGAAAGAACCAGAATCACTGCCTGAAGGGAAAAGTCAAATACCCATCAAGGAGTACTTTCGAAATCGTAATACGCTTAGGCAGGTGTTGAAGAATTCCATACCAAAAAAGATGAGAGACGAATTCTTTCAAGTCGACAATTTCGTAAGCAGTTCTGGAGATAATTATATGATTCTCATGAACCAAAATGAAAGGGTTAAAGTTGCAGATAAAAGTTTTGAAATATTTCCCATGCTGCACAAAGAAGTTGTGGACATTGAACCAAATGCTGTTCAATTGATATTAGAAATTGATAGTGAAAAGCTAATTCTAATAGTCTATAATCGCGGCTATCTTTGGCGTACCGATAAGGACGATAATGGTGTTAATTGCTTTACAAACTCGGATTATGATCTTCAGAGAAGCACAAAAAGTGAACTTAAATGGGAAAATGAAAGTCAGACCAAGTCGATATTTAAAGTGAAGCTAGTTGGAGATGGACCGGGGGAATACTGGTGTGAAGGACATACAATCCAAAACTTTCAATTGGTGAGCACCGCAAGAGTAGTGGCTGTGAAGGAGAGACGCGGTCATGCCTATTCGATAAGATTGAATGTACCATGTGTACTCAAAATTCGAAAACTGTGCGACAATATTTATAAAAATGCTAAAGGGATGGCCAAGCATATCCGAGATGTGCTGCGAGAAGGAAGTAGTGCAGTCTCCCGAGATCTGATTATATTCAATGTTCGAATCATGAGTATTGAGAAGATTGATCCTAAACATGTTGATTGCTGGATCCATTTAACGGCGTCACTAAAGAACTCGGCAGTAGACAATAGCGAGGAGGAAAGTGGCGAGGAAGACAACAGTTTTGAGAATGACGAACATATTAGACACGATACCTCAATACGCATGCAAGTCTGGATGCTGTTGAGAAACTTAATTGCCATTTCAATTTATAATCCCACCAGCCCAAAGTCTCGTATTGTAAGGAGCACAGAATATTGCTTTCCAGAGACGTTCTATTCGAACAACGGCGAAATGTATCAGTGGAATCAGGCGGCCAGAGGACAGATGGGCACCTTATCACGTCTATGTCTTCAAAGCAGTGGATTACCATATATGCGTCAATGCCAGGGCGACTTTTTGCACGGCGCCCATTGGGAAACACTTGAAGGTATCGTAACGTGCCAACATGAGCAAAAAAATACCAGTATAACAAAAACTTTATACAGTCTTGAGCACTCAAAAATCCTTAGATCCTCACCAGAAAAGGTTGTAAGGGAAGTCAAGGGCATTCTGAAGAAATTCGCAAGCAATATTTCACCTGCCGACATACACTTTACTGCCAACATTCTGCAGTCTTCAGTGAAGTATATAGATCAGCACGTTTTGGGCTTATCAAAGAACATCACAACGCTTAAGGATACCACTCATGATCTTATTGCGATATACAATTATATGGTAGATGTCAAGAAAACTACTATAAAGATGTCGGCTTCGTTAAACTCGACTAATAAATTGCTGGAGGCGTTTGAGAACGCTATGAACACCTTATCATCGCAGGCAATTACTGATGATGATACTCTGAACCGATCTGTGGGACATGGGAGCTCAGATGAAATGGACTTCGAAGTACTTGATCTTACAGATATTGGAGTCACACTGAAAGCTTCCCACAATTTATTGTATTTCATAATTAATCCGACGATTGCCAATGTTTCGGGAATTGCAATGTTCAAAAATGCCAACTCTTCAGAAAACTCAAATGAAATCATTTTAAAAGGTGCCTTTCAAATGGAATCTGTGAATTTTTTGCAGTCGACTCATGAAGTAACAGATTTTATTAATAAGGAAAATTTGCAATTTGCAACATATGTGCCAGAGAAACTTTTAACTCACTTGAATACAATTTCAAATGCACTAAATGTCACTGAGAAGCAGGACACTATTATTGTGATTAAAGTCTACTCGAATGATATACTTTTCCAACAACAAAATAACCAGGATCATCGAAGTGCCTTTGGGCGTGTCGTTTCCATTTCCCTACCTGGCCATAGTACACAGTTGCCTGAGGATTTGCCACTCGTTTTTCGAGACTGGAGGAATGCATCCCTTAAGGACAACAGTACGACAAAGCTGTGCAGCTATTGGAATTTTGAAAACTGGGTCAACGATGGTATTCGAGCTGCAAGTGACCCAAATATTACCCAGGATATTGTGTTCTGCCAAGTGAGCCATTTAACGCCATTTGCCTACTTGGTCGGGTTTAATTTCACAGTGGAAGACGATATTGGGGTCAGTATTCGGCAAGTGCATGCTCAGGCCTTGGACATTATCACGATAATAGGCTGTTCACTATCGCTTCTGGGCATATCCGGCATATTCATCACGGCTGCAAAGTTTCAGTCCTGGCGGCAAAAAGCCTCTTCCAAAGTACTCCTACAACTGTCGGCTTCAATAGCTTTGCAGATGGTAATCCTTTGCTTTGTCAGCACAAAGGAATACTCCCTGCACTTGATTATAAATGAGATTATATCTAGTTGCGTTGCCATTGGAGCATTGCTGCACTATTCTGTCTTGGTTCAGTTCTTCTGGATGATGGTTATAGCATACCTACAATTCAAAAGATATGTTCAGGTATTTGGCCGCACTCGACCAACCAGGTTCTTTATCAAGTCGACCGCATTCTGCTGGGGTGTGCCCCTAATCCCTGTTGTTCTCGTAGCTCTGCTGGATCATGATTCCTTTAGCAAGGGCAGCATTTGCTACCCATCAGGATATGCCCTTTATTTCGGCATTATTTTGCCAATTTGTGTTATCATCATAGCGAACTTTATTATTTTTTGCCTTATTATATATAATTTATTACTTAGTAGCAATCCACCTATTCGACACACTGAAAAACCTGTGCTAATGTACCAGATACGATTATCTGTCCTGTTGTTCTTCCTTTTGGGATTCACTTGGTGTTTCGGTATTCTAACAATCATGAAGGCCGGCATCATCTTTTCATATTTCTTCTGCCTAACAGCAACTTTGCAAGGGTTTGTTATATTTCTCTATTTTATTATACTTGATCCGGTTACGCGTCGTATGTGGAGCCAGTATTTTTATAAGCTTTGTTCAATTGACAAAGGTGCACTCCAGAGTACAACGAGCCTTAAGGACACCACACAAACATCCTAACAATTAAACAAAATAACAAACAAAACAAAATTATATTTTTAAGACTTAATAAATGTATAAAGCACTACATTTTTCTTATAAGCAATAAGCATACTTATAAACCGAAACATAAAGTGTCACTTTAAATAGTTGAAATGTTAGTTTTCTATGAATTTCATTTTAAAAAGTGAAATGTTTATGTACTCGTAATAGCCCGTATGCAGATCTGAGAATCTATCATGAATGAGTTTGTTGACTTATGTTTCATGCTAATTGGTCCAAAAATATCTCTACTTTGTATCCTAAATTTAAGCATTACACCTATGTCCTATTTACTTATTATTTTAACGACAGCTTCACATATAAAATACTTATGAACAATATTAAAAAAAAGCAAACATATTCGGCAGCAAATAATTCGTTAGCCAGAACATAAGTTGTTGTATTTTATAAATTAAAAATTAATTTAAAATGACGTTTTAATATTTTATTTTATTTACCTTTTTTTTATTGCATATGAGAAGTATACCGACTCATCGGAAAGAAAAACTTAAACTAATTTCCCTCATCATACATTACTTTGCTCTTGCTTTTGTGGCTCGCTTTTGTGTCTGGAATTCATGATCATAAAATTAGATTTTCTTGAACACATCTGTATGCGCTTTATGCCTCAGCACAATAGACTAATTTAAGAATCATAAGTATTTTCAATTGGACTAAATTTTCGCGCACCCTGTCTAACACTGATTCTAAAATGTAGCTGCGGTTAATCAAAATATAATTTTTTTACCTGAACTCATTGAAAAATATATAAAAATATATAAGATTGAAATTAACCAGATTAAGTTATACGGAAGTTCTATTAATATTCTATTCTAGGTAGTGAAATCAATGTGCTGGTGATGTCCAATGTAAGGTATCTTCTAGTCGTATACTATTGACGGGAGAACATATACAGATATTTTAATTTTAGTATGATTCAAAACGCATAAACAACTTTGAATTTATTTATAAGAAGATTGTAAAGAAGATATTGAGAGTCTTAGTAAGGTAGAAAGAAAGGACAGTATTAGTATAGCAGCTAAAGTAGCTTGACATATCAAAGGATATTTAAATAAAAGTCAACAAAATAACCAAAATTTTTAGACTTTAAACTTTATTTAATAGTGTTATTTCGGTGTAAATCTAGGTTCTTATTTAAATGTGCAGACTTAGGATCTCAAGTTATTGCGACATTTTTCGAGAATATCTTTGCGAATAATAGAATAATCGGGGTGTATTTTTAAAACTTGCTGGCAAACATTAACAGCATTAGTATACTCTTTTTTCTTCATGTAGTTCATTGCTAATTTATAGCCGATATGTGGCTTAGAACGCCCACAACTTTTCCAGGCCTTCTCATAGTTTTTAGCAGCATCGGAATATTGTTGGGTTTTTTCCGCAATATATCCGGCCAACTCATAGGCTTTTGTACATGATTTGTTATATTCTAAGACCCGTTCCACAAATGTCTCAGCAACATCGAGCTTATTGGCATGAATATAAATGTCAGCCAAGAGCAACCAACTTCGCTCCAAATACTCGGCGTCCTCATAGCTCCAATTTAATCGAGCTATTCGTTTAAGGTGGTTTTTTGCTCGATGAACTTGTTTTAGCTGAACTAAAGCAAATGCTATACCATACACAACTGTTACCATTAATGGACTTCCTTCATTCTGCAAAAGTTCTGTAAGATCTTTCAGCGCTGATTCAATTTGAAATTTTTGTTTGGAAGCCATTTGAAGAAAGTTCCAAAGTACACGATGAGTTAATGCATTTTCATAGATTTCTCCAGGTCGTGGGCCCATTTCTTTCAGTAAACGCTCGGCTGTCCGAAGAGCGATTAACCGGGATTCACTAAACTCTCCACTATCTCCAGCTTCAAGAACGTCATTTGCATTTGGAATTTCATCATCTGGGTTAATGCATATTTCAATCATATTCAGCTTAGCCTGTTGACCCCATACATGATCTCTGCGGGATAGATTAAAGTAACGCAATGCGCTGTTTAGATTGCCATTGTACCATTCGAATAAACCGTTGCAATAGTTAAGTCCCGGTGAATTTTTATATTTCGCAGACGCCTGCTCGGCACGTTGTAAAAAGGGCAAACTTTCAGACAATGTACCGAAACGCTTCATAACCTCTATTAGTCGTGTCAAAGCCGTCCAGTTGCAAGGCTGGGATAATAAGAGTTGGGAGAAGTGGTACGCAGCACTTTCAAATTCCATCTGAAATAGAAGTTGTATAAGTTTCATTTCTATTATTTTTATATTATAATCAATATCAACAATTTATTGCGAATCATGCTGAGGTAATCTTCCATAAAACAGGTAAGAAAACTTTAGTCGTGAGTCGACTTCAAGATATCGTGGCCCTCAAATACCGTCAGTAATGATGACCATCGAATCGACGATGCGTAAAAAAATTTGAATAGCGTTCAAGTTTATTATCCGATCGAGATGAAATTCTCTAAATAAAGTGATTTTAAATAATCCATTTTCTACATATATTAATTAATTGTAAGCCAAATTCACTTTATTTTATTTTACAACATTTTTAAAAAATAATGAATAAAAAAATTATATCTAAGTGTTATTTTCTTATGGACTTTGGCCCACTAAACACGAAAATAACACTTAAAATTATTTTCATCGAAGCGCTTTCGAAATATTGAATGTTTTTCGAATTCGCTCAAAATTTTTCAATATATTTCCATTTCCAGCACTCAAATTAAAGGTAAGTGAGTCATCTACAACTTTCTTTAATACAGTATTAAGATTAGCTCAGAGGCTACAAATTTTAATAAGTTCAATAATTCTGTATTTTTGGGGACTTTTTTGAGTTTGAAAACTCACATATCGTCCTGGAAAAAATATAAATCGCAAGCAAACATTTTTTTGCTGTTTAAGATATCTCAATAAATCTGACAGAATTGGCATCGGGGATGGTCCTAAACATCCTGACAAAATTTGGTTTAAATCGGACCACTGTATCATATAGCTGTCATACTAACCAAACTTAAAATCGTTATAAAGACTATTTTTGGTCTTAGACTTAAAAACGCATTACTTCGCCATTTATCCGTGGATTTTCATGAGCAGTAGCTTACTTTCTTCGTAAAAGTATCAGCATTACGTTAAATCTTTAAATGTTATCTTTGCGATATTTTTTTTCAAGACCGTATTGGGGGTTTTTGAACTTAAGAACTTCGTTGCTAAAGAACCGTTGCTATCTTGACGCACATAAAAAAAAACCGAATTTTTATTAAAATCGCTGGCATCTGAACTACTGAGCCTAATACCTTCAGTTTGAGTGCTTCTTTGATCAAATCGGTTTATTAGAACTGGAAATATACTCAAAAATGTCGGAAGAACTTAGAAACTTAATATTTCAAAAACGCTTCCATGGAAAAAATTTAAAGTGCGATTTTCGTGCTTGGTGGGCCAAGGTCTATGAGAAAATCATAAATAGTCTTAATTCGCAAAATGGCTGTAGACAAGTGTTATTGGCACTCCATACTGTTCAATCAAAATGTGCAAAAGGAACCTATATAATTTTAAATGATAAATTTTTATAATTTTTAAAAAAATCTCTAAAAAAGTCCGAATTGAAATACTTTAACAAAAGTGTTACAAAGAATAACTTTTAAAGTTGTTTTTTGTCATCTTATTTTACAAGAAAAAAGTTAATTTTGTGGACTATTGCGATTAATATGTAGTTGCTAATCCATTTTTTTAGTGACGATTTTCAGTTGAGATGGGATCAAATCAACAATTTTTTTTTTCCTTCAGAACGATGACTTTATTCGAAGAATTGGATCTTTAGCGTTTGTTGATATAATTGGCAATCGAAGTATTTGATGGTGTATAAGACGCACACGCACATAATATATACAGGGTAGGCCATTTAAAGTAGAAGCATCGGGTAACCCTATAACTTTTGACAGAGCTGTCAGATCGACTAATGACATAGCGCGTTGGAAGCGTCATTTCAAGACAATTTATACCATGGAACAGTACACTCCAAAAGAACGTGCTGAAATTGTTCAGCTTTACATTCAAAATAACTTCTCGATTGTGAAAACCAAACGTGCGTTTCGTGCAAAAAATTTTGTGATGCCAATTGTTCGTGAAAATGGTTTGGATGACTTTTGGTTTCAACAAGACGGCGCTACATGCCATACAGCACGAAAAACCATCGATTTATTGCGGCCATTGTTCCCCGGCCGAATCATATCGAAAAAAGGCGATTATGACTGGCCACCGAGATCACCCGATTTGACGCCGCCAGAGTTTTTTTTATGGGGCTACTTGAAGTCCAAGGTATACACCAACAAGCCAAGGACACTAGCTCAACTCAGAGCCAACATACGCCGCGAAATAAGAGCCATATCGGCCGATACACTGGCAAAAGTGATGGAAAATGCCGAAAAAAGGGTACATTTTGCGGCCAAAGCTAATGGTGGCCATTTACGCGATATCATTTTCAAAAACTAACTAGAAAATTTCTCCTTGGACCGAAATAAATGAATGAGATGAAAACAAAAAAAAAAAAATTTTTTTTCCCTCTTTTTTTTCAAAAACAAATGCTTCCACTTTAAATGGCCTACCCTGTACTATAGGCCTTATTTACGGGCTAATGTCATGACAAAAACGGATCGATCGCGGAAAATTAAATTCATTTTTCATTCACATAATGGAGTTTGTCCCAAATTTCGTCAATGAATTCCAGCTCGGTGACATTCAAAACTTTTATATAAACTTAAGCTTAATATACAGTAGTCTCGACCAGTATAAAACATAAGTCGCAGCCATTGCTCTGAGTGTTCAACGCAGTATTCTGTTTTGAAAAATCTTTCCATAAACTAACAACCACTGCTTTTTAATCAACTTCAAAGTCAGTTATTAATTTTAATTCGGATCACATACCTTTCTAAATGACAAGTCCGCCATCAACACAGAGGCTGCTTCGTTATTACTATCAATTTGCAAAATCTGCAAACAAGTATTCCGGCACATATCCATTTCCTTTGACTTCATTTGAAGCTTAGCGAGTGACACTAATGTTTCAATGTCATTAGGGGTATATTTCATGCATTCCTTGAAATTAGTCAAAGCCAAATCGTTGTTTTTAATGTATATTGCCTGTTGTGCCATAAGTAGACATATCCTGTAACCAAAAAAAATTTATTTTGAATTTGTTTTTCATTTATTCATTCATTTTTAGATCCTTGTGCTACAAGTTATTATTAAAGAAAATTTAAAATTTTAAAAAATTATATATATAAAATTAAATTGTATTCTTCACATTCTATTTTTGAGTTTTTTTTTATTAATTTAAAAAAAAAAGGAATTTTGCGTTGTTCCGTTTTTTTTTTTTTTAAAAAGATTGACCCACACTAATATTTATATATCCTCTGATAAATATTTCTCTACCTCCAAATAATCATTGTTCGCTCCACTACATAATATAATACCTTTTTAGCTCTGCCTAGTTCGCTTCGTTTTTTTAATGCTTTTCGCTTTTCAAATGTTTGTAAAAATCAGTTTTCGGTTGTACTAAACAGTGAGTACCAGGTAATACACTATTTATACCAACAACTTTATGTTATACCTTTTTTTTATTATTTTGACAGATTAGGAAAAAAGCAGGCATCTAAAGGACATAACCCGCAATAAATGTAAGAACAATATTAATTCACATCACTAACATGGGCCTAGATGTCAAATATTCTCTCAGGTACTTCGTGTTTCTAAATACGTTTAAGCCTTCGCCGCTAGAGGTTCCGGGCGGAGAGCGCCCTTGCCAAAGGAATGTCGCGCGTGATTGTCTTTCGAGGATCGGCGTAGGACTTGATTCAAAGGTCAGTACCTTTGTTTCTATGAATTAGTGAATATATTGCCTTTGTCGCTTGATTTTTAGACCCCGTACTTAATAAAGTACAGGGGTCTATTATAAAGTGTGTACTCATAAATATGTATTCTTGATCAGCATCAACACCCGAGTTAATATATAGACATGCCCGTCTGTCCGACCGTCTGTATGAACACCTAGATATCAAAGAGTATAAGAGCTAGTGACACCAAACTTAGTATGTAGGTTCCTCAACATTCCAAGCAGATAGATTTGTTTAATATATTTTTGGCCCCTTTAACGCTCTCAAAATGGAAGTTAAAAATTTCATATTTAAATAATGAGGACATTCGAAAATATTTAGACACCAAAACGTCCATCATATTGCATGCAAATCAAGCCCCCAAAATCAAAATTAAAAATGTTATATCTAATAGGCAATTTACACTGAGACCGGTAAGCAAAAAGCCGTAGCTTACGGCGAAAGGCGTTTACACTGAGAGTAGGCCGGTAAAAAAAACCGATATTTTGAAGACTAGTGTCAAATTGTGAAAATTTGTATTTTACTTCTATTATAAATTAAACCAAAAATATGGCCAAATGCATAAAATAGATCGAAAAATGAGTGCCGCAAAGACAATGATGCTCGTGCGAGTAAATCAAAGCATTAGCCGGACATTGGCGGCGTGAAAGTGATTTAAGATGGTGCTAAATTTATTCAATGATGCTTTATAGGAACGACCCATAAAAGCTTGTGACCAACATTTCCTTTGCCGTTTTGAAGTCGCCCCTAATTATGTTGCGTTTAACGTATTTTTTTGTATAGAAAACAAATATCACTTATCTCAAATAAACCAACCAGAATTTTAAAATCTGCATAAGAGATCCTGGCGGATATTTTGAATGAGGGGGAACAAAGAATATCAATTTATCTTTTTTAATTCTATTGCCTTATTTTAATATGTCCGGAGTTACATATGTTTAATGGTTTTCGTTGAGCATTCCTGCATATAGAGCTCATTTTTGAAATTCGAGTCCTCAGACTTTTTGTGGTGGTAAATCGATTTCTTATCAATTTTAGCCAGAGTTGCAACCTATTTGATCAAAAGTAGGCCTTTATATTTGAACCTAACTGTCAAATTTTGTATGGTAAAGGCCTACTTTCGGGCCTTATACCGGCTTTTTTTCGTTACGGCCCCATACGGGTCTCAGTGTAAATCAGTGTTGGGCACAGTCTCGCACGCGTGCGAATCAGCTGTTCGATTCACCTATACACATACACGAAACCTTTATGTACTGAAAGAAATTGCTGAGCAAATCTATTTGATGTTTAAAAATTGTTTTGAATTAAATTTTTTTTGCAAGCCACAATTCTTGGTGTGTGACCACGTAGGTGCATGCTACGTAGAGTTTTAAGTAAAGGGGCATATTTTGGGAGTCATTTGGCGTACGAAAATACCGACCGCATTCTCAGACAATGCATTGTCGCATGAGCTTAACTATTTCTTTCAGTGCAACATGAAAAATCAAGCGACGCACACTGTGCTTTTGTTAAAGGCAAGCTGTGCACCGATTCAAATCGTGTGCTCGCAGCAGCTGCCGAATTCGCATTCGGCAAGCGTCGGCTAGTGTCTGTGTGAGCAACCGATAACGATTCGATAAACGTGCCCATCACTGGTGTAAATTGCCTATAAAGCATAGTATCAAGAAGCTGAAAATATTTTGGTCGCTCAAAATGTTTAATATTTTGATTGAGAGAACATTGAGAACAACAAAAAAGAGAATATGGACCAAATGGACAGGATAAGAGAAGTAGCAGCAACTAATACCCTTATTATTAAATTAAAAATTATGAATTTTAAAAATTCCATTAAAATGTTTTTTGTCGGTCAAATCGCACAATATTGGCCGCTGTTGCACTTCTTCAATCAGTCTAATTCGCTCTTTGTGTTCAAAGATCTCAATTCGGATTTTATTTTGCTGCTTGTTGGTCGCCATTTCTGTTAAAAAATATTGCAACGAGTCGAAACACTGAACCAATCGATGTTTTAAAAGGTACAAAATAAACTACCAGCTGTTTACTAAACTGTGTTATAAACGCCAGTAAATTTTCTGAGCATCCCAAATTTAGGTACTGGATACAAGGACTAAGAAATAGCGGTAATGGTCCACACCGCACAGTGGTTGTGCTTGCATGGAGCCGCGGCCATAAATATTTCCCGTTGAGATATCGTTATGAAATTTTCCCCAAAAATCTAAAAAAATATTTTGAATTTATAGTAAAAAAAATTGGCTACATCGGAAGACTGTATCCTATAGCTCACATAACACCTTAGAATGGCTTATTTATTTTTAAAAAAATTTTTTGATGCAGAAAGTTTTTTTAAACAATTTAAATAGTAACTGCAAAAAAAAATTTTCAAATATCTCTTAGCTAGTATTTTTTATAATTTTTTGAAAATGGCGAAAAAGGCCCTTTTTCCTAATTTTCTTGCAAAAAGTGCCTTTTTCGCCAGTAAGACAGCTTGGCTTAAAGCTACTAGAACGACCCTCAGCACCATTCAGCAGCTAAAAATTACTTTTTTAGAATCAAAATTGATTAACTTACACGACACAAAAAGTCCCATTGGGGGATTTTTGGGGGGAAACAACTATAAGCTTACTAGAAAATCATTTTTATGAATGGAAAACACAAAAAAAAGGAACAGACAAACTTAAGGTTCTACAAGACAAACGCACAAAACAAAATAATTTTAAATTAAAAATAAACAAAGTAATTACCTTTCTTTTCAATATTCATATTGATTTATGAAGAAAAAAATCCTTTTTCCTTAATATATTTCTAATCGCTTGCAGCACGTGCTTGCAAGCTTTCTGCACAGAAAAAACAAAGTGATTTATTTGGCGCTCTTTTGACTCTAATAAGAGAAGAACCGCGTAAAATGGAATGAAATAATCCATTCTACCAAATAACTAGTTCTTTTGAGAAGCACAATTAATTAATTTGGAGTCGATATATTGAAATTCACTTTTTATATTTTTGTCTTCTGACGCAACCACTGTGCACCGGCACAATATGCGGGCGATTTATGATGAATTTAGGTGTAAAAATTATTTCTTTTAGGTTTTTTTAAATTAATTTTGAAATTTTAGTGCAAAATGAACTATTTAAATGTTCTTTTGGACTATTACCGAAATAGCCTCACAAAATAATTTCGAGCCAGTTTGCAACCCTTTTTTTATATGGAGTTGAGACCTTTCGAACTTGATTTTCCGCTACTGGATACTATGCTTAAATTAAAAGAACAATTTCAGGCCCCTTAATTTCAAGTTGGCTTTGCACTGCACTCAGAGAAAATAAGTTAAAACTATGCGTGATTGAGAACAATTGCTTAATTATATTTATTAGTTTCCTAAATTCATATTTCTTCTTTTTAACTATTTAACTTTAGCCTATTTTAAAGAAAATAATAAAAAGGAAGAGGATCTGTGATATTTTCAACTTAAAAGAAAAATTAAGTAATTTGCAATAAAATGAAACTAGGGAATAGCATTGTTAAAAAATTCATAGTCCGAATCTGACTCGAATTAACTATCGATAGGCTTGGATAATCGTTAATCGGATTGATGTATCATTACTAAAAAAAAAATTAAGAAATAGGTTTACAAATATTAATTACAGCTTCTCAGATATACATATAAATATGGCAGACGATTTGCAGAATTACAAATGCCAATTACAGCAAGTAAGTAGACGATAATTATGCACATTACTTTTTAAGGGACTATGTTAACATAGGTAAATAGAGATAAGTGTGTATCGTGTACATATTCACATACAACAAACAAACGCATTTGTATACATACAGTTGTTAATAAGTTTACATACATATGTATGTATGGATGTATGTATGTATGCATGTACAAGGCAACAAATTAAATAATTGTGATAACATAATGTGCTAAGCAATATTATGAGTATTGGTACCATCGACTAACTATACATGTATACATATATTTAACTTCTAGGTAGAAGCAGCTTTACAGACAGACCCAAGTAATGAGGAACTTTTAAAACTAAAAGATGATCTAGAAGAGGTCATCAAACTTACTCGAGATTTGATAAAAACACAATTAGAAGAACAGCGTAAATCATCGTACGTAGAACCATCTTCTTCCAAAACAGCATCGTCAAATTACTTTGACGATATTGAAGCTGCTCTTTTAGAGGCGGAAAAACTGGTGACATCCGCTAAAGTCTGGAAAATTGGAGACAAATGCCAAGCGAAATGGACAGAAGATGGTCAGTACTACGATGCAACCATTGAAGGTATAACTGGCAAGGGTGAAGTAAGCGTAATCTTCGATGCTTATCAGAATCGTTCCACAACTACTATCAATGAATTACGAGAGCGCACAACCCGCAATGAAGTGTTCCCGTCTAATAAGTATGGAAATTTATGGTGCTATCCTACTCAAATATTAAATTATATCATTTTATTTTTTTTGCAGACGACATAGACCAAATCAAAAGGAATATTTAAAGAAGCGCAAACAGAAGAAACAACAACGATTCAAGGACTTGGAGGAAGAACGCGAGTGTGACAAAAATAAATGGCTTAATTTTACTACTAAAAATCAAAAGAAACCAGGCATGAAAGTCAACAGCATATTTGCTTCCCCAGATAATGTCAGTGGAAGAGTTGGCATCGGTACTTGTGGAACGGCCGGTAAAGGTATGACTGATTTTACAGTTGGAGAAAAATATCGCAAGGGTTTATAAATTAATAAAACATTGTATTGCTTTGAAAATAGAAATGTTACTTGGTTGCTTGGTTACCCGCCGTTAAGGCTAAAGGGGTTTGCTTTACTCAGAGGTCATTATCAATGCTTTTAACCAAAATATCGACGTTAAAGTGTTGGTTCAATATGTTTTTAGCCCAATGTAATGTATCTTCTTCATATTTCGAATGAAGAAGAATGTTCAATGGTTATTTTGGAGATTTGAGGACCCCTGATGTACGAAAGAAACACTTTCCATCAGATATTACTTTTTAACTTCGATATATCCATATAAGTTTTGAACTTTCCTTTTTTAATCAAAACAGCTATTAGATTACGTTCTCTTATACAGTGGCGGAAAAAATAATAGGGACACAGGAGATTGCTGCTTCTTTTTTGCTATTATTCCTATCCCTGCAAGATTCAATGCATTTAAAAGCTTAGACTTAATACATAATCGCTAAATCTATTTAAATTTAAAAAAAATTTGGTCCATATTATCATATAAGAAGAAGAAAGCATAAATTTCCGAAAAAAAATTAATTTCATACTGGAAAAAATAATAGGGACAAAAAACATTTAGTGTACAATTTTTGTTTTTTACTTATTATTTTTAAGAAACTTCAATGTTTTGTGGTAGCACCTATTGTTTTTAACATTCCAGAGCATCTTGGGTGCATGGAGTCCACAGGATTCCTCAGGAATGCCATACCAAGCCTATTGCACCTGTTCAGAGAGCACCTGCTGATTTTTGGACATTTCAGACCCTAATGCCTAAACTTAATGCCCGCTTTTGAACACTCTAGAGGTCCTCTATGGGAATTAAGTCCGGAGAATGTGCAGGTGACTCCATGTCGCCAATATTTTCGAGACCAATTTATTCCCTAACCAAATTCGAAGGGTGCTTTGGGTCGTTATCTTCCTGTAAAGTGGGAGTAAAGACATTTCCTCTTCAGCAAATGGCTGAATAGTAGTCCGGAGGATCTCTAGATAATATATTGCAATAGATTAGGTTCACAGCAGATCCTGGGAAGCATTTATCAGACCATACCATTCATTACATTTTTTTTTAGAATATTGCAGCCCAAACTGTATGTTGTTTAATCAACAAGACAAATTATCACGGTGCAAAAGTAGATTCAAAATTGTACTTACTTTGACAATATTTTGTACTGTTCGTGTATGTTTTCCGACTGATCAACAGCACAACGTTTCTGCACAATGTACTGATTATCACGAGCTTTTTCCAGGGCCTTCAACGACTCGGGAATATTTCCAGACTTCTCATGCACACGTGCCAGTAATAAAAGTTGCTTTGTTCGTAGCTGTAGCTCGCTAAGGCTGTCATCGGTTCTAAAATATATATTTAAAGTTAGAGATTTTCTAATTAATAGTTACGCTTTTACATTTTATGACCATCAGCGTCTGACAATATATTTATGGCATTCTGAAAGTGTTTCAGTTTTAAAAACAACTCGGCCAAATCCAATTTTAAGGCAGAACAATCCGGACTTTGAATTACTTCGTGGTAGTACTTAAGAGCCTTGCCATAATGATGACTTTTAACGTAAGCTCGTCCAAGACTTTTGGCCAATAGAGCATTTGATGGACACATATTATATGCCTTTCTGTATGCATCAATCGCCATTGTTGTCTCTTTAATAAAACTTGATATCAGAATAGGTTCATTAGAAGTATTTAAGTTACGTGCTACCTTGGATGGAGAGGTATGCCTCCCCTAGCATCAAAAAGCTTTTGGGTTCCGGACGAACTTCAACTAATTCCTTGAAGCACCTGGAGAATCCATTGCGATTTTTTTGATGTTGCAGGTAAATATTTGCCAAATGAGTCCGAGCCTTTAAAAAAGGGTTAATAAAAATGCAAGACATGTTTTAAATAGTTTTATGTACATAAAATATATTTATATTTAACTCGTGTACAAAAATATGTAAAAGCTGTATTGCAATCTTTTTAATGTGTAAATATAACAGCGGTGGGCACGAAATCTGAATTCGGGAGCACTACAACAACATCAACAACAATGTTGATTTTGTTAGCTTGCTCGCGAGTCTTGTTTGCGTTGTTATTATTTTGCTTGCGAGTCTTTTGTGCGACTTCACGGCGCCGAATAGGTAGAAATAAAGTTGTGAGCAGCCGCTAGCTCAAAAAAAACATTTAGTTATCTCTCCGCGCGATTAAAGAAATTCATAAAACTTATTTATTTACTCTTCACTTTCTTTAGCTTCTTTTTTAGTGGTTCAGTTTGGGTTGAAAGGTCTTTGTTTCAGCGATTCTGGTTATGTTTTCTAATAGGAATATAAACTTACCTGTACATAGTAAGGTTGATCTGGTTGAATTGTTGAAAGCAGACTAATTGCCTTAGGAATGTTACATTTCTCTAGCATAAGTTGTGAATGGGCAATAACCAAGCGGCCCATCTCAGTGGTTCCGTTAAATTCCTCAATTGCAGACTGTAAAATGCGTTCGCTTTCGAAAATACCCTGGGAATCGCCCATCTCACGAAGAATATAGATTAGCTCTATATATAGAGTCATTTTATCAGAACTGTTTATCATTTTATCAGACCTGTCGCTTGGCGTTAAATAGTCTGGAGGTTGCATAACTGTCGACATGCCTCCAACTAGCTGCAATGCAAGCAGAAAGCTCTGATGCGCTTCAGATAACTTTTGCTGATTTTTTAGTATGATCCCCTTTAGCAGATGGTACATAGGCCGCTCACGCACGGTAAAGTTTTGGACTAATGAAAGTTCCAGATACTCCAATGCCTTGGGGTACTGCTTTTTTTCCACCAGTATTTGAGCGAAAAGAAGGTGTGCGTCTGTGAAAGTCTCGCCGAAGACATTAAGTATATGTTGAAGACGGCTCATGGCTTTAGAATGCTCGCCGCATAAGAAGTCAACCTTGGCTCGCGTAAACAGGGCCTGTGTAAGAAGCGAACGTATTAAAAAAAAAAAAGTATAATTAAATATTTATATAGCTAAGATCATACTCGTTGGTGTCCGGGGCATACATGAAGTAAGCTTTCCAGTATGTTGAGACTGTGCTTGATAGTTATGTGCATCGATTCCTGGTCCAAGCTTAGCTCAAAGTTAGCTTCTTTTATTGCTGTTGGGGTTTGACGAATCAGAGCTGCGCATAGCTCAAGCATAAAGTCGGGATTCATGCAACGGATATATTCAACACCGAAAGATAATGCCTCAAGTTTGCGGAAATGCAATTCGGTTGCCTCTTCCAATAATTGCACGGGCGATATCTGCTGCTCCTTCGGATTGGTCATCAAAGCGGACATATAAAGAACCACAGGTTCAGGTTTATAGTCACATAGCTTCATGAGATATGCCAACTGCTGTCGTATCTGTTGCCTACTCTCAACATCAACCGGAGATCTTAGTTTGCACAGCGTCAAGCCACACAGTGCATCAAAATTACTTCCATCGACATTACAAGCCGCATGAAATGCCAGCTCTGCATCGGCCACGTTATCCAGTAGAAGCTTCTGATAGCCCAATTCGGTGAGAAGGCTTACGTTGCCTGGATTTTGTTGATTGACTTTTTCAATACATTGAAGGGTTACTTGAAGCAAATCCAGGTTTCTCGAGCAAGTTCTTGAGAACAATTGACATATTTCCAGCAAGAGTCTATGATTTCCGGGCTCAATGCGCTCTACAGAAGCCAGAAGTTGTTGAAGTGTTACCGTCGCCGCTTTCATATTGCTCTCACGGACGATATGCAACAGGGCTTTAGTGCGCAGAGCAGCAACATTAAAAGATTCCAAGGTGATCACCCGAATAGAAGTATCAAGCGAATGATCCCAATCTAGTGCTGACAACTGCAAGTCCATTTTTTCAATCAGTAAAATAATTATCTCGGGAAATCGAATGCTGAGTTTATTAATGACCGAAAGTGATGCATCAAATTCTTTTGTTCTTTGATAGTATCGCACGAGAGCCAAGGAGGCGTCAATATTCTTCCCATTGCTCCGAGAAATACACCCCTCCAGCAAGTTTTTAATTTTTCCATTGACCGACAGTCCCAAAGTTGAAGACAGTTCACACCATATCCTTAAGACCAAGGCCGCATCGAAATTGGCATCTATACTTATGGCCTTTCCGATGTAATCAAAAGCCGCATTAAAGTCACCGATCAAGTAATCGAATACGGCTGTATAGTAAAATGATGCGGCACTAACCGAGTTGATTCCGTCGGTTATTCGACTCTCTAAGGCCTGGACTGCATCACGATCTATTAGCCGACAATGTTTATGGGCGTAGATGAGTGTTGTTGTGGCTGCCAAACCCAAATCCAATTCATTTTTCAATGGATTCAATTCACGTATACATTCCTGCATTCGATTTCCCAAAGCAAGTGCAACTCCATTGAAAAATCTAAACTCTGGCTGCATAGGGAATTTGGCTAAACCGTCTAGCGCCATTTTTTGCATCGAGTTAAAGAACCGTGATCTTCCATAGTACAATACCAAGCTTTTATAATCATTAGATTCCATTTTGATGATGTTAAGATTTATTAATCAGTTACAGCAGTTAATGCATGACATGTTTCTTGTATTGGGGTCCGTAATTTCTAACGTAGTTCTTCACGAAATTGCAGGATATCTTTATAATGAGTCCTCGTTGCACACCATAGTCCAAAGCCGCCTAAAATACAAGAGAATATTCAGAAAACTTTATCACATAAATGTATATCTCACATATTCATACAATCATTGACAAATCAAATTTATTTATACATTATATTATTTGATTGTCTGTATATACATACAAAATAAAAATTGATTTATTTAAACATAATATATTTATGAAGAATACACAAACTTATATCACGTCGAACTTGAATTGTCAAAGAATACTACATATGTATTTATACTTTGTATGTTTGCACTTTATGCGTTGATTAGCAACCGGAGGGCGATTGCATGGTAACAGTTAATGATTTTGGTAAACAAATACCTTTGCTAACAGCTTGCCTATACCATGTCCGCCCAACGCTCTCGGGACACCAGTATGCTTGATATCCATTACTCCATCGTTAATATCATACTTTAACTGCGCGACACCATCTTTTGTCTCAATGAAAAACCTAGAGTCATCATGTTTTATTTGAAAGCTTGTACCCATGCACCTGCAATGGGCCAGAACTTTTGAACTTGCCAGCAGCACATTCGATTTGGCTAAGACACTATAATTTTGAGATTGTTGACAAAACTTTGAGTGGGACAAGAGATCACGATTGGCTTTGGCAATATAATATCCATAATTCGATTTAATGCCGCAAAACAAAAGTCTTGAAATGGAATACATATTACCTATAGTTAAAATAAATAAATTCAAAGATATATTAAACAAATATTAAATTATTTCATTTAATACTTAAAAGCGCCGCAGTTTTTTTGACTTTTGTCGAATTTGTCGGAATAAGTTCAACTAAATGGTTCGTCAACTGAACGAACGAACTAGAAGAATCTTTTTTGATTGTCAACCGAATTAATCTAGTGATGGGCACGTTTATCAAATCGTTATCGATTGCTCACTTAAAAAAATAATAGCCAAATTTCAATAAAAAACTCAATCTCTTGAAAATATTATTAATCTTTTTTTTTTGTTCAAAAAATTGTTTGCCATCAACCATGAAAATTATTGAAACTGCAACGGCTTAATGATTGGAGTCAAAGCAAATCGCACACATAAACATCTAGTGACGAAAACATTTCCATGTCCCAAAGTTTCTGATATCCCATTTTGTGACGAGCAATATTAAATTTTTTTTATAAATTCTTCTTAAAAATAAAGTTTGGCACTCGTCACTGCGCAAAAGAGAGTAGTTAAAAATGTAATAAGTTTAACAAAAGGCTACAACGGCTGAAATCATTTAAATGTTGCCCCTCCCATTTACATCTGCTTATCTTACGAACCAGGTGAGTTTTCAAAAGTCTTAGTATAAACTTTTGTTAGTTCCGTTCTTCCTGTATATATTGCTAGTCGCCTTTCGCACCCTTATTATATTATTCTTAAATCAGCAAGCAATTCCCTAAACTTTTACCCCGAATTTAACCCACTTAAACGTCGTATTTCTCAAAATGCACAAAATGCACGATAAAATTGTCTGTTATATTGTGGGAAAATTTCAGCTTTCTAAGCTTAACCGTTTGGCCTACACAGTGATTCTCGGGCAATAAGGACAAAGAGTTTTATATACACTGGCGAACATATTTATTGGCACAGCAAACATTTTGAGATTTGGGTGCTTAATTGTTCCCTTATCGTTAACATATTGGTATTAATGAAAAGGTAATTTAAATTCCGTTTGAATGATATAAGACTTTCCTTAACCCATTAATTACCCTTCGAAAATTTCGAATTTATGTAAAAGTCAATTTTCGAAATTTTTTTCCTCGATTTTTTACAAAAAATATTTGAATGCAAAAGAATTTTTCAAACAATTTAAGGAGTGACTGCAAATAAAATTTTTCAAAAATATTTTTGCTAGTATTTTTTATAATTTTTTTAAAATTGCGAAAAAGGCACTTTTTGTGTAAAAAGTAGGAAAAAGGGGTTAAAATGGTCATTTTTAGGATTTTCAAAAAATTATAAAAATAACTAGCAAAAACATTTTTGAAAAATTTTGTTTGCAGTTACTCCTTAAATTGTTTGAAAAATTCTTTTGCATTCAAATATTTTTTGTAAAAAATCGAGGAAAAAAGTTTCGAAAATTGATTTTTACATAAATTCGAAATATTCGAAGGGTACTTAATGGGTTAAGGAAAGTTTTATATCATTCAAACGGAATTTAAATGACCTTTCTATTGATGCTAATATGTTAACGATAGGGGAACAATTAAGCCCCCAAATCTCAAAATGTTTGCTGTGCCAATATTTATGTTCGCCAGTGTATATAGATAATTATATAAAAATCGACGAAAAAAGTTGAAAAAGTAGACGTTTACGAAAATTCGAACTTTTCAAATGATACCTAATGGGTTAAGGAAAGTTTATCATTCAAAAGGAATTCGAATGACCTTTCCATTGATGCCAAACTTTGCATTAAGCAAGTTCCAATTATGTGTAGAATTATCTTTAAATGGTGCCAAAATACTTATGCCTATGACTGTACAAAGCTTGAGGTTTCAAGTTTGTCTTCAAACTGAGTCCAATTAAGAATTTAATTTCCTTTTTTTTTATGATGTGGACCACGCCTTTAGCTTCCCCTCCCGATCCGACTATGAGAAAAGGGTGTAAAAAATGTATTTAAATCTGAATATAAAGCTAGAGACTTGAAATTTTATATTAGTCTTAGTTAGGCTAAAATATAATTTATGTTATTTTTTTGTTTTTAATTAAACTTTGTCTTCACTCTCGACTCTGTAAATAAGTAAACATTTTTTATATTTAAATATATAGCAAGTTATTTAAACTTTACATGTTTGCTAATAAGACTAATTTTTTTGTTGTTTTAATTTTACCATGTCTTCACCTTCTTCCCATCTGACTTCGTAAAAAACACGATTTTTTATCATAAATGCTCACCTGCAACATGTGATTTTACACGAAATGGGGCAAAAACGGGCAAGAGTTTTTAATTATACCTGAATGAATACTGTTTAGTGAATTTATATTTACATCCAAATCTCCGGGATCCTACAGGACTTAAAAGTAATATTCCATAGAAAACATATGCATTTGTGAGTTTTTATCTAAAAATACGCATTAACAACACATTGAACAATTGGACAACAAACATAACTACTGAGTTAAATCTTTTAGCAATATTTTGTACATACCTTGACTAACATTTTTCGTATTTATGTTTATTTAAAAAGCTTATAATATATCTTTTAATATATCCAGTAGTTCTAGACCGTAAAAAATTCAATCCGACCAGTCGAACAGTATAGCGATATATGCAATCGTTTATTTAATGTATATCTGTACATTTCAAAAGATTTCTAAATGCAAATATCTTGTGGCTTTAGAATATAGTACCAAGTATGGCAAAAATATAAATAATACCATTATCCACTCTGGAAACAAAAAGTCTTTGATTGGACGTTCTCTCGTGCTAAAAATTTGATTTGCTTCTTAGCTTCTTCAGGAAGTCCTTGGCTTGTTTATCGCCTTGCCTATTTTCCAGGGCTCGCAGTGCCACGGAATCTTAAAAGAAAATGAAATGTGAATGTTTTCCACTTATTGAAATTCAGTCATTTTACCTGTATATTCCGGTCTGGATAGATTCATTAGAATTTGCTCGTCGTCACAAGCTATGAGATCTGCAAATGTTATATAACATTCGGCAATGTGTTGGCTTGTCATTCCGAATAAATCCTTGTCCTTCACACTGAATAAGATCAGACTATTCCCGTTATTGCGCTGTTCTTCGTTTAAATCGCTGTTACATAAAAAAAACAATGTCATAGAAAATTTTATGACTGTTTAACGTATTTACTTACATACTAAATTGTTCATCATAAAGAGGAAAGCAATTCTTATTATGAACTGCAGTTTTCAGCGATGTGAATCCATTAAATCGACTCGTGGGCATCATTGAGACTTTTACAAACGAATCACATAATCCATTCTTATCCATAGGTCGCAAATTACGAGCGTTCAATATTTTGAGCTAAAATTTAAAGAGTATATACTTATACACATATTTATCCAAAATATCCCTTTTATTTGAAAACTTACCAATAACCGGGAGTCTGTAAATCGCGCGCTTATTGTGAGTTGGCCAAAAAGTGCTGATGAATCTTCTTTTTGATTTTTTAAACGATCGAGATAATATTGATGGATAAGATCAGATGTTTCGAGAGCATGAAGATCGAGTATACTTTCGATTTCCAATAATATTTGAACATCAGATGTTACAGTATTGCCAATTTTAAAGCAAGATATCATTGTACGTAGGGTTTCTCTTAGGTTCTGAAAGAAAGCTGGTGGTCGGCGTTTCTAAAAATATTGTATGAATATAAATGAGAATAAAATTTGTAAAATGTTTTACTTTAAATACTTACATCGAGATTCGACTGAATAAGGTCATATATTATTATTGACAATTCTCCCCAAATACCATCCAAAATTCTGCTAAAGTTAACTTCGTTAAGAGTGTTATACAGAGTCTCTAGTGACTGTTCTAAGTATATCATCAGCCTTTCCATGGAATTTGAGTCTTTGTGAAGCACTTCAGCTCCTTCAGTTAGGAAACGACGAATGGGGGGTGACATTTTACGGGCAACGTGTTCTATTAACTCAACAATTTGATTACGTTGTGTATCAAGGGCATTATCAATAACTGCCGTTATAGTATTAGTGCATCGTTCAGCCTCTAGATTTGATCTAAACTCTCCTATACGTTTTATAACATCATCACTTCCGAGTTCCTAAAAAAAAAAAATGGTAGGTATTTATAAAATGAACACTGTTGGCAATTTCATCAATATTTGATGGATAACTAAAAGATATTTTAAATTGTAGACAGACCTTTATAAATGATGGTAAACTCTGTCGAATGTAGTCCATGTTGTTAATAGCTAAACACCACTCTTCTGATAATACTAGAATTAAATAAAACAAAGTAAATTAATAAACAATATTTAATACACATTTTTGAAATTGATGATACTTACTGAACATATCGCCATCCTCTCCAATATTTGTTATATTCTCCACTCGTCGAGACATTCGCTGTGCGTAGAATACGCAACATCTACATATATCCTAAGGGCAAATAATAATATTAATAATTATATTCTACGTCTGACCAAGTATAAATTTGTGTTGCTTACGTTTACAATTTTAGCTACAAATGTGTAGGATCCTTCGATTTCTGGCCAGTCCAATTGTTGCCAGAATATCTTGATTTGATAAAAAATGGCTAACGTGTCCACTGCGGACGAACTATATTTCACCGTTTCGTCTACAGCATTAAGTTGATCCAAATCTATAGCTTTCTGAATTCGATTCAGAGCCTTTATTACTGAAATATCAAGCCAATGCGTTACGCCTCTTTCAAACCATTGATAGAAATCAGTCATCAACAGCTTATCGTTGGGACAGAGTGATTGTCCTAATAATTGGAAAATTCAGATATAATTAACAAACGAACAACCATATTTGGCAAAATGCTTACCTAGGGTATTGTATCGTTTGAGCACCAAATAAGCTTCAAATAAAGTGGTTCCCATATTTACATTGTCTATATTAGGTAAGTATTCGAACTGATCATCAGGAACATCAAGCATTTTAATGTTGGAGCATACGTCCAATACAATTGCTTTAGATATTTCCATTAGTTTTGAGTCATAATACAGATACAATTTTGTGGAATAGTTTAACCGAATTTTGCTGTAAAGAAAAAAAAATGAAATATTCATCATTTTAACTATGTTTAAGTGTTTCTGTCCAAATCTCCGACCACGGAAGCTTTTAAAGAAATTCAAATTAACGGTCTAATTTTTAAATTTTCTATACCAATCTTTATATTAAGTTTATTTCTCATAATAAAAGTTATACTTATGTATACTCACTGGTAGAAGAGTTTATCAAAATATTCCATAGCTCTTTGTAGATCCGATCGAACCATTTGTATGATTTGTATAAGATATTGAAGTTTGTTTTCATCAGACTCATTATCTTTTGATTGTTTGCTTCCTTCAATAATGTATTCCAGCCATTCCTTTGCACCACTATTTATGGCATCAACGATGGCGCTATCAATAGTGTATGGCTCCTCGGAATCGCCAGTTTCTATCCAGCCGTAGACTGTTTTGGGAAATATTTCAATTGATCGTGGCACATCAAATGCCTTAATTTTTGCCAGAATATCCAAGACTTCACTGAGTGCTTTTAGTATTTTACTATCACCGATACTTTTAGAACGTAGCTTTCTTAATACCGAAAAGCAAGATGGTAAAATTCGCTTGGCGCCGTCCCAAAATGTTTTGACGTCTTCAGAATCATTTTGTAAGAAATTGATTGTTGGAACCAAAATGTCAAGTATGGAATTAAAAAGTACAAAATTAAGTTTGTGCGTCTCATGGACAGTACTATATGCATGCCATTGACATAGAGCACATTCAAATGTAGAAAGTCCGCTCTGAACAGCATGCTGCTTCCTTATAGCTTCAGCCATTGAGCTGAAGTTGCCATTCCACCAATAATTGGCCACTTGTGATACATCCAATTCATGCATGAGCAACTGTTTCAAAAGGTGTTTATGCTCTTGTCCCGCAACATTTTTGTTTTTCTCAGCACTCAGTGTTACGTTCACCAGCACCGAGCCGCGGCTTTTGGTTTTGTTTCCCTTTTCCAGCTTGTACCAAATTGTGAGTCCAGAAATTGGTATCGACTATAAAAAGTATGAGACAAATTTTAGACCGGTTATAAAAACTGAAACTTAAATGTAATGATATAATTATAGTATGTAAAGTATCTATGATATTTTTAAATAAAATAAAAATAAAAGAAGATAGAATTAGAACATATAGAAGCACTGGATGGATGAGCGAGCCGAGGTAAATAAATTTCTTGACGGACTTAAAGCTATAGTTTCCTGCAGTCAACTAAGAACCAAGGCGCCATAATCTTTGTCTTGCCCATATTTACTGCTAAAACTATTTTAGCCAATTCCTATTCTTTGTTGATTTTAAATTATTTAAATGACTTACATAAAAAAATGAACGCGTCACCAAATAAAACCAAGAGAAAAAGATTGTATTCAATATGCAATTAATGTTTTAACATATTATATGAAACGGAAATCAAACGGAATGATACAAAACTTTCCTTAACCCATTGAAAATTTAGAATTCTTGTAAAGATCTATTTTGAAACTATTTTCCTCGATTTAAAAGAAAAAATGTTTTGCACAAAAATTCTTAAAACAATTCTAATAGTTACTGCAAAAGGAAAGAAAACAAAAGGGAGGAAAAGGGGAAAAAATAGTAATTTTTTGCAGTTTTAAAAAAAATATCAAAAAATACTAGCGAAGAGATTTTTGAAAAATTGTTCAGTCACTATTAGAGTTGTTTGAAGATTTTTTTTGCATCAAAACTTTTTTTTTTAAAAATCGAGGAAAAAAGTTTTAAAATAGACCTTTACAAAAATTCTAAATTTTCAATGAATACTTAATGGGTTAGGGAAAGTTTTGTATCATTCAAACGGAATTGAAATGACATGCCGACCAGTGTACTTTGTCACACATACATTCAGCAACACAGCAAAGTAAATAGAATGTTATAATGAATACTATACCTTAAGTGTAATAACTGCGCGGCCAATTAATTCGTTATCGTGTTTTCCTGAAGAAGCTGTAACTGCAATCTCTTTCATTAATTTACTAAGACCTCTTACGCCTTTGACATCCAAAAGCTTGTTAACTTTTTCTTTAACAGTCTCTGCAGCATCAAAATCCCTGAAAACAATTTTTAAATAAAAATGTTGAAGGATAATATTTTTAACGTGAAAATGCTTTGAAGCAAAGTAACTTTAATCATGTTTCGGTTGAGTACCGAGTATAAAAAGTGATTATGTAATTGATTCATTTTAATTATACAAGAATTTGAAGAGTCGCTTACCATACTTCGATAATCAAAACTTCCTCTCGATGGCCTTCCGTAATTGGTCTAAAGGTTAATAAATATATATTAATAGACAATAAATAATATAGAACAGATTAACAAAAGATATTTTTCATTCAAACTTACAATGAAAAATGTTCTTCCCATATAGGATTTAAAGTTTCCGTTTTTACCGATGTGTTGTAGCGATGCGAGTTATTTGATTCCAAATACAATGTTACAAACGGGTCTGATAGGCCATTTGGATCCTTAGATAATAAGTTTTCAGCTTTTATGATTTCAATATTCAATCTTATATTTGGCGGTTCTTTCCTCTTTGCAATTTCAGAAATTTCTAGATGCGTTGAGTTAGGTATTTTAAATACTTCTTGAGCAAACTCAACCAGGTTGTCTGCACAAACTTCATTTGCTTCACATCCAATATTGTTGTATATTTCAAATAGAATTTCTTCATACAAGTCTTCTATCTGTTAAAGAAATGCAATAAATAAGAAGTATAAGATGATTACATATGATTCTAAAGTTATATAATTTTGTAGAGATTTAAGCCCTATATTCCCTCGAAGCAAATCAGGAGCAAATTTTGTAGTCTATGTAAGACAAGCGAGATACCCTGTGCCAATATGAGAGGTTAGTTATTAGATACTTTTATTCCAAGAAACAACAAAAATACTTTATCTTAATTTTGACCGATCGTTCCTATGTTAGCCATAGGCAGATATAGTGAGCCGACTTGAACAATTTGTTCAAGAGGCTAACGATAAAAAAGTACAAAATCAGATATATGAATGATAATAAAAAAGTTATGGTAATGCTTATAAGCACAACACTGGTGTATTTTGTATATATTTATTTTTTCTGCTGAAACAGAGTTTTTCACTATCGATTGTTTGGGTCGTTACTAAATTATCTCATTCGTTAATTGTCACTTGAAATGTTAAACACCATTATTTTCTTATTTTTTACTTGTTGAAAATAAGCAATTAGAACTTTAACGTAATACTATTACTAAGTACGTATTTCTTCAAAACTTTATTTTTATCAATATTGTTTCTTTTTTAAATTTACCGAATTCATTTTAATTTGCATTTCAAATTTGGAAGCGATAGTGTCAACCTAGCCCGAGAAATCTAACAATATGAGTCTCCTGAACAGTTGAGTGATTGTAAAATGCAAAAAAGGGGTTGCTTATCAGTAGATTAAATGAGAAAAAAAATAATATCCCTTCACGTCATATAATTTTTTTGCTTGCCAGGTGTTGTATAAGTATTTAAGTTAACCTAGAGGATGTCTACCAGTATCTACATAATTCTTGAGAAGAACGTTATCTTGATCTATAAAAATGTTTCTTATGGATGGTATTTTTGGTTGACAACCGATGCGAATTATGTGAATGGCAAAATTCACCGACGATGAAAAAGTGTCGGTGAAAAAATTCCCGTCTGAAAGCACTTTAAAGCATAAACAAATACATACACTGGCGAACATATTTATTGGCACAGCAAACATTTTGAGATTTGGGGGCTGAATTGTTCCCTTATCGTTAACATATTGGTATCAATGGAAAGGTCATTTAAATTCCGTTTGAATGATATAAAACTTTCCTTAACCCATTAAGTACCCTTCGAAAATTTCGAATTTATGTAAAAGTCAATTTTCGAAACTTTTTTCCTCGATTTTTTCCAAAAAATGTTCGGATGCAAAAAAATTCTTCAAACAATTTAAGGAGGGACTGCAAAAAAAAATTTTTCAAAAATATTTTTGCTAGTTTTTTTTATAATTTTGTGAAAATTGCTAAAAAGGCACTTTTTGTGTAAAAAGTAGGAAAAAGGGGTTAAAATGGTCATTTTTAGAATTTTCAAAAAATTATAAAAAATACTAGCAAAAATATTTTTGAAAAATTTCGAAATTTCGAAATTTTCGAAGGGTACTTAATGGGTTAAGGAAAGTTTTATATCATTCAAACGGAATTTAAATGACCTCTCCATTGATGCCAATATGTTAACGATAAGGGAACAATTAAGCCCCCAAATCTCAAAATGTTTGCTGTGCCAATAATTATGTTCGCCAGTGTATACTCGAGCCGAAAATATTATTTACTTACAGTCATTGAATGACAAACCGACTTTGCATGAGACTCCAGAACATTTTTATGAACACCACGGAAATGCTGGCTCGATATACTTCCATTTCGATTTAGGATTCGTTTACGTCTTTCTGCCGTTTCATTTAAAGATAGTGTGGATAACACTTTCCGCACATGGCGGGTCTCATGACCCGCCGTTCGATTTAAACTTAACGAGTTTAATCTTTTATCAGTCGAGTTTCGTGAACTTTGATTGGGTAAAACGCGGGGCAGTGACAAATAACTCATTTTCAATTCACAAAAGTTCACAGCTCTAATTTGTAATGTAATAGAAATAATGAAATTAATTAAATACTCGCGATATAATGGACGAAACAAAACAATTTTTTAAATTTCAAATTGATTTTATGTAAATATTTATCATGTTTACATATTGAGATTAAAGTTATTCCTAGAAACTTATTAGTTTTTTAAACACTTCAGCATTTTGTAAAACCAATAGAAAAACTCTGTAACAATGTCAATGTTGAACACAAAATATTTCGCAATTTTTAAGTATTACGTTGACCGTGAGCTGAATTGGATGCGAATGAGAAGAATTCAATATTATTTTCTATAAGAAGACGCTTAGTACCTCAAAAGATAAAGAGAAAAGAATTAAATTCTAGAGTGCGTTGAGAAAATGTTTTATTTTTGGAACTGAGAGAAAAGCTCAATGATAATTAACAATGTATAGGAAAAACAAATGCTTTTTGTGTATATACTGAGTATGTGTACACATACTCGTACGTAGATAAGTTTTTCTAATGCAAACATTTAGTATGCAGACAATTAAGTTGTTTCTTTGGAAAAGAGTGCGTTTGTTTATAGTTCGACCTTTGGTTAATAAAAAAAAAAACGAGATAAATCAGATGAAAAATGTTAATGGCGTACTTCATAATCAAATATAAATGAAGTGTATTTTACATTTATATATGGTGCACAATATTGATTGATCCAAATTTTGAAATATATTCCGATAGTAAGTTAAAATATTGAAGAATAATCCGAAATAGACTATATAATATTATTGCAAATGTGTACAGAGAATTCTAGTTGCTGGGTCAATCAAATCACTATTCATTATTATCTTGGAATTGCAATAATCAGTTAAATATGAAAATTATAT
This sequence comes from Drosophila suboccidentalis, assembly GCA_037043435.1. Classification (NCBI taxonomy): domain Eukaryota; kingdom Metazoa; phylum Arthropoda; class Insecta; order Diptera; family Drosophilidae; genus Drosophila; species Drosophila suboccidentalis. The sequence goes on along the minus strand of JBAMBK010002463.1, from coordinate 99,396 downwards.
TAGAGTAACGACTCCTTAATGCCTATGATAATTTTATATAAGTCAACGCGACAACGAGATACCTCGTGCCCTTAGATTCCGTAGCTTACATACGAGTAAAATCATATAAAAGCACATTCAAACGCATACATACTATAGGGTGATTTATTTAGAGGTGTGGTTTTCAATCTAGCAACACTTTTTTCTAAGTTGGTCTTTTTGAAAGCTGTCACTTGATTTATACTCAGTTTGGTTTGCCATTTCATAATGAATAGACTTACTCCGGAACAAGGTTTGCAAATTATTGAATTTTATCATCAAAATTCATGCTCATTTTATGATCAGTTTAGTCGACCTTCTGAGGCGGTTATTCGGAATGATTACAAACTTTTTTTTGCCCAAAATGGATGAGATAGACTTGGCTTACATGTGGTTTCAGCCAGACGGTGCCACATGCCACACAGCACGGGAAACAATTGCCCAAATGAGAGGCGATTTCGGTGAACAGTTTATTTTACGCTTGGGTTTGGTCAATTGGACGCCTAGATCGTGTTATTTAACGCCTTTAGAATAGTTTTTGTGGGATTATGTGAAGTCGCTTGTCTACGCAGATAAGCTTGAGACGATTGACGCATTGGAAGAGAAAATTCGGCGCGTTATTGCTGACATACGGCCCCGATTGCTGCAAAAAGTGGTCGAAAATTTGGCCTCTCGGCTGGAGCCATCGAGCCATCCAGGCGGCCAATTGCCCGAAATCATTTATAAAACATAATGGCAAACCCTGGTCTTTATAATAAATTATCATTAAATTATATGAGTTTTATTTCTTCTCAAAAACCACACCTCTAAAAAAAACACCCTTTAGAACAAATACATCGCAAGCTTTTTACGCTGAAGCGTCGGTGAAGTCTTTTTCCTTAGGCCCAATGCTGCCTGAAAATGTTTTTTGTATAACTTCCGTGTTTATTATTGGATCGTGATGAAACGCAGGGCACATCGGCACCACAATTCTTACCATGTATGCCAAAACTTAAAGGTATGGACTTAAATTTTTTTTCTTTTAATTCCTCAATTGTGTATTTTGTTTTTATTTTTCGACTAAAAATTTAAAATTAACTTATCTGTCTTTGGGGTCTTGACCTCGAGGACAGAAAGCTCAAGAGCCCTTTGCCGTAAATGACAAAAAATTACTGCTCAAAATAGCTCGAAGGAATTTATTTATTTTAGATCCTTTTATTAAATATAGTGTCTAAAGTAAACAGAAGTGCAACCATAGATTGATTAATGTGCACTCTATATATTTATAAAGTCCTACTTACATTCATACAAATCGCTGTGTCAAAAACAGCTTCTCTAATGTTGTCAGCCGTGGGAACACTTTGTACACTTTGCACATCTGCTTCAATGCTTTTGACATAATTTGCTTCCAATCCACTATCTGTGCAAGAGTCGTCATCAGGCTTTTCCGCAATACTGTCTTCATCTTCGTTAAATGGAGCCAGTGAAGTCTTAAATTCATTTTCTTCCAGTTGCGATTTCTGTCGCAACAGATGTCCAAACTTTTCAAAAAAACCATCATCTGCGTCCTGGAGTCTGCAAACAGATACAAATATAAGTAATTATTTTTTAAGTCAAAGTTAATTAAATATAAAAGCGGATGAAATTAAAATGATTATATAAATTACATACTTTTTTATATTTTAATATCTAAAATTCTATATTAGCTTGATTTTGAAATTATATGTAGATCATTCTGGTATGCTGACCTTTTTAAAAATATTTGAAATATTTTTATTACATAAATTAATAGGCTTCAAAATTGAAGAAACATTTTTAAATAACCAAAGCCGAAATTTGGCTCCGTTCAAGCTGTCTTTGATTTAAAATAATAACGATATCTTTTTGTGAAGAGAATTTCTTTATAAGATATCATAAAATTTGTTGAATTTCATATTGACATTGATCCGATGTTAAAAGATTATTAAATATTATACTCTCAATTTTAAAAACAAAACGATAGTAAATAAAAAGCAGATAGCAACTTAATTCCATTCAACTAATATATGCATTGTCTGCAGTACTAAAGCTTTCAGCTTTTGCCATGCCGAAAACTATGTTTCTGAAATGCAGTTCTAGCTCTCGCTGAGAAGCATAAGTTTTAGTTTGACGTGTTTTTATAAAAAAAAATATATATAAAAATATAACATTTACCAATTATGTTAGGTTGAGATCTAATTTATGTATCTATTGAATCGAAACATGAAAAAACAGTATTTTAACACTGATTGTTTATTTTTCGATGTTTTTTCATGTTCCGATGCAAGTTTGATTTATTTTTGTCCCATATAATTTTTAAATTGTCCATCCAAGTCGGCAAGGCTTATCATACTCCGATTGAGGTAAAAATTTATTTCCGAGTGCTTTAGGACCAAATGAACAGAACTAGCCCGTATGCGTTTAAAAATATATATAATATAAAAAATTTCTTTAACCCATGGAAAATTTTCAATTTTAGAAAAAGTCTATTGTTTAACTTTTTTCCTCGATTTTTTCAAAAAAATATTTGGATCAAAAAAATTTTTGAAACAATTTTAAGAGTAACTGCAAAAAAATTTTATAAAATATTTTTGCTAGTATTTCTTATGATTTTTTGAAAATTGCTTCAAAGCTACTTTTTGTATGAAAAATAGGAAAAAGGGGTTAAAATAGTCATAAAAACCCGCATCAAAACATCTTTATTATACCCAAATTAAACAAATTTATGATGTATGAAGACATTAGTGGCACACTGTATATAAAGACACTTTTTTATTCAATAACAATATATAAAAGTCAATAAAATTTAAGTTCTTAATTGTGTCTTCTGTTTTTTTTTTTTCAGTGGGCATTAAATAATTACACATTTATCTATGATTGTTTTAATTCACTTAAGCTCTAAGAGCCACTGTTTAGGACTCTATGTAAATAACCAGAAACTACTCTTTACAACAACAATCGTCATTACATTTATAATTTTTGTATTTATATTTTATAAACATGCTGTTTTTTTATACCTTTTCCCTCCACATACTAATATTGACTGCGCACACTGTAGCCTAATATTATTTAATCTGTCGCGAAACTTCATTTGAAATTTGCCTTTAACTTGCATTTTCTCAAATATGTATAAAAATAAAGTTTATCTCATAGTATTAAAGGTTTAATCGATTTGTCACAAAAATAAAAAGAAATCATTCACAAATTAGGAAAGATAGACTAACACACACCTTTTGAACAAGACTATTGTGAACTAACTGTTTCAATAGTAAGAGCTCCACCGGTTAGTAGACAAAGATATGTATGTGAATAAGTATGTAGAAACATTGGACATCATGCACAATTGTATGTATGTATATTTAAATACATACTGATACTCAGTCCAAACACAATAGAAACTGACATACATATTTACATATATTTGTAAAGTTCACGCTTCGTGAACCTAGCCCTACAATAGTATGTGTATGTTATGTGTATGCGTGGTTATCCACCATGCAGAAAATACTCCGATGAGAGCACACATACATACATACACAAGTGTTGCACCCTCGACAAGAACAAACTGCATGGAATACTAAGCAGGTAAGTGTGGCACAACTTCGGTCAGTACCCCTTAGCTCTACCAATGGTGTAGCGGAGTGAAATCACTAAAAGGTGACCTATTGCGATGCGACGAGTTTTTTAAATAAATTCACAAATCTTGTGCAACCAAAAAAAAATCGTTACAATATTATGAAAATAGAGCCCAACCTTGAGAAATAAGAAATAAATACAACACCTGTTAGTAAATTCATCTTGGTTCTATTGGTCACTAAATGAAATCGTTTCGAAGAGTGACGAGTTTTGGGAGCGTGTTGTGCTCTTTTTAATGAGAGTAACTGGAGGAATATTCGTGAAAGAATGAACACAAAGCAAAAACAAAAAAATTTGAAGTTTAACTGGGCAAATACAGTGGATTCTCGAAATAACGGCCCAGTTCTCATACATACATGTATTAGACCAATAGAAGAAAAATTTCCTCCAAAAGCATAACCGTTTTCATTTCCTTAAAAATTTATTAACCTTTTACGTTAAGCTTATTTTGCTTGTTTCTTTCGTACAATATTCAGAAAGTGATAAAAACGTTAGAAGGTGGTAAGTTTGGATGCCTCAAATGGTCTATAATGTGGAACACTAATACGAAGACAAAGTTTGGGTAATACTACCGATTTAGCTTGATTAGACATAAATAACTTTAGAGTATTTAAAAGCAAAGAGATTAACGAGAAAGGGGCGTCCACGCATCACTATATCTATAGTTAATTGTGTTTAATAAAGTCAAAATGCTAAGTAACATCTTTCCGCTTAAAAACATAAAATATCATTTGATAATAAAAATGTGCCTCATATTCGTCTCATTTAGCTAATTTTTTAAGACTTCTGCAATGTTAAAGTCTGGTTTTGATAACATATGTTACATTAAATATGAAATGCGAGAGTGCTTACTGTATTGCTTTTAAAAACATTGAACATGTGAGCAAAGCTGACCACTGCACTATGGTTTATTTCCGTTTTTTTTGGCATAAAGTCAATTTTTTTTTTGTTAAGTATTTTAAAAATTTGTTGATTTTTAATTGTTAAACACCCTAGTCAGATAAAAAATTATTTAACTTTAACTTGTGGAGCAATACTGTTCTGCTTGCGCGCTGTTAAAGTCAGCTGATTATGTACCACCCGTTTTGTATGAAATTGGCGGGAAAAATTTTGCGACTTTGATTGTTTGTTATGGCGAAAGCTTACACAAAAGTGAAAAGAATTAATGTGGAAAATGATTGTCCAGGTATGTAAAACTATAGTTTACCTATGTTTTTGTCTTTGTTATGTGTTTTTGTCAAATTTTACCGTGTTTTGTTTATGTGTATTTTTAGAACGAGCTTAACAAGTGTAGTTGTGTTTCGTGGATCAGTATTTTTGCATGGCAAAGCGTTGCAAAAAGTTGAAAATGAGAAACTATTAACCAAAGTGTGCAGATTAATAAGAAACTAATCCTTTTTGTCCGAATCCACACGTTTTCGAAAAAATCAAATTTTTCTGGTACAATATGTGTTAAATCGTGCTGAGCTGGTTGACATTTGGAGCAACAACAATGGCTCAGGTGACGCCGTACAACAGCACATATTGGAAAGTATCGCACAAAAACATTTAAATAACGAGATCATTAAGTCAATAAATGAAAAAAATAAAGACATCGTCAATTATATAAATCAGCACTTGCTGAAGTGTAATTCAGCTCTGGAAAGATTCAGGGTAAAGCACTCAAAATGGCTTGCCAAAAGCATACTCATAAAATCTTCACTTTCTTTACTTTCCGAATAAAGGACTAATCACTAGACAACAATAGGAATAGATAAATACTGAAATAAAAATTGTATAATTATTATTTTTGTTCATCAATTATAATAGAAAAAAAAAAAAAAAAATTTGAATGGAACGTCATAATCTTAGTTGCGTGTCGGCCAAATCGGTTATATGTCAGCTATATGAAATAGTGCCCCAAATCATATGAAACTTGGAAGGTCATCTTAGAAACATAAGAAATTTATACAAACCAAACTTCAAATCAATAGCTTTATAAGCAAAATAGTTGAGGCAAATCGGTCGGATTGACTATATGGCAGATATATGAAATAGTGCCCCAAATCATATGAAACTTGGTAGGTCAGCTGAAAAACATAAGAATTGTATACAACTAAATTTCAAATCAATAGCTTTATAAACAAAATAGTTGGATCAAATCGGTCAGATTGACTATATGGCAGCTATATGAAATAGTGCTCCAAATTTAATGAAACTTGGTAGATCATTTTGGGAGCATAAAAAATTTATTCAAACCAAATTTCAATTCAATAGGTTTAAAATTAGTATTTTATCTTTACATTTTTTATACGCTGTGCCTATTGAAAATGGACAAAAAAGGGTATAATGGATTTGTGAAATGTATGTTACAGGCAGAAGGAGGTGTGGCAAACTCCATAAAGTATATTTATTCTTGTTCAGTATCAACAGCCGAGTCGATTTAGCCCTGTCCGTCCGTCCATGTGGACCACTCCGTTGACCATTATATCATATAGCTGTCATAGAAACTATCAGTCGAAAATCAAGGGGCAAAAATATACAAATAGTGAATTTATTCCAATGTAGAATCGGTATGCTCATTTTTGTGAATTTTATCTAGCGTATATTGTTTAAAAAAATAACATCAATATGTTTCTAGAAGAAAATTTCACAAGATATGAATTTTCGATAAATTTCAAGTTTTAGTCCACGACTGACGTTTTAGCGGACAGCAGCAAGAAAGTGTCGCATCAGTCAGAGCTTGAGAGTGTACATCAAATTAAAGGCTGATAGCTTTGGCGCTTGGCTCGTGTGTTTTTGAAAATAACCTTTCTTTTTCAGAAACAAAGTAAACAAAAAATGTATATATGTATGTATTCTTGGGGAAATAAATTATTTAGAATAATATTGTATATACGAGAATTAACGTTAATACTTGTGCATTTTAAATTAAACAGTATTGCCAAACAGTTTGTTTTTGTTATGTAAGAATGCGGGATTTAATTTATTGACACGAGTTAAACTTTTATGGTCTTCCTACAACGCATTTTGATTTAATGTGTTCTTATTCTCTTTTATATCTTGTACATGGTACTGAGGCATATTTCTACAAACACGGTTGAAAAAATTGGCAATTTTAAAAATTTCTGATATTTTCTTACCTTATTACCTTATTTGGACCAAAACATTTTTTTTTCCTTAAACCTGTATTTCTTATTAACAGAAAATGTACAAAATATTTTATTAAAATTTTTTTCAAATATGCTTTACATTTTCTGTTAATAAAAAATACAGGTGAAAGGAAAAAAAATTGTTGGGCCACAAAATAGCTTTAATATTGACTAATTTTTTAGGATAGAAACGATCCGCAAAATCGTCATTCCAAGGATGAAAATTATGTTCAAAGGACAATTGGACCTTTAATTCTGTGGAATTTTAAAAGTCCTGGTCCTAATAAGAGTATTGACTTCGAGTTTGTCAGGATTAACTTTCTAAATTAATTACGATGAACAAACTCCAGTGAGCAGTAGATATATCTTGAAAATCGAAATAATTAACTCGATTGACAAACAAAAAAATTATTAACTTAAAACTTGAGATTGCAAACTTAAAATAACTTGAGAATCGCGGTTGCGTATCTCGAGCTGTCGATTGTTCGATATATTTTTACAGCACTAACAAATTTGATACTGCTGTTGAAAAAATAGCTTAAATGACTATGTAGTTGAGCTAATAAAGACCGTGCAGATTTACTCCTAACGAGTTGGAGTTAGTTCTAAAGTTCAGAAGTTTATTCATACTAAAGCAGTGATGTCTAAAATTCACATTTTCGTATCCGATAGAATAGAAAAAAGTACTTTATAGTATGCTTTTAGACACCACTGGACTAAAGTTATTTGGCCTTCACCCGCCCTGCTATACTTTATACTTAAATACTGGTACAATTTCGCTTCCTCTCATATTGGATCAGATAGCAAGACTTCGCTACAACTTCTATTTATCTTTAAAGAAAATAACACTGTTAAAAAACTTATATTCGAAGCAGCGAAAGTAGAAAAATTGTGACTTATTTCTGCACCTACAGTTCCAATCTGTTTAAAATAAACTTTGCTTTGACTTAGAGATTTAAAAAATGTGAAGTCAAAAATGGTAATCTAAATTTTTTGAACAGTTCTTAAAATGTTTGTGTGTTTTTTATTTGACTGTTTTGTAATTATACATGTTACCTACAAAATTAATATGAGTTTGTATTGCAATCGTTTAAATAACAGAAATAAGGAGGCATCTCCGGTACCTATGGTATGCTGTACCTATCGTTGTACGATGATGTTAATATAGTCGAATGAAAATACAGCGACTTCGCTGGCTTGGTCACGTTGTAGGTATGGATGAAAAAACTCCTGCTCTAGAGATGTTTGATACGGTAGTAGGCGGAAGAAGAGAAAGACCCAAGAGGCAGGACCAAGTGACTGAGTCCCTGTCAACCCTAGGTGTTTCCGCCGGGAGAAGACGCGCTCTAGACAGAGACGCATGGAGGCAAATTGTGCATCAGGCCATGCCCCACATAAAGGCCTTATTTTCCTATCGTGCTGGAAAAATCATTTTAGACTAGTTTTTGGTCAAAATGAACGAATCTAAAGTTAGTTTTTTAATTAGACGCATAGTTTACCTGGTACAGGTGAAAATACGTACCCCGCCTTTAGGCAGGGTTGGGGATTCCTGCCTAAATTTTTTGAAATAAATTAGTTGTTGTTCATCGGGTATAAATTTATATAAATCCTCTATGGATGAACGTAAAATTTTGTGGAAAAAGCCTTGATTTCCGATTTGAGCCCACTCATTTTGCTTTTTTTTCCCCCTGATCGGTCTAAAATTTACACCAGTGACCACTTTTACCGTAGCGAACATCCGTGGTTGGGAAAACCTGTTATTTTTTATTGTTCTCATTGATGCAGCGATGCAGAAAGTTGTAAAAGACGACCTCGACTACAGACCATGATACGGACCCACACATACATACTGATTCAGCAACTTCACTTTGGAACACAGGAGGTTGGCAAGGTGTGACTCCAATCTGCAGCCGATGGTAAAGCCGATTTGTCCACTTCCTGGTCTTCATCCGTATGAGTTAACGATCAATGAGTCCGTTTATCGTGTCTACCCCATCCAAATTGCGATTTTATTCTATAATGATCATGGGACATTCTATCTCCTAATTTTTTCGATCCTATCGAGTCAGTTTGAGTTTCGTAACAAGCACTGCTGAGCTCCAACGTATGAAGGTAACAGACAAGCTGTTTATGTGTCACAAAATAAAAAGTTAGAGATGTCAACACCAAAACCTGATCCAACAAACTCTTTGGAATAGCCAAGCACAGCATTCTTCTTAGTAAGATCAGCTTCAGAAGACAATTTAAAATCTAACTTGCACGGTGCCTAAACTATCAATGCCAAGGCTACAAAGAAAGATAAGAACATCTTACGAATGGGATCGATGGTTTAAACAAATTTTCCATACCTAGCAAGTACTGATAGGAGTGCCCAATCCTATATATTCTTACATCATTCAATAGGTAACTAAATTTCCTATCAGCAACTATTTTTCTTAACTGAGTACGATAAGATTTACTACTTATTTTCTTTGTCTTAAGATCAGTATTTGCTAACATTTAACATCTAACAAATCGAATTGGCTTAAAGTCATTTGTTATATGTAACCATATGCAGGCATATATTAGCAAAATATTCAAATTCGCCTTTTGTCAAAATATTAATTTGTGTAGTTTTGATGGAGCTTCTTCGTTGACCCCGCCTAAAGGAAGGGTTAGCCATTACAGGGTTAATAGTTAATAATAAGGAGGCATCTGCGATCCTATAGTTGTTTGCCTCAACACTGGGAGCTCAGAGACTAAAAGAGCTGGAGCAGGTCCAGTTTATTTCAAATTTTGTACGAGCCCTTTTCTGTAGCCACACATCGTAAAAATTCAATACATCTACAGTTTGAAGATAAACGTTTGCTTATTTTATTATTTTTCATCTAAATCAGCTATCGGCACGGCCCTATCTCGAGCGCATAGGAAATTTGCGTGGCGACTGCGCTGCCGCTCACGTACACTCACGTACACGTCGCTGCTACGATTTGTTTCTGTTACGTCGCTGTAAGACGAACAAAAATGCACACTAACGTAATGCAAACATATGAATGTGTAGGGGCCGACTACTGATCTAAATCAATCGCATCAATATCGGATAAACATAACAGTATTTAAAGATATTTTAATTTTTTGACTCAGGCGCCTTAAAGTATGCAGTCATTTGAAAAGTATGCACTAGAATTCGTTCTTCTAATACTCAAGTCGGTGTTAAAATAACGGTAAGAATTAGAATAACTTGATAATTCTGTATGCTAGTCGATATATGTAGTTAGCCCTAAACAAATGGAGTTGCCAGTAGCAACTTTGCATTAGTCACACTCAATTTGCTAAAAATTATTAAGCACCTTACGCCGTCGTACAGGCTATCTTCAGTCCTAAAACTCTTTACGATGTCTTTTATTTTCAGTGATTTGGATTTTAACCGTGTGTTGCCGTTCGGCCGCCAACAGCTGACGAGTGAACAGCAGACTGCTTTACTCAGATTGGCAGCTCGCGGACGCGGTGGCAACCTTGGTCTGTTATGACAATGTTGCCATTTTCGCTACAATATTATCTGCATAAAAATAAAGCGTAAAAAGTTCCACCAGATCAAGGAGTATTTGGACCAGATCATAAAATAATTTTGTATGCTGGTTAGTCAGTAGATTGATTCAGAAACGGTCAGATAAGACGTCACCGGCATTTTTGACAAATCGCAAAATCTCTCCTCTAGAGATTTCCGTAACACATCTGAATATTATTTGCTAATTGTCTGTTACCAAAAAGACTATGTATGTATATGTATGTGCACTTGTATATTGCTTGTACATTGCCATGTTTGTACACACATTACATACAGTAGCTCTCAACTTATTTCACCCACTACTTTAACATATTACAAATATTTAATGTACTAATTAATGTTTAAGCTTAAGCAAAATATTTTTATTTTAGCAATAAAAACCAAACATATATACTTAATATGTAATGGGTCAAATAAGTTGTTAGCTGGTACAAAATACATACAAATTTTGTACCATTTTAAATGTATTTTGTACAAAATACGTACAAAATACATACACATTTTTGAAAGAAAAATGAGAGTGGACGTGGCACTAAAATGGGCGTAAATTAACGGTCAAATGCAAATTAATGTAAATTTTTGTAATTTAGTTTTTTTTTAAATGTAAAAAAGATATAAAATAAAAATTTTATTTTTATACTTTATTTTTACATTTATAAAAATTTTTAATTTTCTTGAAAATATGTTAAGTGAAACAAAATATTTTTTATGTACTCGCTTAGGTATCTAAGCGTGTTTAAAATGACAAAAAAATACACAAAGTTTCTCGGTAACAATCGGAAGCTCGAAATTGAATTTAGACCCATGGTTTGTCCAACCTTCTTAGAATTCGTCGTAGATTACGATATTGACAACCGCTTGGTAGTGAAAAAAAATTGACCCACTCTAGTGTACATATACACGTGAGAAAAAAATTAAATATATCGCATCACGTTAGTTCATAAACAAACCGGATTTGCTCTCATATGAGAATAGTGTATTTCGTATCGTCATCGTGTGATATACATATGTATGTAGATATGTACATATCTGTATATACATTTATGTACACATGATGATTAATATGTACATAGATCAGAGTGCTTGAGATAGAGAGAAGCACATGTTTATGTATGTTCTGTACCCTTATTAGATGTATTCGCAAATAATTATAAATGTATATGTTTGACATGTACAAACATACATACAGTCGACAGTGAATCATACTAATTGTGTTCATTTTAAAGCTTACTGGTGTTCGTGCTCCGTAGGCGGGTTCATTTTAATCTCTTGCAATTTATTATAAACTCCTTTCCACATTTGCTCCTCATCCATGTTGTTTGTGTTTTGATTTTGGCACCGGAGAAAGGAAGAAATAACTACAATATAGAAAGAAAAAACACTTCAAAGCGCGGAGACAGCACGAAACGAACTAATGTGATATCAGCTGTGAGTCAAAGCTTCTCTCTAATTTGTGACGCTTTTGTTAATCAGCATTCACATTTATAAATAGCTTATGTGTGTGGTAAGATGCTGTGTTTCATTACAGTACGATTATTTCTCTCTATGATCTAACTACGCAACTGAAAAAGTGCATTTCCGAATAACTGTTGAATCAAGCTTTTTTGTTATTCATTCAGTCTGTTTGAAATATGCAACCAAATTGAATTGCAATGTTTTTTTTTCCTTTTATTAACTCACGCAGCCTCTGGTCGGAACTAAAAGTGTATAATATAATATCCAATAAATAATAAATGCGCTCATTTAATTCTTTAAAAATTTATATGCGAAAATGAAGGTTGTGAAATTTAATTTTGGTTTTTCAAACTTATTTGTAATTTATCAGAATAGTCTCAGATTTTTTGACCCTAATTCTTTTTACATGGACATCATAAAAACATTTAATTAGACGATATAATTTTTGCTACTCTTTTAAATTAGTTGATATCTATTGTCTTTTTTTAAACTAATTTTTTCATATAACTGACACTTTAATAAACTACTTACCTATATATGTATGTACATGGGAACAAATGAAAATAATATTAATTTGTTTTTTTTTTTATATTGCGCCATTTTTTGAGATTTCGACTATAGTAGTAAATCATAATCGAAATCATCTGCTTAAAATGTCGAGAAAAAGTCTAAAAAAAAATAGCAATTTTGTGGTATTAATTGGGTTTTGGGGTTTTTGAAACCACTTCGCAATCTAATGTATGCTCTATGACTTGATCCATCGAACCAAACCTTCTACAAAATGTTGGAGGCTTGCATCAGCTAATCCCTAATACCTATTTTTAGTGAATACAAGGAACTTTAATAGAATTAGGGTAAACGCCCTATTCCAACTTTGCCAAACTCACATTTTGCCACAACCGCTTTTAAAAAGCTTCTCACTTCCTCAAAGCTAGTGAGCCAAGCTGTTAATTATGTACTTAAACGGATATTTAAATTTAAGCGAATGGTTTTAGATATATTTCGAAGAAAAAATTATGTTTTTTTGTCCGCACACTAAAATCTTGGGAAAATTTAAAAAAAAAATCCAAATTTATTTCAAAAATGTATTTAAAACCACCGAAAATCTTATCAACTGGGAGGCTAGGATTGAATAAAGTGATCGTTTCTGTATTAATTTTAATTAAAAATTTTATATTTATTAAGTCACAGCTAGAAAAATTGATTTGTGCGGCATTCTTGAGACTTTAAAGTCCGTTATACTAAGACCATTCAACTAGGAAGTCATCAGTATCGAAAATAAATATATGAGTAGCCTTGCTATAATATGCACTAACCTAAAGTTGGAATCGAACATCAAATTAGGGAAAAATGTTTCCTTATGAACTCCGTGCATATCTTCAAATTTTATAATAACTATACTAAAATAAAATAACTATGAGAAAGGATTGCTAAACGGATCTCTTAATTTTTTAAATTCGCTAGAAATATTTTATTTTCAGGATATTTGTTTATCTTGTACATGTTAATACATAAATTGATATCAGTGCAGTTGAGATTGAGGCAACAATGGGTATAATGAAAATGGTAACTTTAATTATTTCACATACTCAGTTTACACTTTACATAGATGAAAATTAGTTTTATAGATATTAGCAGTGCAGCTACTACAAGGAATGAATCAAGTAAACCCTTGACTTAAAATTGTGTACAAATCGATCCAGTAATATTTAAATGAACCGTTAAATGAAAGCGTCAATATAAATATAATAAATTACATAAAAATTTTTATTATATTATTGTAGTTAATCCTAATTACCGGTTGTTGGCTTTATTTTCAGCTTAATTCTATCTCTTTAATATACTGCATGTACACACAATCGTTTAAAAAATCTTAAGCAAGAAATCAGCAGCGAATTTTACGTGCGCACAGGCATGAGGATTGTAAGAGACGTCCATTTAACGTCATTCAATTAATTATTTTTACCGCAGCTCAGTCACAAATAGTCATTGTTTCGCATTCTATCATTTTCATTGGTCTGCAACGCAAAATGGGTTATCAAATAATATTATATATGTATACCCGTGTTCAAGGGTTAATGCATACTTTTGGCAAATCCCTTGATGCTGACAGTCCGGTTCTTAAACGCACGTCACTTTTAATTGGTTCAGTATTGAAATCCCTCTTATTTAACCTTGCCTTTGTCGAATGGCTGTATGAATGGTCTTCTTTTCTGTTGGATCCATGGCGTATTCCAAAATGATTCTCCCTCTCACTCTGCATAATTTCTCTGTCAAATCCTCGTCGATAGTCGTTATAGCTATTGCTATTGCTATAGTTTCCAGATCCCGTTCCACTTTTATGGACTGAGTTGCGGTCACGAAAGTTGTTGTTGTTTCCACCGCTAAAGGAATTCTTTTGAGTCGTATTAATGGTAATGCTACGACTATCGCGCACATTGCGCTCTCGTTCTCTATCATCGTTTTGACGATTAAAATGTCTGTTGATTGGTACTTGAGTTTGGCTAATGACTTCTGCAACGTGAGGTGTTGGACGTTTTGATGAAACTTCCTCTTCTTGCTTCTTTTCGTAATGAGAAAAGTCATCGAAAATGGATGTTGTATGCTTATACGAGTGCAATATTTGTAACACCTCAATACCTTTTGAGTTTTGTACCTCCTGTGTATCTCTTGAATATGTCACGGGTTTATTGTCATTATTTTCAAGTCGAATATGTCGGAGCTTTCCATTAGGCACATCCTTAACATATATCCATTTCACTTTAAACTTTCCCCTCCACTTGTCTTGAGACCAAACGCTGGATGTGGAGTTATAATCAACCGAAGTCATCATTTGTGCCATACCACAAAAATGGCCTGAGCTATTTACCGAAAAGAATAGCAAAACATTTCCGCCCTCTTTGTACCGTTCCTTAAAAGCGTCATCCAAACGCTTATTACCGTGGTCTGTTGAGCACCAGATCTCGTATTTTATACTGCGATGAATATCATCTTCAGAATATGATTTTATGACGAAAAACCTAAAAAAAACAAGAAGATTATGGTCAAATTAGTTTGTAAAATTGTAAAAATCATTTTTTTTTTTGGTTACCGTGCTGTGGCTGCTTTATCCAAATCAATCTCTGTAGGGTTATAATTGTTTTTATCCTTTAATTCGTCCAACAATATTTGTGGGTCAGCAGCCACCTCTTCAATTACAGAAGAGTTTTGTGCAATGCGCGGATTGTTTTCATCACGATATTCATGCTTAATATTTTTCTCAAAATCGTTGCGATGTCCAGTAAAGTTTCCCCTACGATCGTTATATCGGATTGGGTTACCAGTAGGTACGATTCGTCGGTTGAGTGGAGCAGGTGCTCCGCTACCCTGTCGTGGTTCTATATGATGAACTTGCTGCTGCTGCTGAGCAACCCAGTTTTTGCGAGTTTGCGAAGTCGGAGACGGTTTTGCACTGCAAACATTGCTGTTACTAGCAACACCGTAACATTCATCCTTATCAGAATGATTGCCTACGGATGGGGCTGATTCATCTCTAGTTGTCGACGAAAAATTTGGTTCCGAACTGGACAAGTCAATCGGTAAAGGCGGGGATGGCACTGGTGGTGGATTACTATTGGGCAAGTCCCACACATTGACATCTAAGTTATGCTTTCCGGGTACCATAGGTGGTGGAGGCATACCAGGACCTTTCTTTTTATGGCTAGAAGTGGTAAATGTTGTCTGCATACACAAAATAAACAAAATTATACATTACCATTTCGAAAAAAATATGTAATTAAAAATCAAATTAATTACTTACTTTCGAAGTTAGCTTAGCTGGCTGAGAAGCAATTGAGGCCCAAGTCGTCTTTTTAGGTGCAGCGGTTGCACCATGTGTCTTAACTTCATCCACAGATTCGCCTGTACGCTTGTCCAGTTTTGATGACAGACCATCGTCATTTTCATTTATCTACATATATTTACACGTGTAGCAAATGTGGTTAATTTAATATCATAATCAAGTTGAATAAAAATACTGTTAACATAGTAACTTATACAAGGAGCGACTTCTGGTCCATTGCAATACTTCGACTAACAGCCTGGGTGGACCCTCCAGGAGGTGAAAACTTTCTCGCATTCATCCATACGACTACTTGATACAGACACCGGCTACGTCTAATAACCCGTGGTACGCCTTTACAGTTTGACCAATAGCTTTCATTCTCTTCGTTTCTTACTTTGTTCTCTTTCAGAGCTTGTACTTTTCTTTGAAGCATACCTAAGAAGCATCTAATTTACATCAATTAAAAATTTTACGCATATTAAAAATATACAGGTATGTACAACCAATCTCTTTCAGAACAAAACAACGTCTATGCAATTGTCGGTGCTCCTGAAGTCAAGCCTAATAGACTCGGACAAAAATGCTGACCAAAATACAGTTTGTCAAGAAACACTTTACACACCCTAAAAATTATAATATTTTGACATTAAATAAGAAAATAATAACTTATTATTTATATTTGGAAAGGTCATTTAACCCTCTAACACCCAAGCATGCCTCGAGACACTTATCCGTTAAATCACAATAACTAAAAAAGTAATCCGTTTTTCAACATGAAAATATTTTTTAACTGTTGCTAATAAACACAGCTTGACATTTGCAACATGCTTGAAAGCACTCGGAAGCTTTTAATGGTGCCTTTTTTTTTATTAAGACATGCCATGTGTTTTTTCCGTTTTTCTTTCGCGAAAAATCTCGGAAGGGTCAATTTCAATCTGCTCTTATTCTTTACACACAACAAAATCTATTTGGTTGGTGTTACATAACAATAGATAAATGACAAATCTAAGATGTAAACATATTTTCAACCGTCTTTTTTCACTGATGGCCCCAAAAGAGCCTTGAGTCACTTTTCACATTTTGTCACCTTACAGGTGAACGAAGCCTTGTACACCTTTTCTGAGCTCATTTTTGAATTCAGAGGCCCAAGTTCATCTTAGAAAAAATAACTTCACTTCTGTTTCTTCATTATTTTAAAAGATAGCCTTAGAGGGTTAATTTCCGTTCGAATCATGCAAAAATTTCCTTAACCCATTAAGTACCCATTGAATATTTTGAGTTTTTGCAAAAGTCCACTTTTTCAACTTTTTTAATCGATTTTTTACAAAAAATATTTTGATGCCGAAAAATTCAAAAAATTTTCAAATATATTTTTGCTAGTATTTTTTTTTATAATTTTTTGAAAATTGCTTTATTATATATAAAGGGTGATTTTTTAAGAGCTATAGGAAAGTTTTTCAAAAAAAACACAAAATTCAGAAAAATGCATGAAATCTTTATTTGAATCGATAGTACGGTCCATGTAATTTAATGTTTGAAGATTATTTCATGAAGAGTATTTCCAATGCGTTAATTGAAGCGGGCTTGTCTGCATAGACATGAGCTTTAACATAGCCCCACAAAAAATAGTCTAAAGGCGTTAAATCGCACGATCTAGGCGGCCAATTGACCGGTCGCCAACGTGAAATAAAATGTTCACCGAACTCGCCTCTCAATAAGTCCATTGTTGCGCGTGCTGTGTGGCATGTGGAACCGTCTTGCTGAAACCACATGTAAGCCAAGTCTAGCTCTTCCATTTGGGGCAAAAAAAAGTTTGCAATCATTCCGAATAACCGCCTCAGAAGGTTGACTAAACTGGTCATAAAATGAAAAAAAAAAATGCAAAATGCAATTTCTTAACCGAGCATGAATTTTAATGATAAAATTCAATAATTTGCAAGCGTTGTACGTTTGTAAGACGATTCATGGTTAAATTATAGACCAAACGCGTAAACCAGTGTTGCCAAAAAGATAATAGCTAAAAAATCACCCTTTATTATATATACTTTATGGGGTATAAAAAATTTATTTTAAAATTTAAATGTATTTGAAGTCTTTTTACTCAGTTTAAAAATGAATTTAGCATAAAGTTTAAAATATAATATCAAATACAAATATTTAGACATTCGAAAAAATAATTAAAAAAATTGATTTTTTTAAGGAAAACTAACAACCAATTTTTGCATTTAGTTAGTTTGATAGAGACCTGTAGAGCAAGCCTGTACGTATAGTTTGAATTTTGTTTGGCTAAAATAGAGCTATCAAGTTTACAGGAGCAAACTTAATTCATTCATTATTTACTTACAATAACTATTTTTAGGCTAAAGCCTTAAGCCACATTTTTTCAAGAATTTTCAGGAAATATGAAAAGTTTTCCGAAAACATTAAAACTAGGGTCTATCCAATTGTTTGCTGAAATTTATACCATTAGCAAAATAACTTTGTCATAATTTTCTTAATTTCACAGAAGTCAATGCCAGGAATAATTTTAAAAATATAATTCTTTGCCAAGTATCCTAATCGATCTGTGCTAAATATTATCGTGATGGCTTTAGAACACTGAACAAATTTTACTTACCCGATTCGAGGATGCAGAACTTTCCGCAAAGAGACGCCTTGAATTCCAAGCATTTATGTGGTGATTTTCACGCTTTGGATTGTTGTAAGACCCCGGATTTCCATATTTTTGCTTTGTATCTGAAAATTAATATTTATTTAATTAATTTCAATTACCAAGGCTTAATAGCCGAAGATTTGCATTGACAAGTGCCTCCCCGTTCACCTCAATGCACTCTAGTGAGATTATTGCCCTTGCCGCATCCTATGCTTATACGCAAACAACAATCTAATTCCGGCACTAACGCCTGGTTCCGCACTCACCGGTGTAGTCAGAGCAAAACAAACCAACCGAAATTAAGTTTTATCAGCTCTGACATTTCTTTTATCAGTTTTCAAATTCTAAATGGCTTATAGTCCATATCATTTTATACCCTTTCAAATTACCTTTTTATTTTCGATTATGTTCATTGTTGTGTACTTTTACTCGGCTTATAGAAAATGTTTTGTGTGACGTAATTTGCTTAAGTAATTTATGTGTCAAAGCTATGTATAATAGCCTTCACCCATGGTCTTTACTCTTCTCGAATGTCTTACCTATTTCGTTATAAAAAATATCTAAAAAGTGAAGATACTGCAATATTAGTTTGAAAATCTCCAGAATGTTGTGTTTTTGCTTATTTTTTCCCCTAATAAAATAAAAATTCCACTATAAGTATATCAGGGGTGCTACAGAAATCGCTTTCGCTTGAATTTCACTGTATAATAACTGCCAAAATCGAGCTTGTTCATTTCTTTGGCAAATATAAATATTTACAGGAAGAAACTTTTTAAAATGTATTAAACCTAAATAAATAAGCCCAAATCGGTCCTGAGTACCTAACTTAACTGTGTAGCTTTTTTGCTAGTTAATTTATTTACTATTTCTCAGACGGTTTCTACAAATTATGTTCACAAATGTTTATTGTATATAAAAAGTATACAACCAAATATTTGCCGATATCTTTATTCTATTTTGTTTTCGATCATTTTCTCATGCAAGCGATTTTTGCATATGATGGTCATATGATGGTCATATAAATAGCACATTAAACTAGGTTTGATATTACTTAATCTCTTGCTGTTTAGACGCATCAGCAGAAAAAAATCACTCCTGTCCACAACACGACAACAAATTGTATCGAAGATGAAGAGTTGGAACCGATGGTAGAAAAATTTGTGCGTCGTCAAAGAGGCCAAGCATTAAATCACAAGAACACCATGCTGGTGTGCTTTTTCCTTTATTGTGTAAGTGGCATAACAGGCGGATTCCAGGACTTTGACATCCAAATGGAACCATATACATACTTTTGAGCATAAGCCAGTAGCATGGATATTTATACACAACAATGACCCAAAACACACGTCGAAGATAATTTAAAAGTAGCTCAAGGACGAGTGCATTAATGTTTTGTTCTATTTTTATTTTCTGTTATACAATTATATTAAAAAATCGTTTTTCACTTGCGTATTTCAGATGTGTTACTTATATGTCCATGAAATTAATTTATGTACGTTTCTTAACTATTGAATTTCTTTGTTGGCAAATTTAATATACCTTTACGTCATTGCGTATTATCGACTTTTTTGTTTTTACCTGTCTTTCATTAGTTTTACTTCTGGTTTGTACAAGGGTTCAAAAAGTCCTTACAAAAAGATGGAAAAACTAAATTTTTTTAATTAAAAATAATGGGGCATAAAGTCCCTTTTTTATATCTTTTAATGGCATGGAACTTGTATGGAATTTCTATTAGTGGAAAAAAAGAATTTGATTTTTTTTTTTTAAGTCTTCAAATATCTATGTGATTAAAGTCAATTTAAAATGTCACATAAACTAAAATTTGAAAATATGTAATCTGGACAACATTTTGGATGTACCTCAATAAATTATTAAATTTTCGGCCAATATCTAAATTAAGTTTGCACAATGGGAGCACAAGTTAAAGAAAACGAAGAGATAAAAATTGGGATTATTGGTGAATCTGGACTCGATACCCCCATTATATTAAATGATAGAGAAGAATGTGCTGTATGTACACCCTATGGAAAGCCTTCAGATATTATTATTGAAGGAACTATTGAGAACGTCAACTGTGCTCTACTATCCAGAAGTGGACGCCTTCATGATATAATGCCGTCTAATATTAATTATAGGGCTAATATTTGGGCTATGCGTAAGCTAGGATGTACCCATATCCTCGTTACGCATACCGTCAGTTCGCTGCGTGAAAATATTGATCAAGGGGACTTGGTGGTTCCACACGATGTTATTGACAATACAACAAAACGTGCTCAAACATTTTATGATGGTGTTGTTGGCAGCCCTTTTGGCGTATGCCATCTGCCAATGTATCCCGTATTCTGTGAACGAACACGAGGTCACCTCCTGAAAGCAGCTGAAGAGCTGGATCTTCCCGTACACTCGCAGGGAACTGCAATCACACTAGAAGGACCACGTTATTCAACTATTGCTGAAAACAACCTGTATCGCAATTGGGGAGCCGATCTTTTAAGCATGACTCTCTGTCCTGAGGCAGTATTAGCTAAGGAAGCCGGCATTTTATACGCATCCCTCAGTTTAGTAACTAATAAAGAGTGTTGGTGTGCCAGCCAGCAATTGGCAAATACGCATGAAATTATATATACATTCAGGAAACAAGTTGATAAAGTGCAGAAAGTTCTGATTAATGCAATCAAACGAATTTCCAAAGAGGATTGGTCCGAAGACATATTAAAAGCTAAGGTTAAGTATTCCTAGCATTTAAGCTCTTCATTTATTATTTACTACTTTACTCATTGCAGATTTTGGTGTGCAGTAATTTTTCAAATCGTAACCAATAATTTATAGCAAATTAGTATAATTCATCATGTAAAAATAGTCCAGATTTGTAATAAACATAATAATAATCAACCCATTGAGGTCTGCTTAACTCAAAAACAGAAAAAGGCTCGATTTTTTTGTCAGAGGTCAAGGGATTTTTTAAAATTGAAAACATTTTTTAAAATTGACAGCTATATGATACAGTTATCCGATCCGGCCAGTATCGATATACTACATATGTACTGCAGCAAAATGGCCTGTACCCAATTTTATCGAGATAACTTTAAAACTGAGAGACTTGTTTGCATATTTCAAATATTTCACAAATTTTTTAAATAATATAAAATGCTCACATTTAATCCAAATCGTATGCATAAATTCTACATTGCATAGCTATTAGAAGCCCAATTAAATTAATATATTGGCCTAAAGATAGTTTTCTTAGTTACTTGTCTTGCAGTTATCTTATCACTTCAGGTATGAGATGTTAAAAAATTCAGTGAGTGTTTCTTAAATTTGACAGCCAAATAAAAACTTAACAATAATGGACTGTACTTAACAATGTATGTAACAATATGAAATAAGTTTTAAGGTAAGTCTACTCTATCATATTTTAATTATGTGATTTTTCTGTGCTTACCATTATGCGATGCTTTGCGTCCTTTCCCTGTGTTACTCAATGACGAATGATTATTTTCTTTCACAATAAACGGTGGAAATTGGAATTGCATTGAGCTTTGATTACCTGATGTAAAGCGAAATAATTTATTAATGGATATATCGCATAATTTAAGTATTTAATACTACCAGAGTTATCATCATTGGCTGGAGAAGATAAGTTTTCGTAAGATGCCTCATCAACTTGTTGGCTCCATGGTATATTGCGCTCTCCGACAGACTTTACTATTTTAGTTAACAATAAAAATCGTTTAACACAATTCATAATAATAATGATGAAAATTTTCGTTACAATTTTTCAAAATTTACCATTTTGTCATAAAATAAATATATGTCACATATTCTATATTTTTGTTTCTAACCATCATATTATATCATATCATATCCTTTAAAATAATATTTCAATTTTTTTTTTAAGTAAATAAATATCAAATCTAAAGCATACCTGTAAATGTGACTTTTCATATTTTGTTTAAATTAACGGTTTAATTAACTTCAATTTATTAAAATCGATATTACTTATAAAAATTAATAATTAATAGACGTTACATTATTCATTATAACTGAACCTTGACGAAATGGCATGGAATGAACCAATGATTTTAAGTGGGATGGGTCAATTTTTGCTCATTCTTGTTCTATTGCAAATTTTAGATCTTTTGTTGTCTCAAACTGCCGGCAATTTTTTAACACTGTAGCGGATAGTTTATCCTACAGATCCTCAATTGGATTGGAGTCCGGACCTATTACTGGTCACTTTAAAACTGGTATAACTGTTCATTAAAATACTCGGAACTCAGCTTTTTACAGGGTATTGGCGCAATATCCTGCTGAAAGGTCCAGCCATCGCCTAAAAACTGACCACCAAACTCCACCAACTCGTCGTCCAATTCCATCTCCTCATACATTTCAGCATTCTCTCTGGTCAATATAAAACACTTTGGACTTCTTCTCAAAACACGGGCTATACCGTTAAGGACCAACCACCTTGACCACGCTTTTAACAGGTGCATCGATCCAGTCGCATATCTCGCCTATATTTCTCACAACGATCAGGACCGCCCAGATTAAACTTTCTTTCGTCACTGAAAATAATATTGTGCCATTCCTTTTCCCAGAATTGGTATCTGTGTGCGAGCTCCATGCGCGTTCTAATTTAGTGAAGTAAAAGCTTAGGTTCAGGAACCAAAGAGTATGTTAAGGACTTGGGTTTTCATAGATTATTTGAATAATTCTACTCCTTTTTACATTAAGTCCCAGCTGAGCCTTAATCGGTTCCAATGCTTATTGAATCCACGGCTGCAAATCGGTGGAGTTGACGTTTGTATCGGGTGTCAATATCGGTTTTCCGTCCACTGCATGGTGTTGTTCCATATCCACTTGGATTTTTAAGGAAATTACTTTCTGTATTTTTATGACGATTGAGTCTCCTAGCAATTTTAATATTTTTGGAACCGTTTTCAAGTATTCCAAGGGTTTTGCACACTCTAATACACAAAAAAGTAAGACGATGCATTTTTTAACATATTATGTGTGTTAAATTTTCAATAAAAAAATTCAGGCAATTCATCCTTTTAAAACCAACTATAAATGTAAATGTCACATATAATTCTTTATAACCAAATGACAAAGGCTCGCTAACTTTATCATAAATATTTATACATAACAAAATATCACTGAAACAAACTGTATTCTCAGAGATAAAGTATCTTTACCTGAAACGCAAAGAACAAAAATAGTTTGTCACATATAATTCTTTTACTGAGGTACAGGTCGTTTGACTTATGTACATCCACATGTACCCCCCTATATGTACATATGTACATATGTACAAGGATGTGAACGACGGAGGCTATTATATTATCTATGTAAGTACCTGCAGTTCCTGATATTTTCTGGAAAAAAAGAAAGAATAAAATATTTAACGTTCAGTTTACACAATAACAAACTCGATTATAACTGCATACATAGACATACAAAATATATTCTTGTGTGAGCATGCAATTAAAAGTATCTATGTGTGTACTATTCTACATTCATGTTTTTAATTGTACATACATACATATAAATAAATTAAATATATTTTGCTTAACTCAGATATTTAAATAATTACATATGTACGCCTATATTGAATGTACACACACTTGCATTAACGAATGTGCATCAATGTAAGAATGTATGTACATACACAGATGTATGTATACCAAAATGCCATTACCTGATCCACGCCTGACATTTGCTGCCGAATTCAGCTTTCTTTGTTGGCTAAAAACAGAAACGGCACCACATTTACAATTGCAATTGAGGTATGATAAATATATGTAGCTCACCAAAAAATAATAAATTAACGAACGGATGTAAATTTTGCAGCTAAAAACGTTTTAATAAATTATAGTATGTATTTTCGACATATAGAACTACACACTTTACACATGAACATGTAAATCTCACACACACACGCACACACTTTGAAATAGCATTTACTGAGTTAGAAGCTGTCTATTTTTATAGCGCCGTTGCTTAATCGCATAAGGGTTGCCATCGAAACATGTATAACATGTATCCGCCACAGATACAAATGAGAATTGCAACTGTGCTTAATATCAGCGATTATTTTTATGTAGACAATATAATTATTAACTCAACAAAAATGCAATATCTATTTATAATGTTACTGTTTCAAAAATCCAATTGCGTTAAGATCTTGTGTTAACAGAATTACTCCTCATCCCATAAAACTCCTCACGCTTATCCGTTTATTCTTTATCGCTTATACGAAGCCCAGTTTTCAACCGCATTTCGTAAACTCTACTAATTAACGAAAGTTGACAATGAATTAAGTCTCAATTCAAGAAATTAATTTGTTTACATTAAAAATTCTCTAAATTTGTTAAAAGTCGTATGTTGTATAAACCATACCTGCTAAATTTCGATAAGAATTACAAACAATTAGATTATTTTTAAAAATATATAATTCACTTTTGAAAAATCTGTGATTATATAATGATTACGATCAAAAATAATCTAAAATTATTAAAAATTTTGAAAAATAATCAGAAGAAATCAAAAATAATCAAAAATAATGTTTTTGAGTATTCGGATTATTTTTGACTTTTTTCCGATTATTTCAGATTATTTATGAACTTTTTAGTAAAAATCAATTAATTTTAAACTAAACAATTTATTATAAAAATGTTTCTTCTTTATTTTTTAATTATACATAAGTTTCTTATACATGTATGATGTTTTATTAAATCCAAATAGCTGATTATTATAAAGTATAATGTAAAATGTGTGTGTAGAATGATTTGTGTGCAATTGGGACTCTCCACCTATTATCGACCGTTTCCTCATGCTTGAGGAAGGTTCAAAATCTGAATCTTCCAAAGCGTCATCTGCTGAAAAATCGCATCACTCTCAAATAATAGTTGTGACATTTTATCCTAAATTAGATGTGTTGTTATATGTTTTTTTACAGATTAGCAGATTTTGTAACAGTTTAACCCAGTGGTCGGCACCTACACATTCATATGTTTGCATTGCGTTAGTGTGCATTTTTGTTCGTCTAACAGCGGAATAACAGCGACGTAACAGAAACAAATCGTAGCAGAGACGCGTCGCTACGTGTACGTGAGCGGCAGCGCAGTCGCCACGCAAATTTCCTATGCGCACGAGATAGGGCCGTGCCGATAGCTGGTTTAACCCAACAGGTTTATCGAACCTCAAAATTGAAAATTTGGAGCATAACAGCTCGGAAACTCTAACAAGTGAGCTACGGAATTATTCTTGCTGCCTCCAAATAGCCCATCCTATGCAACTAAAATGTCACAGAAAAAATGCTTGCGAAGCGTCCACCGCGAAGTGTTACCGATCTGGCAATATTGTTCGAGTGGAATTTATAAAAATTAAGGGTGTTGTTTTGAATAAAATAATGTGGGTTAAAAGTTTTAAGGGTAGAGGGTATTTCATATTTCACATGTTTTAGTTTCGCAAGCAACGGCCCCAAAAATAAAATCGCTTCTCTTATAAATTCCACTATAACAATATTGCCAGATCGGTAACACTTCGCAGTGGACGCTTCGCAAGCATTTTTTCTGTGACATTTTAGTTGCATAGGATGGGTTCTCTATAGGTTATTTGCTTAGTGCTCCTGCACACAGCTTAATTCGACCAGCACAAAATTAACTATAATCAAAAGCTTTGTCTGCTTTGATTGTAAAAATTTTAAATTATTTTATTTTTACTAAATAGTCATAGGTAATCTTAAAAATAATTAAATAATCTGAAATATTCAGAAAAAAACATCAAAAATAATCCGAATACTCAAAAAGATTATTTTTTATTTTTTCTGATTATTTTTGAATAATTGTAATAATTTTAGATTATTTTTGATTTTTTGTAATCGTAATCATTAAATAATTGGGTAAAACCGAAAATAAACGTAATTTAATCATTAGTTTGACTTTTAAACAAAAATAATCTGATTACTAATGATCATGATTACTAATCATTATTTAACAGGTATGGTATAAACAGAAGGCGCTTTTAGATTTGAAACTTAAATAACTCGCTCTACTCCAACAGATCGATGTTACGGTTATAGAGACGTGCAACAATTTTCAGTGCTTTTTTACATAGCTAAAACAGTTTTCATTGTAAAGCTTAGTACTCAAGCTAACTAAATTTTACGCGGCGTAAAGTGCTCAATATTTAGCAGTCGACGAGCGTAAGCCCAGTGTTGCCAATGCAACACGGAAAATAACAACAAGTTGAGTGGTAACTCTATGCGTCAACGGCGGTTGATTTTAAATATGAACATGCAGAACTGATTTGGATAAAATAGGAGAGAATAGGCAATGAAAAATGTAAATTAAAGTTAATAGAGGAGAAATATGCGATGGCACGCAAGCACAGCGGGTATTGGGTGCACCCATCGCTTTTGAACTTATTACGTTGATTCTCCCTCTATATTAATGAAAAAATTCAAAGTCTTTGGTTTATATCTATAAAAACAATTTTAGTTTTCGTTCTTGCTTCTAATTCATTAATATTGTCGTCGTTATTGTCAATATCGCTGTTTTTGTCAACGTTGCGGCCATTTTTTTGAATTTATGTGAGTGAGCGAGAAAGGTATATCAGCGAAACTCTAAACAGTTTGATGTTTCGCTGGGCCTGTCAGCTTTAACAGCTTTCTGTAACAGCTCTGTTAATTTATTTAGTTTGCGGACACCCGAGCGTAATAAATGTCAAGTTCTTCTTCTTGATTTTACGCCAGTGTTTTTTTTATATGGAGTTTGGGCTTACGCCAGGCCTTTTTTTGAGTTTGCGTACTATGCTTAATGTTGCCCTATATTAAGCTTAGTATGGACTGAAAATAAGCTTTACGCCGGTGTAAGGTGCTCAATACGTTTCTGACAGCACTGCCAATGTAACACAAAAAAAAACAAAATTGAATGGCAGAACTGATTTAAATAAAATGAGATGGGAAATAGAGATGGGCACGGGCCCGAAATAAATCTTTCAGGCCCGGTCCAGGCCCGGCCCGTTCAAATATTCAGGAGGCCCGGCCAGGCTCGAGCCCGGCCCGATATTACTATATAAAAAATTTTTTTTTTTAATTATTATTTCGTTATTTTTTTTAGATACAAATTTTATTTTTGAGCCTTTTTTGCAAGCAGAGTCTTAATCTTTTATTTGCACATTTTTCTGCGTGCCATAAGAAATTTTGTTAAAGAAAAATTTGTTATCAAGCGATTTGAAAAATATGTGTTAAATCGAGACTTTCGGGCCTACCGGGCTTCGGGCTTTATACTTAGGTCCGGGCGCGAAGCCCGGTGATTTTTTTATGATGCCCGCGGGACAAGAAGCCCGGCCCGGCCCGTGCCCATCTTTAAAGGAGAAGAAACGTGCGATGGAACGCTACCACAGCGTGTATTTCGTGTGAGAATGCGTTTTATGAATGTATGTTCTTCAATTACATTAATAAAAAACAAAACAAATTTATCTAATTTATATCCACAGTTTTTTTCAGTTTACGTTTTGCTTATATTCTACTAATGTTGCCGTCGTTACCAAATACCAATAATGTCTGTAGCGTAGTACTTTCTAGTTGAAAATCATGTTTGTAAGGTATCAACTCCATATAAAAAAAGGGTTGCAAACTGGCTCGAAATTATTTTGTAAGGCTATTTCTAAACCCATGTACGCTGTGTCTAAATATGGGCAGCTCAGAAAATTTTCGGGTGTCTTACAACACTGTTTGGTAAACAGCTGGTAGCTTTTTGTTATATCTTTCAAAACATCGATTGAATCAATGTTTCGACTAGTTGAAATCTTTTTGAACAGAAATGGCGGCCAACAACAAGCAGCAAAATAAGAGCCGAATTGAGCTCTTTGAGCACTAAATACGAATTAGACTGATTGAAGAGGTGCAACAGAGGTACTAATTGTGGGATTTGACTGACAATAAACATTTTGATCGAACATTTCGAGCGCCCAAAATGTTTTTAGCTAGAGCGTACTGTGCTTATAACAACTTTGAGCGGTTCGATCAGTTGTTTGCCGAACATTGTTGGACAACGCCACCTTTTATCTAGCAACTTCTTTTGCCTGCTGCAGGCTATATTATATAGCTGTGTGAACATCAGATTCTTTTTCTCTTTACGCAACAGTTTTTTTTTAATAATAACTTCTTAAAAAATTTTTTGGAAAAGTTTATCGAAACCATAAGCCGGCTCAATCGTTTCAGTTACGGTTTTATTCCCTGAGACAATTTAAACAAAATTATCTTCAGCAAAGGGAAGCTTATGTATTTATAAATAATATTGCCATACTATTATTGCATACTAATAGTTTCGATCAATAATAAGTTTTATTTCTTTACATTTGCTACTGGTTACGCTTCTAAAAGAAAACCGCAGTAGCAGCTGACTTTTAAAAAGTTTTGATTTAGATTTGCAAGTCGTCTCTAACCACAGACTGATGTCGCGGACTTTATTTTCAATTCCTAACTATCTAATTTTATTTTAAATTATTTTTCTTTAACCATATAAAAACATAATATGTAAAAACACACTTGCAGAAGTCGAGCAGTTCCTGCTGCTTCGACTTTGTTCAGTGGGTGATTTCGACTGATGCTTCGACTTTCGTTTTTTTTTTCTAAAGCTTGGTACTGACGTCAGAAAAAAGGCCTAGCGTAAGGTCAAACTCCATATAAAAAAAACGCTGGCGTAAGGTGAATAAGAAGAAGACGACATTTATCTCCGCTTGTCGGTCCGGACGTCAACTAAACTGAAACTAAAAAAGGAGTTGCCAGATAAGGAACGGACGTTATCCAGCACTGTTTGAAAAAGCTGACTGGCCTGGCGAAACATCGAACTGTTTAGAGTTTCGCTGGGTATATCTATCTCGCTCACTCACATAAATTAAAAAAAATGGCTGGAACTTCGACGAAAAACAGCGACGTTGACAATAACGACGACAATATTAATGAATTATAAGCAAGAACGAAAACTAAAATTGTTTTCTTAGACATAAACCAAACACTTTGAATTTTTTCATTAATATAGAGGGAGAATCCACGTAATAAGTTCAAAAGCGATGGGTGCACCCAATATCCGCTGTGCTTGCGTGCCATCGCAAATTTCTCCTCTATTAACTTTAATTTGCATTTTTCAATGCCTATTCTCTCCTCTTTTATCCAAATCAGTTCTGCATGTTCAAATTTGAAATAAACCGCCGTTGACGCGTAGAGTTACCACTCAATTTTTGGTTATTTGTCCGTGCTGCATTGGCAACACTGGGCTTACGCTCGTCGACAGCGAAAGATTGAGCACTTTACGCCGCTAAAAATTTATCTGACGTCAGTACCAAGCTTCAGGCATTTGCAGTCAAAATTTGAAGCTTTTGCTGCTTCGACTTACTTTTAAACACTGGTTTCGATTGTTTTTTGTCTACATATTGTAATACATTTCAAATGCAAACAATATCGTACGAATATATTTAAGTGTAAATTTACGTTAGTTTTATTTTTACAGTAGACAAATTGAATTTATCATATTTCTGACAATATTCTTGTCAATGTATTCAGTATAAATAAGAGTTTTGTGTTTCATTCCGCTGTTTCAAGTAAATGTTGATTACTCACTTTCAACTTTAATCTTTCGTATGATTTTTGACTTTATCTCAGTCGGATACTCAGAACTATCGTGAACTATTTGCCGGGAAGCTTGGCGTCTACCGGAGGATTTCTTTTTTATAATTATTTAAGATTGCTCTACCAAAGGTATTAAAACTTTAAAATGGATGTCGAATTGCCTTACATGGCAGAATATGCCAAAAGTGGTAGAGCCTCTTGCAAGGGATGCAAATCGCCAATTCCTAAGGATTCTGTTCGTATTGCTATTATGGTCCAGGTAAGTGAATTCAAATTTATGAATTGATACATATGTAAGCGCCATGTAAACTACTATATTATTGCTGGAATGCACTAACGTTCGCTTTGAATCATATGTATACTTGCAACTTTTACATACAAATGCCGATACATACATATGTATGTCTGTCTGCCGGTCTCAGAAGTTCAAATTTACCAAAGTCAATAGTAAAACATATTCTAAGAAACTAAAGACACATTTGGGCATATCTGTGTCATCGCAGAAATGAATTTGCTTGTCCATCAGTATATTAATGCAACGCAAAATTTGTATTAAGCTCCCATATGTATGTATTTATGTATATACTATAAGAATTTGTATTTCACCAGAATAGGAAACGCTTCTAGTTGGCGTTAAGAAGCGCTTAGGAACAGTGTTAATCTTATAATTGACTCTGAAATGGCTGAGAAGGTTTTAATACTTATGTATCGATACCAGGGATTAATACCAAAAAAAATTTCAATGCAAATTTAAAATTTGTTTCTTCGACTCTGGATTTAGTTCCGGTTCGTACCGGTGAAACAAAACAATTTTACAAAAATTTAAAACAATATTTTTACATGTTTTAGTCTCCGTTTCATGATGGAAAAGTGGCGCAATGGTATCACAAGGACTGTTTTTTCAAGAAGCAACGGCCGGCCTCCGTTGGGGATATTAAAAACTATGAAAATTTGAGATTTGCGGACCAATCTGAAATCGAAAAGCTTGTCGGTATGTACATATATTCTGACATCTGGAAGAGAATGAAATAAGACCTAATTTTTACCATCTATTGTAATTTAAGGAACCGGTTCACAAACCGTTGAGAGCAAATCGGGCAAAAAACGCTCAAAGGAGGAACAACAAGCAATTAAAGATTTTGGAATTGAATATGCCAAATCTGGGCGAGCAGCATGCCGCGGTTGCGAGCTAAAGATAAGCAAAGATGAAGTTCGGGTATCTAAAACCGTTTTCGACACTGAAGTTGGAATGAAATACGGTGGTCAAAAACTATGGCATCATTTGGAGTGCTTTGCTAAATTGCGATCGGACGTTGGTTGGTTCGACACTGGCGAAAATCTACCGGGATATAAGCAGTTAAAAGCCGAGGAAAAAGCAGAAGTTAAAAGGCTTCTACCGTAAGTAGACAACATTAATTTATATTTAATACCCTTTCTACCTTCCTTTAAATTTAAATCTAAATAATATTTCCATTTTGACTGCATACAAAATGTGGTCGGCAATTGCGACTGTTAATGCGAATCGAAAATCTCTGAACTTTCCCATTTATCTCAACCAAACTCGGAGGATTTTGGGAATTTTAATATTGTCTTATACATGCTGACGAGCTTTGTTTCAAATCGGGCCACTATATCATATAGCAGCAATTTGAACGATTAACCGAAAATGAAGATAATTCAAAATGTGGTTTGTCTTTGTGAGATACTATCTCAACCACTCTGGCAGAATATTCAGCTCGGGTGGTCTTATACATTCTGACTAAATTTGGTTGAAATTAGTCTACCAAGGAAACGAATGATCGAAAATTAAGATTCAGTATGAAAATTTTTGTTTCTGGAGATACTTTAACCAAACTCGGAGATTGTGAATTTTCCACTGTCTTAGACATCATGATCTAGTTAGGTTCAAACTAGGTCCACTTTATCATATAGCTGCACTATTATCAATCGGTCGAAAATCAAGTTATAGTACGAATAACTTTTTGTTTTTTTTTTTGTGATATCTTAACCAATCTGATAGAATATTCATTTGAGGTGATATTATAAATCCCAGGGATAACTGTTATTGATCAAAATTTTAACTAAAAAAATCACATAGAAGTACTAATGCGATTTTTGTTTAGAATACATCAAACTGTTTGTAAAAACCGTATATCTGCAAAAAGCCAATATACTTATATTTGTGACTTTAAGAAATAAAAATTACAAATAATTATTAATATTGATTTTTATTATATCCATCAAAAATAATAATCAACGCGTTCCACGTGAAGCGTTGTTCTCGCAGCAAGCTTTCAACGTTTTCAACCTGCAAGGCTGCTATGGTAAAGTGAACACCCTAATTGATTTTCGGGAAAATCCCCAATTAAGCTTGAATTTTTTTTGGTTTCTGTTTTATGATTTTGTTACCGGCTCGTTTGGATATGTAATATTGATGTACATTAGCACATAATGATGCAATATGATAGTATATTGCATCAAAAATTACTTAGGCTTGTGAAATTGCTAAAGGAAAGATGTTCGAAATGTACTTCTTTGTCAGCGCATCAGCGCAAGATTATTTACCAATGTAAAAATGTTAATCGCTTAAAGAATTTTTCAGACTGTTTTGTTAAGGAATTCGAAAGTGGACCAAAAGAATTGAAGTGGCTGAAAAATATGGTATCTCAAAGAAAACAGTTTTCATTTTATTAAAAAATCGAAAATTAATGATGATGTCATTTGAATCGGGAACTTCTTTTGGACACAGAAAAAGATCGAATAAACAAATTTTTGAGAATCTTGTCTTGAACAAACTGGAATCTGTTTTTTTTTTAAATAACAAGAAAAGCTTTCAATTTGAAATGTATTTATGAATGAATGAAATTTATTCCATAAGTCGAACTTTTTCTTTGGATAATGGTGATTCGAGTTAGGGAAGTTTAACTGTATGATAAATCACCATCTATTAAAATTATAGAAGTGAGTGGTACTTTGAATAAATACATGTTTTTATACGAACATAGAGTCTTAAGCCGAGCAAAAATATATTATTTTTCGACTGCCTAAACAATACTCTAAATACCGATAATGTTTGCTACTGTAAATTAAGCTTTAAGTGAACAATACCAAATGTCGCAAAAAATATCTTTAGTTTTCGCTCAAATCTTTTTTCGGACATGAAAAATTTAATTTGATCTGAAAGCTTGACTCCCATTTTTTGGTCATGGATGCTCTCTTACTGATTTGCTTTACCTTCTCAGCTACTGATAAATTGAAAGATGTTTATTCAATCAAACAGCTGAGTTTTACGTTTTTTTTTAAGCCAGAGCACTATGGTCCCAAAGCCCTTATTTTTTACAGAAATTAATAACTCGAGAATTACACAATATTTTTTTTGTCTGGTTTTTTGCATTCAGCTTAATAATACCAATTGAATTTTGGACTGTGGAAAACAGGCGTGGCACCGCCCTTTTCCTTATATTTTAATATGCAAATTTTTTTGATTACATAGCTTTTTGAATAACAATTTTTTTTTTGTAAGCTTTAAACTATAACATTTAACTTATTTATATCAAATATGTAAATAATCAGCACAATTCTAATATAAAAATTTAAATAAATTTTAAACGTATTTTTTTTCAATTTATTTTTTTATGGCATCTTTTTGCGTAAGTTGCAAAGTTATGCCATTTTTATTTATATTTCCGTCTCCTTAATTTCTAAAAGCCTTCCATTCAACTTTTTTAAAATAAAGTCAAAAATTAACGATGCTTTATGCTTGTTCTGCAGCCTCAAAGTTGCTTGATGAAATTTGCGATTATATGGAATCGGGGAAATTCGGGGACAAGATTTTTGGTGTTTATAAAGAAAAAACATTGACACACAAGACTGCATTTATAGCTACGACAATAAACTTATTTCTACTCCACGAACCAAAATTTATGTGAGGTTATAGTCGGCTAAAACAACATAGCACAAATGCACATTAAACAATTAACAAAACACTTCTACAAACAAAACACATATAGACCTATGTATAACAAACCTGGAGCTATGTTTTCCATAGTTATTTTTTAGTAATGGGCCTTTTTCTATTTATTTTATAGAGAAAATAAAAGTGAACAATATATTGTGTAAATCTCAACCCCGTGCGCACAAAATAAACAGTAAATTTTTAAGGCCGATTAAAAAAGACAGGGATGTTTAAAAAAAAAAAAAAAATTTCATTTCTAAGTTCATTGGAATATTTGCTATTGGAATAAAATGTATTTCTTGCATAAATCACGATTATGATTTTTTGAATTTACGTTAAAAAAACGGCTTTGGGACCATAGTGCAGAGTAAAAAATTCGCGATTTGGGACTTAATGAAATTTTTTGATTGTTGTTTGACCAATTTTTGTTATTGTTTTCCTTAAATTTGATCGCATTGTCCTTTGCTGGGGCTGAACGATTTAATTTCAATTCAATTTTTATGTTGGACAGACCAGTATCCTTGTAAGCAAGGACCTTAGAAACTTCTTCGGATGATAATGTCGTAATGGATGTATGCGTTTCTCGCCTTTTTTCTATTCATAAACTTTGTGATTTTAGAAGCTTCCTCGGGAACAGCTACAAAGGCGCTGCCTTTAATTGAATTTCGCATAAAAATATGCAACGAAACAGATATTAAATTTTTTTTAAATTTTAAATAGACTACGTACATATAAGAATAAAAAAATTTGATGACGAAAGCTACCGTAATCGCCAATCATAATTTTTTTATATATTTGAATTTCGGTAAGCGTATGTGCCAGGCAGTGCTGCCAGCTTAGCTTTTTTCCCGTTAAATCTGACTGTTTTTGAAGACCAATGGTGGGAAAATTATGAGAATTGCGGGATGCGGGAATTCTGGCTTTTTTAGAAATGCATTTGGCTTTTTTCCGCTTTTTTTTAATGTTGCCACCAATTTCATGAAAATATGTAGCAGCACGGTTGCCACTTGCAAGAAAGAAAGTTGGTACCAAAAAATAACATTTTTGATAAATCTATGGAAAAAAAGTTTACTAACGCGCCAAACTTATACCAGTTTTGGTAGAAATATACCAAATGTGTGTAAGAGTGGAAGCTTAATCATACGTTTTTTTTATCGATGTTTGCCAATACAAGTAGTGTGCGTAAGTGGTGATTTTCACATATTTTTCTATGCCAAAAGAATATGAACAAAAGTGCCGGTATGCTTGGCTAAAGCACGAAGAATTTAAGGCATGGCTTCGCAGGGATGACACGGACGAGAAAATGGTCTATGCAAGACTAAATTTACTGCAAAGCTAAGTAATTTGCGTGCTCATGCATCCACTGAAAAACACAAGTGCGATTGGCTGCTTCCAACAAAAAAATAAAATTAATCGAGATAATTAGACGACCTGCTGAAAATCTTTAAAATAAAAAACATAAAATAAGACCGTAAAAACGTTATTTTTCTGCTTTTTTTATGGAATATTTTTTCCTTCTCTCTAGTTAAAAACAGCTATTTTTTTTTAATAAAAAGTTGGCAGCACTGGTGCCAGGACCGATCTGTCCAATAAATGGGATGCAATTAAAGTATTGCAACCCAATTTTACATGCTTTTTAACATGCCACTACATGAACTTTGTATATGGTGGTCGATAGCCGAATATGTACGAATTCCAAGCAGAACCTAATGTCAAAGTTTCTTCATTTGACATCTGCCAAAAATGTTCATTCCACAGTTTGTCTAGTTTCACACTACAACACATTTTTTTCCGCTCTTGAAAATGTTAAGTTTTACGCACCCACAAATAGCGATATGCCGACACAAGATTTTGTTATTTCATTTAAAGAAATCGGCGTTGGAATCTCATTGAATGCTTGTGGGAGCTTATGGCAAACATGCTCTAGGTCGTACACAGTGCATTGAGTGGCTCAATAATTTTAAAAGTAATGATTTTGATGTGAGGAACGAAGACTGTGCTTTCTGGGATCTGCGTAGCGAAATCTGGTATGACCTTCTTTAACCTGGTGAAACAGTTACTGGCCCACGCTACCAACATCATTTAGCTGATTTGAGCCGTGTTTTGCGCCATAAACACCTAGAATTGATATTCACACGGAGCATTGCAAACTTGGGAAGTCGTTGTGTCGAATAATTGGGAACCGCTTGCCCATGCGGCTAACTCACCAGACTTGCCTCCATCTGATTACCACTTGTTTGAATCAATTGGACACGAATTGGCCAAGCAGAGCTTCGATTCTTACGAAAATCTTCGAAAATGGCTCGATGATTGGTTTGTCTCAAAAGATAAATAATTTGTTAGCGAGGAATCCATAACTTGCCTGAGAGATGGTCAAAATATAATGTTTTCAAAATAAACGTTTTAAAAAAAAAAATTACCGGTTTCATTGGCGCGTACCTGGCAACCTGGTCCGAAGGCGGTATTTGCAATGCCTTTGATAAGTGAAATGGCAAAAAAATTTAAAATTATCAGGCCTGTTCCGGTTTTCACTTGTTTTTTGCGAATTTAAATCCGCAATATTTGACCGAATTTCCCTTAAAATTCCTTTTCATTTCCTACGAATTACCCTCCGAATTTCCCTCCCACATTGTGTTGAGTAATTTTTTGCAGAACAGTGCAGGAAAATGTTCTGAGCGAATCAGACATTCGCGTCAAAAGAATTTTCGCCTGTTAAAATGTGTAATTTATTCATCAAATATTTATTTAATCATAAGTCGAAACATTTTTCAAAGTTAAAACCTACTTTCGTTATAACTTCTGTATTTTTGAAAGAGCGGGTTGATTTCAGTGTTGAGAAATGTCTTTTTGCAGAGTTGTCAATTGTTGCACAGTGTTTGTTTACAAAAATAATCAGTTAGTTTTTGCATTAAATTTTAAACTTTTTTGTCCAAACTTGCATTTAAAAAACAAGAAATTGAATTCTTCACTTTACGCAATACTTAAAAATACTTAAATATTGTTTAAAATATGTTCCAATATATTTACTAATTTCTTCACATACAAGGGCAGCCCTAATAAAGTTGCCATTCACTTTCACAAATACTTGCGGAAAGTAGAACAGGTCAAGCAAATCCGACAAAAATGTTAGGTTAGAGTCTTTTGATGTATGATGAATTAAAAATTAATTAAAAATCAAATAAAATCAGTTCCGGTTTTCACTTTCGGCAAGATTTTGCGAATTGAATTCACGTGACATTGAGCTAGTGAGTTTGAATTCGTAAGGGTTAAATCGATGATTTTGGCATTCTTACCATAAAACTAAAGTGAAAGTAAAATATTTAAAAACTAATTCAATGTTTTAGGAATATTACTACATTATCATATAAACAAAAAATAATTTATTTGATTTTTAAATAATTATTATTTCATCATACCTCAAAATCGATAAGACTCTAACCTAACATTTTTGTCGGATTTGCTCGACCTGTTCTAGTTTCCGCAAGTATTTGTGAAAGTGAATGGCAACTTTATTAGGGCTGCCCTTGTATGTGAAGAAATTAGTAAATATATTCGTACATATTTTAAACAACAATTTAAGTATTTTTAAGTATTGCGTAAATTAAAGAATTAAATTTCCTGTTTTTTAAATGCAAGTTTGGACAAAAAAGTTTAAAATTTAATGCAAAAAAGAACTGATTATTTTTGTAAACTAACACTGTGCAACAGTTGACAACTCTGCAAAAAGACATTTCTCAACACTGAGATCAACACGCACTTTCAAAAATACAAAAGTTATAACGAAAATAGGTTTAACTTTTGAAAAATGTTTCGACTTATGATTAGATAAATATTTGATGAATAAATTACACATTATAACAGGCGAAAATTCTTTTGACGCAAATGTCTGATTCGTTCAGAACATTTTCCAGCACTGTTCTGCTAAAAATTACTCCACACAATGTGGGAGGGAAATTCGGAGGGTAATCGTAGGAAATGTAAAGGAATTTTAAGGGAAATTCGGTCAAATCTTGCGGATTGAAATTCGCAAAAAACAAGTGAAAACCGGAACAGGCCTGAATATTTTTTATTTATCTGATAATGTAGTAATACGTAGGCTGCTATATATATTTCTGGCCTAGGCAACAATAAGTGTTGCCAGGTGCAATCTGATATTTCCATTGGAAAGGTTGACATTTTTTAGCATAACATCACTCAGAACGTGTTGTCATTTAATCGTGAATTGTTAAACTTACAGAGCTTTGAACAATTCAATTCCGTTAAAAAAATAGAATTGACACGTGAGCATTTTCGTGCGATCATTTTTCACAACTTTCGACGTGGATTATCCAGACAAGAGTGCATCGATGAACTTAAGTTTTTGTATGGCGATCAAGCACCATCCTATAGCACCGTGAAAAACTGGTATAACGAATTTAATCGTGGTCGCAGTTCGCTCAACGACGAATTCCGTGAAGGTCGTCCAACATCCTTGGGCATTTCTCCCACCAGCATACATTCGATATTACATAAACACCTGACCGTAAAAAAGGTTTGTTGTCGTTGGATCCCGCACAATTTGACAATCGCTCAAAAAAAGGCTCGTGTCGATTGGTGCAAAGAAATGTTGAAAAAATACGATCGCGGTGCTTCAAAAGATGTTCATAAGATCGTCACAGGTGACGAATCTTGGATCTATGCGTATGAGCCCGAAACAAAACAACAATCGACCGTGTGGGTCTTCGAAGACGAGCCAAATCCAACGAAAGTTGTTCGTGGAAGAAGCACTTCGAAGCAAATGGTCGCCTGTTTCTTCGGCAAAACTGGTCATGTGGCGACTGTTCCGCTTGAGCAACGAAGGACGGTCAATTCTGAGTGGTACACCACAATTTGTTTGCCTGAAGTCTTCGGAGAAATTCGAAAAACAAACAAGAGAAGACGAATCATTCTTCACCATGACAACGCGAGCTCTCACACATCGGCTCAAACCAGCGCCTTTTTGACCGGCCAAAACGTCGAATTGATGGGTCATCCGCCGTACAGCCCTGACTTGGCACCCAATGACTTCTTTTTATTCCCGCACATCAAGAAAAAAATGCGTGGTCAACGATTTTCGTGCCCAGAAGATGCTGTTGAAGCGTTCAAAAACCATGTTTTGGAGGTGTCTCAATCGGAGTGGAAAAAGTGCTTCGACAATTGGTTTGAGCGCATGCAAAAGTGTATAAATCAGGCTGGAGAATACTTTGAAAAACAATAAAACAATTTTTGATGATAAATATTCGCATTTTCATTATTAGGCCAGAAATATATATAGCAGCCCTCGTATTCCTAAAACATTGAAGTATTTTATAAATGTTTTATTTTCACTTTAATTTTATGCTAAGCATGCTAAAATCATCGATTTAACCCTTCCGAATTCAAACTCACTAGCTCAATGTCACGTGAATTCAATTCGCAAAATCTTGCCGAAAGTGAAAACCGGAACAAGTGAGGGAAATTCATTTTCGCAAAATCTTCCCGAAAGTGAAAACCGGAGAAGGCCTGTATATTTCCGCGATACCTGCGAAATGTCTTGATTTTAAGGAGTGTATTCGTAAAGGGATATCAGATAAAACAAGAGTGTATTACTGCGAAAGCAATTTGCCAATAGCCGCAAAAATATTTGACAGTTTTTTGAACAAACATTGCAGCTATAATTATGAAGTATTTTCCAGGTATTTAAATTTAATTTTAAGTGGAGTAAAAAACAAAAATGAAGAAGAAATGGATTTAAAATTGAATTCTTGTTCTAAACAAGAGAATAGAAAAACGTCTTTAAATGATCGAATACATCAGACGAGCTCCTTCGCAGATCCATAGATTAGTAAAGGGCACAGCCTTAAACGCGTGTAAATCAGCTGTTCGCAGTCTGAACGTCGAGCAGGGAGGTTGCGTGCTTATGGCTTATTTTATGCACTTTGAGAAATTGCTAAAAAAAACTTCATTTGATGAGCAATTTATTGTTTGGTTAGAATTTTCATTGTCATGTGGAGTACGAATATGCCGACTCAATTTTCACGCCAACTTTTTTTTAACGTATTTGGAAATAACTGTGGTATGTAGTGAATAAAGCAGAACGAATGGTAAAAGGTGACTACAAACCGACTATACCGATCGAGGGATATGGCTT
Organism: Drosophila suboccidentalis; assembly: GCA_037043435.1. NCBI lineage: Eukaryota > Metazoa > Arthropoda > Insecta > Diptera > Drosophilidae > Drosophila > Drosophila suboccidentalis. The sequence goes on along the minus strand of JBAMBK010002463.1, from coordinate 59,398 downwards.
AAACTAAGGAAAATGTATACTAAGTACTTAAATAGGTGACCTTATTCATAAAATGGATTGACGCACAAAAATTAATTTTTATTAGGGTTAAAGAATCAGGTCCTTTGTGCGTAATGTTCGGAATGCCAAAACAATTAAAAATAATTTGTGTATAAAATTTAGAATTTATCGTCAAAATTAGATATATTAGATATTAGAAATTTTGGGGCATGGAAATGTTTTCGTCACAAGAAATTTTTGAAATTGCCTATGCTTTTGACATACACTCAGGCCAACATTTATTCGTACACCCTTTTTTTACTTTAACAGCTATATAAGTCAAGTCTTCACATTAAAAAAAATATATTTGGAAAGGTCGTTCAAATTCCGTTTGAATGATGCAAAACTTTCCTTAACCCATTTAGTACCCATTGAATATTTTGAATTAAAAAGAAAGTAAATTTTTCAACTTTTTTCCTCGATTTTTTACAAAAAATATTTTGATGCAGAGAAATTCTTCAAACAATTCTATGTTAAGAGTGACTGCAAAAAAAAAAATTTAAAAAATATTTTTGCTAGTATTTTTTATAATTTTTTGATAAGATTTTGCAGTCACTCTTAGAATTGTTTGAAGAATTTTTCTGCATCAAAATATTTTTTGTAAGAAGTCGAGCAAAAAAGTTGAAAAATAGACCTTTTTTTTAATTCAAAATATTCAATGGGTACTTAATGGGTACTTAATGGGTTAAGGAAAGTTATGCATCATTCAAACGAAATTTAAATGACCTTTCCAAATATATTTTTTTTAATGTGAAGACTTGACTTATATAGCTGTTAAAGTAAAAAAAAGGGTGTACGAATAAATGTTGGTCTGAGGGTATGTATATTTGTCAAAAGGTGTTAAGTGTTTGTAGAAATATACCTTAGTACCATGAACAAGATAACAAAGAGAATAAGAACCCATATACATGGAGATGTCGGAGGTGCTAAAAATGGCTGGTTTTCCTGGTGGCTGGATAGATGTCCGAACCAAACTTGAAAATTTATCCAAGAAATACAGGTAATACAGAAAATTTCCAGATAGATTTATTTTCAATTATTCTATGCATTTGCAGGGCAGAGATTTTGACCATGGGCGGCTTACAGGCGCATGCTGCGAACGCCCCGATCTTTGATCAAGCAAGTAAGTTCTTGTAATTGAATTGATATGTAAAATCTTAATGTTTATATACGCCTAAATTGCAGATGCCGTTGAGTACTTGAACGACACCATAAAATTTGAGCCAGAAACGTCCATGTGCAGCACGCACAGCAACGTGAGCCAAGTCACAGAGGAATCTGCAACAAAGCGTGCCCGTATCGACACCCAAGCGGAGTTAGTTAAAGTTGCTCGGGAGCGCTTGGAGCTTCAACGCGATTATATAAAAAGGCACATGGAGCATTTGGATGAGCAACAGAAAATTTTACAAGACATCGCCGATACCAATAGGAGCATTGCCGAGGACAATAGGAGCATTGCCGATGACAACAAGCAATTCCACAAAGAATTTATGGAATATTTACGTTCAAAGAAATAAATATTAAGAACTTTCTTTTTTTCAATTGTTTATTATTTTCGGAGTTACTCTGCAATTGGAGATCTGATGTAGTCGGTCGGTCTGCTTAAATCATAGGAAATGTTGCTTTGCTGCGTCTTTCCTTTCCGTTTCCTTTTACCCAGTGCTGCTCTGCAGGCCATGATGATAGCTGTTTTCTTTTTTCGGGTGACTGTGTGTCTTCAGATGTCTAAACGCATTGGCGCGAGAAAATAAAAAATACTCGACAACTCTAACAATTTTCTGCCATTAATCTGGCAATAAAAGGTTTTTTTTGGTATAACTTGATTTACCTCAAAATAGCTATTTTTTTAATGCTTAAGGCCCTATTCTCTTTCAGCAAAAAATTTTTTTCGACTTTTTTTTTTTTGCATTTATTTATAGCTTGGGTAGTTGTGAATATGCCCCTAAAAGGATTTTTAGAAATTCGAAATACTTAAGGAGATATGGCCGTTTTTATCCAGCAATGTTAATGTTAATGCATGTGAAGTCAAAACTTTAAACGCGTTTATCTCGAAACCACGTTTTTCGAGCTGGCGGCCACGATTCCGCCAGTTCTACTGAACCGATTTGGATGAAACAAAGTTTAATCGACGTAGAATTGTCACCATTCTGGCCCGAAGTAAAATAAAAATTGTGCGATTCTTTTTACTATTTTTTTTTTACACTGAACTACAAAAAAATGGGTCCAAATTCGATTTTCAATTTCAAGTGGCCGACATTTTGTCAAAAAAAATCGCAAAATTTTTATTTTACTTCGGGCCAGAATTACATCTATGCTGATCATAACCCCGTTTTTTTTTTTCATTTCCGACGCTCCGGAGACCCGGAATCGTGGCCGCCGTGACGACACCTTTTTTTTGCACCACCAACTTTGAAGTCTCACTACTTTTTGAACAGCCCTCGTATCGAGGCAAAAAAAAATTTTTTATTTTCTTTCATTCATTACTAATTCAATAACAAAATTCAAATATCTTTTTGCGTTTTCAAATGAGAATTTTTTCAAAAAAGGTCCAAAAACAGCAAGCTGAAGGAGAATAGGGCCTTAATTTAAAGAAAACTGAAGTGGTTCCATATATTTTTTTTAAATACCTTACTTCGAATTCTGACAAAATGTGGCATTGCTGACCCTGACTTCGAAAATCTGAGTCGGACTAAGTGGCAGCATCGGACGCCAGCTGTCTTTGCGCTATTTCGTTCCGCAAAAAATTATTTTGCGGATTGACCTGTGGCATAGCGGTATGAAATTAAAGCAACATTTTTATGGAACAACTTTAGTTTTCTTTAAATTAAGCAATAAAAAAAGCTCTTGAGTTTTACCAAAAAAAATCTTTAGATTATTGTGCAATTTGTGAAAACATTTGTCACGAAGTGTTGACAGACTAATGGCAGACAGTTGCTAGAGTTGTCGAGTAATATTTATTTTCTCGCGCCAATTACTTTTAAATTTTTTTTAGCTAAATAAAATCAATTATTACATAAATAAATTAAATTATATAAATTAGAATGTTTAGTATATAGTATTTTTAGTCCCTTTAATTTGTCCAACCCCTGCTGCTCCTGCCAAAAAAAAATCATGTGGAAAAAAAAGAACAAAATTTGCATAAGCAACCCGTGGATGCACAAATTGGAAAATAATACATACAAAAATAGTACAACCAAAGAATAATATCAAAAACCGAACGACTTCCGAAGGTTCAATGACAAGAGACAGCGAGAAACGAAAGAACTTCCCATTACTATCTTATGTTTTAACAGCTGGAGAAAAGATTGATCACGAATGTACCTTCGACGATGCATCTCGTAGGCTTACCACATTCGGTTGTGGCTGGTCTGCGCCACTGGGTTTTATTTATGGTGGTTGACTGCCTCTGGTGCAGGTGGATCTACTTCAAAGTGATGTCACTTAATTTCTATTTTATTAAAAATTAGTTTTGAAATCATATGTTTTTTACTTAAAGGCGACTCACACGGGCCCTTTTTCACCGATACTTTTTGATAAAAATCTGTCGGTGTCGTGTGAACATAGAACAAATTTTAAAGCGTCTGTGAAAAATTGACGCTCACCGATGCAAGGTGGATTTTCTATAAAGGTGACGTCTTCACCACAGCTGCTCTCTTTCGAGGGGCCAAATACTTGACAGTATGCCTGCAAACGTTGTTGAAAGAGGTTGTGTATCGCATGTTTTTTTTATGGTCGTTACGAATAAACTCGTAGACAGAAAACAATGAAAAGAATTGCTCGGTACTCCAAGTATTCCGAGATTTAACTCGAGAGCAAGTATAACATATACAGTTGTGTTCGTGAAAATAGGAGTGCAGATCTTTAAGATCGAATAATCCTATTATAGAGACCATTATGGGACAAAAACTTGTTACGTATTTAATTGTTAAATCTAATTATTTTCTCATAACTTACCAACTTTTTTTTTTTAATTTAGTCAATATTTTTTTAAATTTGTTGCATAATAAAAAAATATTGCTAAACTGTGCTGCTCACTGAAATAGGAGTGTTAACAACAAATTAAAAAAAATATTGACTAAATTAAAAAAAAAAGTTGGTTAGTTATGAGAAAATAAATAGATTTAACAATTATAACAAGTTTTTGTCCCATATTGGTCTCTATAATAGGATTGTTCGATCTTAAAGGTGCAGGTCATCTGCACTCCTATTTTCACGAACACAGCTGTATATATCATACTTATATACAAGTTTCGTACATGGTATCTGGATTTTAAATTTTAAGAAATAATAAATAACCATGACAACTTAACGAATCTTGTGTTGGTCGAATCGCTCAATGGCGTTGCCAAAGCTTGCAGAAAAATGTTAGATTGACATTGAGAAAGCAATTTGATGGGTTATTTAGAACTTAGGGTATGGTGCATAGCACATTTCTATAAAACATTTCCAATTGTTAATTCTGAAAAATAATTTAAATCTTTGATTGCAGTGTTATTAAATCGGAAGATACACCGGATGCAAAAAAACCGAAGCTGGAGATAGAAGATGAGTTAGAGAAAAAGGAACAGACAAAAAAATTAAAGCAACAGAACGATATGTTATTCAAGTTTCGTGATGAACTAAAAAGAGAAATGAAGAAACCAGATATTGAAAAACTATTAGAATATAACACACAAGACCCTATTGTTGGGGATTCTGAAAAGCTGTTGGATCAAGCGGCAGATTTATTGACATTTGGCGCAATTGAATTTTGTCCAGAATGCAAAAGTCATCAATTCACTTTTAATAAGTTTGGTTACGCTTGTAATGGTAACATATCGGAATGGACTAAATGCACAAAGGTATTAACAGAACCTAAGCGTACTGCTTGCAAAATTCCAAATGAGCTTAAGACTTCCCATAAGTTTTTAAGTAAATACAAAAAGAAACCAGAAATGCGAATTATTCAGTATCTACCTCCAAGTGCGTCTACTATAGCTAAGGACATAGCAATCAAGAAAAATCCCGAAGAACTTGATGGGTAAGTAACTAACAACGAATTAATAAATTCTGTAAAAGTTTACTTATGTATATGTTATTGCAGTCCTAAGATAAAGCGGGAACGACCACCATTATACAACTTTAAATTTTCAACAATTGGCTTGAAAGACAATGAGGAAGAAATAAAGAAACGGATCGGAAAATTGGGCGGTAAATGCGATTCTAAAATAACTGATGACGTTATTGCTATAATATCTACTGAAAAAGAAGTTGAGAAGCTGTCATCTCGCATGAAAAAAGCAAAAGAGCTTGGCATACATATTGTGCCAATGAAGTATCTTGATTGTGTTGAAAACGATGGCTCTGGAGCTATAACTTTCATCAATAGTATGACTCTGTGCGATTGGGGTACAGATCCGTCAGCCCGACTTCCTCAAGAAGAAGTAAAGAGCTCCAAATCCAAGAGTCATTACACTAAATCAGTGCCCAAGTCAGTGACACTTAAAGTTAAAAACGGATTGGCTGTTGATCCGGATAGTGGACTGGAGGATATCGCTCATGTATATGTTAAAGGCGATAATAAATATAACATTGTGTTGGGCTTAACAGACATACAGCGCAATAAAAATTCATATTATAAACTTCAGCTATTGGAAGCGGATAACAAAAATAAGTACGTTATTACAATAAATAGTTGCAGCTTAAAATTTACTCATTTATTTTATTAATATCTACAGGTATTGGATATTTCGTTCTTGGGGTCGCATTGGCACAACAATTGGAAATTCAAAGGTAGAAGACTTTAGCACAGTAATCGCCGCAGTGCAAAGTTTTCATGAGGTATATGCAGATAAAACTGGAAATTTATTTGAAAACAGAAATAATTTTGTTAAGCATCCGGGTCGTATGTATCCAATCGACATTGAATATGAGGATGATAAGAAAGTCGAAAATGTTAACAACTCACAAATTGATTCTAAACTGGAAGCCTCCGTTCAAAACCTAATAAAACTTATATTCGATGTCGATTCTATGAAGAAAACAATGTTAGAATTTCACATCGATATGGAAAAAATGCCCTTGGGTAAATTGAGCTTGAAGCAACTCCAATCAGCATATACTGTTATAAATGAAATCTATGAATTGATTCAGGAACGCGCCTCTAACACTCGTTTCATTGATGCTAGTAATAGATTTTATACGTTAATTCCTCACAATTTTGGAGTAAATGCACCACCTTTAATTGAAGCAGTTGAGCAAGTTGAAAGTTTGCGGCAAATGCTGGATTCGCTATCGGAGATTGAAGTTGCTTACAATATCATAAAGAACGAAGATAATGTTGAAGGCATCAATCCGTTGGATAAACATTATGAGGAATTGAAAACGAAATTGGAACCACTAGACAAAACTAGTGACGAATTTGCACTTCTTAACAAGTATGTGCAAAATACACATGCCACTACGCATAGTTCATATGAACTGGAAATTATCGACATATTCAAGGTAGCTCGTCAAGGTGAAGCTCGTCGTTTTAAGCCGTTTAAGAAGCTGCACAATCGAAAGTTGCTATGGCACGGTTCACGACTTACTAACTTTGTTGGCATACTGTCCCATGGCTTAAAGATTGCACCACCGGAAGCACCACCTACTGGTTATATGTTCGGCAAGGGAATCTATTTTGCAGATATGGTGTCCAAATCGGCAAACTATTGTTGTACCAGCCAGCAAAACTCTACAGGACTGATGCTTCTCTCGGAAGTGGCATTGGGCGATATGATGGAGTGTACTTCAGCTCATTATGTTACAAAGTTGCCTAAGAACAAACATAGCTGTTATGGCCGTGGGCGCACTATGCCAGATCCAAAAGAGTCCATCATTCGAGATGATGGTGTTGAAATACCTCTTGGAAAGGCTGTCACCAATGATAAGTTGAAGTCATCGTTGCTGTATAATGAGTTTATTGTATACGATATAGCACAGGTTAATGTTCAATATCTGTTCCGTCTGGAATTTAAGTACAAGTACTAATAATGTTTTTTTTTTTTAACCAAAGCAAGTTCTGAATACTTTCCATTTTATTTCCGCTATGGAAACCAACTTAAATGTTTAATATTTGTTACATTTAAAAGTATTAATAATTAAAGCTGCTTATTAAAACCAATAAATAACGCACTGCAAAAAAAATCAAATTCAGATTTGCTATGTATTTGAAAACTATATATATATTGTTCATTTTAAATAAATAAATAATACTTCGAAAAATATAAATATGTTATTATAAAAACAGCTTGCATTTTACGTATATTTCTCTTCAAAATCCTGAATCGAGCTTGTTATAAACTCATAAACATCATTTATTTGTTTTTCCAATTTTTCTGAAAATAAAAGATCAAACGCCATTTAATTTCTGAATAAATAAACTAATTACCAGGGATTAAAATCGTAACCGAATCCGTAACCGTAAGCCGGTAACAATTTTTTGTTTTTTATTTTACCGAAACCGAAATTTTTAAAATCGAAATAACCGTTAAGTAACCGATTTATGTATATCGGTTAGTTATGGGGTTTATCAAGCATGCAAATTCAATTATTATTTAAAAAATTTGACATTCATTTTTAAACAAATTAAATATAACTTTTAATAAATATATCTTTGTAGAAATCAAAGAAATTTTTTAAATGTACAACTTTTTTTTAGCTAATCATACCAGTAATTCCGAAACATACATAAAACCGTTAACCATTTCGAAAGCGATATACAAATATTTTGAGTAACCGTGAACCAAAATGCGAAATCAACAGAAACCGTATCTGAAACCGACATTTGTTTCGATTTTATACCCTGCTAATTACTCTTACCTTTATCAGTCTCCACGTGTTTGCTGTTCATTCCTTCATCTTCACCACTCATATTATCGTGAAATAAATTCTTCAGCTTTGGTAATACGAGCAGCAAACAAATTATTCCAATAAATTTAACAATTTTTTTGAATATCAATAGTTTTAAAACTATTTTTCCAAGGGTAAAAAGACTTATTTTTGATTTAAGTTTGGCCAAAAAAGAATCATGTGAATGATACGGTATAGGATGTGCTGGCCTATAAAAAGGTGCCTGTGGATAATTATATATTGGCGGAGGTCCATATACAGGTGGTGATGAAGCTGGTGGCAGGTAGCTATTGTCTTTTGGTGGATTGTAATCATAGCCTCCTCCACTGATATCTGGTGGAGGACCGTATGCAGGAGCCGGTGGTGACGTGGCTGGTGGTAGGTAGCTTAAATCCTTTGGTGGATTGTAGTCATATCCTCCTCCAGTAGCATCTAATTAAATAAGGTTTAAGAGTTGTGCAAATAATACAGAGCACATAAAATAATTACATTACAAATTAAATAAATAATTAAATTAAATTAAAATCTATTGCAGTAACAATAAACTAAAGCAAATTTAAACCAACAGATTGTAAAATGTTTTCGGATCGTTTTGTTACGACTCGAAATAGGCCTTAAATCTTTAATTATTACTTTACAAGAATCTAGAAAATGCAATTTAAAAACCACTACAATTTATCTCATGTTGATTGCTAATTGAACTTTAAATTCAATCTTCGACAAAACCTATCATTTGGATAATGTATTTCAAAGACAAGTAAGGTGTTTGATAACTATTGAAAATAGAATTTGACGTAAAATGTGTAGAAATTAATGTCAAATTAGAAACTATCAGATGTGCCACAGAAATCACTGCCACTTTAATTTCACTTCAAATTTCTTCCTGTGTGACACAGACTAATCCCCTGAAAAACTTTGAGCGAAACGAAATCACCGTTCAATCCGCTGGCGTCCAATGCCATGAGGATAATGTCACATTTTTTAATCCGAATTTTCGAATTTAGAGTTGTCGAGTAACTTTTATTGCTTAACGCCCCAATAACTTTAAGTTTTTTTTAGCTTTACAAAACAAATTATTTTATAAATAAATCAAATTATATTAATTAAAAAAGGAAAAAAAGGATTAACCTTTTGTTCTGCATAATGGTGAAAATGCTAAAAAAAAAAAAAAAACCAAATATCTCAAAGTTCTGTGGCACCTCGAAAATTTCCGCGCGGAAATGCTTTTAGTTGAAATCTATTTCACTTGTGATTTCCGTAGAACACCTGTATATGTTAAATAAAATTTAAATGTACATTAAAAAAACGGCCCATATTCATATAAGTATATGTACGAATGAATAAGTATTTAATTTTAAGGATGAGTATTTGAATGGAGAAACAACACAAAAACTAAATAAATTCGTTATGATTTTATTATTTATTGATTCTTGCTGAACGTACAATTCTCAACTGAATTCTTTGGAGACCTGTAAATTTTGAAATTCTGTGTTCACGGTGACGTCTTTTATTAACCTGAGTAATATGGCGACAAACTGAACACCAGGTTACATTTAATTTAGCTCTAGACTTTCTTATATCTAAAATATACCTTCTAAAAACTATTGAGTTTTCATCGACTAGCAATCTTAATATTATTTGGTAAATGTGTATTATCCGGGTTTCACTTATATTTTACGAATTTAAATCCGAAAATGTTGCCTGAATTTTCCTTAAATTTTCTGTTCACCAAATTTCTCTACTCTATGCTGGAAAATGTTTCAATGTATGCGTCAAAAGAATTAATTTGGCTTGCAATTTAAAAATAATCCTTTCATATCAAAAATTTATTCGCAAGCATTGTCATAGATCTTTAAGCTTCGTATGCTCTTTTATTAATGTAGCATATTTGCAGATATGCGAAATACCTTTTTGCAGAGTTGTCCATTGATATACAGTGTTTGTTTACATAACTATTATGTTTTGTTTGCATTAAATCAAACGCCTTTCAGTTTAAAATTGTATTTAAAAAGTAGGGAATTCTTTCGCATTCTTAATATACTCTCATTTATGTCTAGTTAAAATATGTACCAAGATATTTACTAATATCTTAGCACACAACGGCAGCCCTATTAAAATTCCCATTAGTTTTCAGAAATACTTTCGGGAAATGGAGTAGGTCGAGCAAGTCCGACAAACGTTCAAGGTTACAAAATAATTTAAAATTTATCTGTTGATGCAACATTGCAACTGTATCCCAAAATTAAGCAAATTCAATTCGTTAAATTTGGACGAATGTGAAAGCCGGAACAGGTGAAGAAAATTAATTACCGCGAAATCTTGTCGAAAGTTAAAGCCGAAACAGGCCTGTCTATTATTGACATAGAGAGTATTAAATTCACAGTACATTTTTTTAAATATGTTTTCGATGGTGTTTCAGAAAACTCTAGTGAAAGTTGGCTCGATTGGCTTTGCAAAATATAAGTTAAAATTCCCGGCACACAGATAAAGTAGGGAATTATTTTTTTGGTTACTTCACCGAAAAGTATAGGAGTCAGTCATTTGTTTTCAAGTTGGTTTTCAGTTTAAACTTGGTTGAAATATATTTCCATGATTCCCTTCATTATGATAGTTTATTTTCGTATATTTTATTGATCACGTATACAGTTTTATATTTTTTTACGCACCGAAGTCTGTTTTATGCGAGTTGTGCAAGGCGTCCGCATATGTATCCTGGCTAAAAGATATATCCGATGCATTAGCACTTGCAACAATGTACCACACATACGCGAATACAATTAGTAAATTCGGATTCATTTTTCCAATTGTCCACAACATTTGCATGTAACCGTTAACAAAACTCAAATGAACGTTGGTTATACCAACAAGTATGTTTTAAGCCCCGATCGTATGAGTTAAAATTCGATGCATAAGATTTGTAGTGCTATTGACAATGTATGAGTGAATATAACTGTTTCTTAATACCCTGTACTCAGTGAAAGTGGGTTGAAAGGTTTATAGAATTGTGATAGCATTTGTAAGAAGCCGAACGTCATTAGAATATATACATATTGTGAATGCGTTTATACCGTATATATTTATCGGCGTGCTAATATATAGTCAAGATCTGGATACAGAGTATACTTTAATCAATTACTTTTCACTAGATATACTACATACTCTTTTCGGTATGTATTCACTGACCATTTGTGGGCTCAATTATGTATTCATGAGACTTTTGCTGCCGTGCTACGTGTTTTCCAACTTCTGTAGTACGTGCAGTAATGGAATCGTACTTTTCTGGATTTGTAGGCAGTGATGAACAACTGAACTTTCACTGTCCAATTTAAATATACTGTACCTTTAGTAATTTAAAAAAAAGGTCATTACTACTTTGAGTAAATGAATGTGACAGGCCATATGATACCGTTTAAAGCACAATATGTCAATTCTTAATAATAAACAGAAAGAAGAGTCGAAAAACAAAGTTGATGTATTTTCCTATGCAAGTAAAAATTTCTTAAAGATTTGTTTCAATAGTTCAAGCCATGGAACAAGATTCACAGCCGTTTTAACAAACCCCCGAAGTCAAGGTTATGGCTCCAAACTTGGTCAACAGTTGTCCAATATTCCATTATTAATCAAGCCTATTTTTTTTTTTTAAATATTAATTAAAATTATGATTTTATTATTATTACTATACTTGTTTAATACAAAGTTAAGCAAATATAATATTACATAAAAAATATACGAATATGTTATTATTTTATTATTATTTTTTTGTATCGAATAGAACCATTATTTTAGGAAAGGAGTTCGGTCGGATTTGAATTCGAGGGGCAGATAATTAAGTTTTAAGGGTTCAATTCATCCGGCTTGGAACCTTGAGTATTCAGAGTAGAGTATTCAGCCGTTGCGATCTGCGGATTACAGAGCCCTTACTTGGTAGAATGTGGTTAAAAAAAGAAAGTAAATGGCAGGTGTACATATTTAAATTATTATGTATAAAATATAGGAAAATCAGTAACAGAAAGACTTTTAATATATCCAAAAACAAAAGCAATTCCATAAACTTAAGCAATTGTTTCATAAACTGTTTTCGCTGATTGATTAAGCGTTTGCCAATCAATTTAGGAAACCCTTTTTAATTTGATGCCTCAAAATTATTTTTTAACTCGTAATTTATGTCAACTTCGTAAAGTTAATCCAAGTTTTCAAGAAAGAGGCTACAAATTCAAAATTCCATACATTTATAACATACTTATAGTATAAAGATTGTACGCCTACTTCAATGTCCACATGTGTATGCTCGAAAACTTTTAATGTATGCTTAATTCGCCTCAATAAATAATCCGGAATTAAATTATTGTTAAATCGTTTTCTCAATGTTTGAGCAAGTCTATTTCCTTGTTCTGTGACAATTTTAGCTCTTGTAAATTTTATTGATTCAAAGGGGTCCGCTTTCTTTAACGCCGATACCAAAATTGGTGCCACTATTCCACTCAGAATAAATTTCTACAAAATACATACACATCCATTGTTTATACTGATAATTCTTTATCATAAGTGTCATAAGTGTATTCTTTGATTTTTAGATGAGCGTAACAAAAGTTACTTAAGAGTGTAGCAAATTATTTTTCCTATTAATGCCCTTTCCTTAGTAATGTACATTTTATAAAAATTTCGGTGCCATCGCATTACAAAAGATTTGTGGTTTGTTTACAAATTCGTTTGACAACTGAAATTGAAAGATACTAGAAAACAAATGGAAGAATTTCAGGAAAATTTCGCTGCTTAGGAAAGAATCTCTGATGTCCAGGAGATCATCCAACTTTTCCGACTTGGAAAACCATTCAGTCATTGCAAAGGGAACCCAAAGTGAAAACACCATTTCAATGAGCTCATATTGAACAAGGGGTTGCCGTAGCTCTCTATGTGTTGGGATCGTCTGTGGATTAACGAAAATTGAAGACAACGTACTTATGGTGTCAGCGCAACTAGAGCAAGAGTCAGGGATTATAAGATTCTGAAAATTGATTGTTGGTAAAAACAAATCGTAGCGCCCTTATCAGAAACTTCTGTCAAATTTTACGGATACTAATAAATATTAGAATATTTAATTAATTAGTTTTTTATTTGTTCTATTTTTATTAACTTCATTGATCTACCATAACGACTTAAAAATAATTGTTGCGATCGATAATGTTTTATATTGACGCTTGAATCCATAAGGGTCAGTTTTAGATTTCTTTTGTTCTTGGCTGCAGAGTTTTATCATTACTACATTCTTCATATCTCATAATTATTACTTTTTTGCGCAGTGCCGAGTGATAAGAATTATTAAATTAAATTATTTACAAAAAGGCTCCAACGACCCCATTTGCTCCAATCGTTTAAATTAAGCCCCTCCCACTAACACCTGTTTATCTCACGAACCAGGTGAGTTTCCAAAAGTCTTAGTATGCACTAGAGGTCTGCATGGATGTACTCAAATTGTGAGTCCCATTGAATGCAATTGAATGGTTCTGAATGAGTTGAATGCAAAGCATACTATGATTGAGTTTATATGTATTTGAGTGAAGTTTTGTTCCAAACGTTCGGCATTCATACGAGCTGAGTTCGAATGAACTAAGGTGTAAAAACGATAGGTGACATTGGCATTGTCAAACAAATTCGAGTCACTCGAATGTATTATTTCAGTTTGGCTTTTTTTACGACTTATGGCAAAAATGGATGGAAAAATTAACGCACAAGATCAAGCCAATAATAAGCATGACTTGGTGGCACATGCATAAAGATTTTTTTCCGCTTTTAGACAAAACAAGTTGCAAAATACTTTCTATACCAGCAAACCGCGAACAAGTATTTTCAGGCGCACGAAATTTTGTAAGTGAAAAAGTGTGATTACCACCAAACTAGACAACGTTAAAAAATAATGTTTCTACATTCAAAAAGGGATTAATTATTTTAATTTCTGATAAATAAATGTATTTTTTTCCTTTTTACGAAGTGCTTCTAGTTCATCATATAATTGCAGAACGTTTTTCAAAATAAAATTTTTCTGTTTAATTCGAATGAACTCAAACCAAATTCAACTTCTCTGTCATTCACATTCAGGCCTCTACGTTTGAATGTTAGCCTACTGAGTCTCATACGAGCTCTTCATACAGCCAAAGATTTTTGAGTTCGAATTCATATTCACTCGTTCATTTTGAGTGTAAACGGTTCATTTGTCATTTTGAGTGCATTCATGCAGACCTCTAGTATGCACTTTAGTAAGTTAAGTTGATACCTTTTGATCGGTATATAACTCTACCTGATAGGGCAGTCATAGCATATTTTCCAGTCTTCCTTTATATACTATATTGCTAGTCGCCTTTCGCACCCTTCGTGCTGCTTTCGTCACTAGCGCGGACTGTCGTCCGCAGTGACTTTTTTTAAAATTCAGTAATCCCTCATTAAATGTGTTTCTTTAAGACAGTAAAAAGTTTCTTTTTAGACCCCGTTCTTAAAAAAAAAGTACAGGGGTCCATTAACTTTGTCACAGAAAAAATGTGCGTAACAGGCAGAAGGAGGCGTGGTAGACTCCATAAAGTGTATATATTCTTGATCAGCATCAGCAGCCGAGTCGATATAGCCATATACGTCTGTCCGTCTGTAAGAGCGCCTAGTTCTCAGAGACTATTAGAGCTAGAGACTCCAACTTTGGTATGTAGGTTCGTCTATATTGCAAACAGATCGAGTTAGTTTAAGATTTTGGATCGGTCCACTGTATCATATAGCTGCCATAGGAACGATCAGTTGAAAATCATGTCTTAGTATGAAAACCATTTTTGTTGTTTGAGATATATGAACCAAACTGACAGGATATGCATATGGGCATTTCCAGAAAAAGGTCCACCACGACGAAAACCGGAAAATTGATTAAAAACTTATATCTTGTGAAATTTTCTTCCAAAAATGTATTCAAGTTATTTATTTTATCAATATACGCTAGAAAAAATTCAATAGGATGAACATATAGATTCTGCATTGGAATAAATTCACTTTTTCCATATTTTTGCCTATTTTCTTAAAAATTTATTTTCAAAATGGACCGTTTGTATTTTAACGATTACACTAAGTCAGGGAGTAAGATTGTAGCATAAACCATTTTAATATATGGAAATATATTGAAAGTTTAATTTAAAACAAGTTCTAAGAGCTATATATCGGAATATAGAATAAAATTTGATGAACAAACTCTTGGAAAAACTAGGTGGAAATCTTGTCACGTTCGCGATGTCGCGTTACAAATTACTAATAAAACGAGAAAAATAAATAAAATGATAGTAACATATCAAAATTATTTCTAAAATGGAAAACTACATTATTTAATTATGGTTTAAGAGTATTTTCTTCCAAATTACTCGCCACATTTCGTAGACTTTCGCATTTGTCAAGATGAAGTCAAAAATGACTTCCATTTTTCGTCGCGTTCGCAATTCATTGTTTTCTATAAATAATTAAAAAACGACAAGTCTTCAAAGATTGTCTTTTATCATAAAAATAGAGTTGAAAAAATTCATTAAACACGTGAGAAAACATTTTTGAAAATGTAAATTTTTGCCATTTTTTTTTTCATTTAATGTCGTACGAATGTCGAGTTCGCGATCCTGGAAATACCCATATAAGATGGTCCAAAACATCCTGACTTAATTTGGTTGTAATCAGACCACTTTATCATATAGCTGCCATAGGAACGATTTAGATTTAGTATGAATTTTTATTTAGTATCTCAACTGAACTCATAGATTGTGAATATTCTATGTCTTTTACATTTTGATCGAATTAAGTTTAAATCGGTTCACTAGAACATACAGATGTAATACAAACAATTAGTCGAAAAAAATGGCGTACAAATAATATCTTACAGTCGAGCACACTCCGCTGTAGCCGAATGGAGGCCCCTTGTTGGGCGAAAAGTACATTTAGTACATAACTATATTAATATTTGAAGCGATTTATATTATTTTATTTAATGCAGTGTTTGCTTTTCCATAGTAAGTACAGGCTCACCGACAGTCGAGTATGCTCGACTGTAGCCCCGTCCACTAGTTTCGTATAAAAAAAATAATTGAAAATGGGTCGTATTTTCCAGGACAAAACCCATGTAAAAAAAATAATGTCGTAGGGGGGTGGAGACACGCGTGGAGACAAAATACCACGAACGGTATGTATAACACTAGAACACACTCGAAACATGAAAAATCATCGAAAAATTCATAATCAGTGTTAAAACACTGCTTTTCATGTCTCGATGCAAATTTGAATGGGTTATCGTACTCCGATTAAGGGGAAAATTTGTTTTTGAGTTCTTTAGGACCAAATTAACAATATAAAAAAATATAAAATAAAAAAACAAAATTTTTTTTTTTTTTGTCCCATATAATTTTTAAATTTTCCGATCCAAGTCGGCACGGGTTATCACGGGTTATTGAGGTAAAAATGTATTTCTGAGTGCCTTAGGACCTAATGAACAGAACTAGCCCGTATGCGTTTAAAAATATTGACTTTGACCAAATAAGGGACACCCTAATATTTATGCAAAATCCAAATATAAAGCTTGAGACCTGAAATTTGGCATGAATCTTAGATAGGCTAAAGTAGAATTTATAATAATTTTTGTTGTTTAATTGGACCTTTTCTTCTCCCCCTCTTTCTAACTGACTCAGCAAAAAAGTACAATTTTGTTTTATTCACTGAAATATTAAGCGATATATCTTAAACTTCACGTGTTTGCTAATAAGACTTAAATAAAATTTACAATTTTTTTGGAATTATAGTTTGACAATGTGTTCACCCCCATTCCCATCTGATTCCGAAAAATTATGATTTTTATACCATATTTAAGCATACATTTAATCGATGTTGCTCAAAAATGCGCAAAAGAAATTAATAACACTATATACTACTGGGGGCAAAAAGTAAGGTGCATTTGTTTGTAAAATGAAAAATCTTTATTTATTCTTGTAAATCAATTTCATCCCCTTCAAAGTAATCCCCTCTCGATGAAATAAACTTATGCCAACGTTTTTTCCAATCCTCGAAAGATGCCAAATAGTCCCTTTCCGGTATAGCCATCAGCACCTTCTTCGATTCAGCTTTTATCTCCTCAATCGACTCGAAACGCGTTCCCCGGAGTGTTCTCTTGAGTTTCGGGAATAGCCAGAAGTCACACGGAGCCAAATCAGGCGAATACGGTGGTTGCGGAACGATATGCGTGGAATTTTTGGCGAAATGGTCACGAAGAACGAGTGCAGTGTGAGACGGTGCATTATCGTGATGCAAAAACCAAGAGTTGTTGGCCCATAATTCTGGTCTTTTTATACGAATTGCTTCACGTAAACGACGCATAACGCAAAAAATATTCCTTATTAACAGTTTGGCGAGGTGGAAGGAATTCATAGTGCACCACACCACGAAAATCGAAATAAACTGTCATCATGATCTTGATTTTTGAGCGAATTTGACGCGATTTTTCGGTCTCGGCTCACCTTTAGTCGATATTCGCTCGATTGATCGTTAGTTTCCATATGATTAGCGTACATTCAAGTCTCATTGCCCGGAATAATGCGTTTTATCTTATCCTGATAGTCAGAAAACATTGTTTCACACACTTCCACGTGGGGCTTTTTTCCATGAAATTGAGCGTTTTTGGCACCAAAATCGAAAAATGCACTCTTGGTCGTTTGGTAAACACAAGCGTATATATTACTGATAATGACATTGACATGCAATTTGGCCCAGATGTTATTAACAGTGCTGGCAACTTATGAAAAAAATAACTAGCGCGAAATTTTAATCCCGCGAAGTTTGAATTGAAAATTCACCTTATTTTTTGCCCACAGTAGTACTAGAGGCTTTAATTAATAACTTTCCATATTTAGTTGCTTGTGCCATCATGCACCTCATAAGTATTACTCCATGGAAAAAACCTACATTTGATATGTTTTTTGCTAAAAATACATTGAACAAAACAGTCCACAACAACAACTAGACACAAATTTTGTTACATATTACAACAAATAAATATTTTATACACCGTGAGCATCATTTTCCATATTCAACTTGATTTCTTTATGAAAGCTTTGCTTATTAATTTACGCTTGAAACACAATGAACTAACGGGCAAATTTTCAAAAGCATGTGCTTTTACAAAACAGCTGACTTTAGAGAGTTACCACAAGAGAAGAGTTGCCGCCCAGCCCAAAAAAGAATATATTTTAATCTAACTGAAGTGTTTACATTCAATAAATAAAGTCACATTTTGAAAATATTACCATCAATTTTTTGACTTTATGCAAATGAAGCAAATGGATCTTTGGAGTTTTTTTTAAATTTTTTTTTGAAACTTTTAGTATTCTAATCAAAAATACGCGTCGAGTTACACCTCGATCTTAAAAATCCGATTACTGGTTCAAAAAATAAATAGGTAAAAACCGCTAAAATTGTATCCCCATAGCATCCAAAAGATAGAAGCTATAGATGTGATCTATATATCGTTGAAAAGGTATTTCGAAGGGCTCTTAGGCATACCTTCACAGTTTTTAAGTAAATAGGTAAACAGCTACAGGTGAAATAAGGTATTTTTCCCCACATATGTAAAACTTAATATTATTCGTCACAAAATTGGATATCAGAAATTTTGGGGCATGAAAATGTTTTCGTCACTGGACTTTTACTTTAAAGAGGTTTTTTTTATGGTTAATGAATACACTCGACTGTGGGCGCACCTCATCTCGAGCCAAGCGAGCCGGAAATAGGCGAGCGAAGCAAGAAGGGAACTGAGCCCCTTTTTTTATTTTAATTTTCAAATCGATGTTTACATAGCAAAGAGCTTTTGAAAGCATCATAAGTATTTTTCAGCTTGCGCCACGCCAAGTTTTAATCCCAACTTGCAGCAAGCAAAATAAATTATCTTTTTTATATTTACCAGGTAGTAAAATCAAAGAATTGGTTTCTAATAAGGTTAAAGAAAAGTATTTAAGAAAAAAAAAAATGTGTTTTAAATTTACTGTGTCGTATGCTCACAGTTTAAAGTGTTCTTTCGTGAACGTATCTTCTTATATTTGGGGATACTTTCTTTAAATGTCTTTTTTAAGTTCCATGTGTGTTCCAAAACGTGCACTTTTTTCCGGATTCCAAAGTCTAAAATCCGCCTTCTAATACCAATATATTGTACTCTACGAGTAACGGGTATAAAAACAAGTACATTCTCAGTCAGAGGAGCAAAGCATGAATTGCTGACCTTTGTCAATGAAATGTTACAAGTCCTTGACATCTGTAGTTGTGAGAATATGAGGAAAAGGAACAGCTTCATTATTAGTAAAATATAAATGCTTTTCTGCCTTTGTGATCTATAATTATCTTATATTATCTATAATATCTTAGAAACTACATGCGTAATAAGCTCCAAATATGGTACATATAGTATGATATGTAGTTTGAATGCTCTTACCCCAAAGTCTTTTAAATTCCATAAATCATATTAAATTCAAAGTGCACTTTAATTGATAATTTGAAAAAGTACATACTAGATGCGTGGTCCAATAGTCTCTGTTGCGTCTCTTTTACTAAATAGAAATTAGAGAGCATACATATCAAACAGAATGTACGCCAAGTCTTTTAACATCCCTCGTGCACATACATATTTGGGCTTATGTGCGCTCAAGACTTGCCCGTTTCAGAAATGCGTCGCCTATAAATAGCTGGTACAATCGCAGCTTCGGTTAGTCGATATTCAGCTGTGTTTCATTACAAACAAAAGTTGGGATATTCAATAAATATGGTGAGATAATTGTTAGAAGATTCCTTAGGATAGTAATGTATTACACATATGTATATTTATATCGTAGAGATATGGGTAATCTCATGAAGGATCTCGGGTTCCTAATTGCATTATACAATGCACAAGAAGAATTCATATACCACAATAAAATATTCTTTTGTAAATAATTGAGCAGATTTGTTGCTGTATTTTGCAAACTATTGCCCATATCGCTTTTTTTTAACGATCTTAAAGAAGTTACATTTGTAGATCGTTAATAATAAATTAATTGCTTTGAGACAAAAATTAGTTTCGAATAACAGCACAGTTTTTTATTGTTTATAGATCGTTCCATAGGTAATGTTCCGACATAAAAAATACCGAGTATGTCGAGTTCCATTCTCATTTGTACAAATACATATGCGTATAGATCCATATTGTGTATTTAAATAAAATGAAATGTCAATTAAAAAGATTGCCCTACTTATTAATATTAATCAAGTAAATGATCTACTTTGAATGAGTATAATTGAATAATTCTGAATAATTAATTAAAAATAAATAAAGGATTAATGAATTAAGTTAAGAACATTTGAGTACATTTTGTGAATAGTATGATTCGATCTTTTACAGGCTGAAATAATTCCTAAAACGTACTTATAGTATCCCAGGAAATCTTATTTTAAGATTTCCGGGAAGACGAAATGCGAACTTAAAATAGGATTTTTGTTCTCAGTTTTGGAAATTTCGAACACAGTCAGCTTTTTCATGTTTAAGTACGGAAATCTTGATTTTTTTCTAAGTTTAATCAATATATGTATGTACTCTAATACATGTATTCTAATATGTACATGTATTCTAATACATACATATATTGATTTACTTCTATTGGCAAAAAAAAAAAAAAAAAAAAACGATTTCCACAGAGTAACTTAAAAATGTTGTAGACTCAAATACAATTTAAAGCAGCGCGCTTCACGGTCTGCTGAGCATATAGAATAACAGAATAAGACCATATATGTAAATTTATGAAAGTAATGTTTTTCGCTTTTTAATTTGATTGTAGAGGGAGTGTATTTCAGTTCACATAGGACAGGCTGGCGTTCAGATTGGTAACGCTTGCTGGGAGCTGTACTGCTTGGAGCATGGAATCCAGCCAGATGGTCATATGCCCTCGGACAAAACAATTGGCGGTGGCGACGACTCCTTCAATACCTTCTTTAGTGAAACAAGCGCCGGCAAACATGTGCCCCGAGCTGTATTTGTTGACTTGGAGCCTACGGTTGTTGATGAGGTGCGCACTGGAACATACCGGCAATTGTTCCACCCGGAACAGCTGATCACCGGCAAAGAGGATGCTGCCAACAATTATGCCCGTGGTCACTATACTATCGGCAAGGAAATTGTCGACATTGTACTAGATCGGATACGCAAGCTGGCTGATCAATGCACGGGTCTTCAAGGATTCTTGGTATTTCACTCATTCGGCGGTGGAACCGGCTCCGGATTTACCTCATTGCTTATGGAGCGTCTGTCAGTTGATTATGGCAAGAAGTCTAAGCTGGAGTTCTCAATCTATCCAGCACCACAAGTACGTATATTACTTTCAGTGTAACAAAACTACTTGGTGCTATCTTCAAGTCTGATTTCCTATAAGAATTGCGAAAAGTGTTACTAAGAATTCCAAAAATTGGATGCTAAAAAGTTAGGATGCCCAGATTAGAAAATGTTACAATGAGTAAACTGAAATTAGCTAAAAATTAATATGGAAAAAAAGTATTCGCTTGATTTTTAATAAGAAATTTTACATTTATTTTTTAACTGAACTTTTTAGTCATCTTTAAATGACATTGATCTTGTATACAATTTATATTGCTTTAAATTTGTATACTTGGCTTTATTTGCCTTTTTGTTAAATCTTACAAAAGTATTTGAGTCCGGTATATAATCGATAAGAAAACTTTTCTTAAGCCTAAGGAAAGCAAACTTAAATTTGAAATATAATTGTAGTTAGAACATATTGATCAATAACGAATTTCTTAGGTTTCGACAGCTGTGGTTGAGCCATACAATTCGATTTTGACCACCCATACCACTCTGGAGCACTCGGATTGTGCATTTATGGTTGACAATGAGGCCATCTATGACATCTGCCGTCGCAATTTGGACATTGACCGACCCACCTACATGAACCTAAATCGTTTAATTGGGCAAATTGTTTCCTCCATAACAGCTTCGTTGCGCTTCGACGGAGCACTCAATGTAGATTTAACTGAATTCCAAACCAATTTGGTTCCCTACCCACGCATTCATTTTCCTCTTGCCACATATGCGCCAGTAATTTCCGTTGAAAAAGCTTATCATGAGCAATTAACTGTCGCGGAAATAACGAATGCCTGCTTCGAACCCGCCAACCAGATGGTCAAGTGTGATCCACGACATGGCAAATACATGGCATGCTGCATGCTCTATCGAGGCGATGTCGTACCCAAAGATGTTAACGCAGCAATCGCAACAATCAAGACAAAGCGCTCCATCCAATTCGTTGACTGGTGTCCAACCGGTTTCAAGGTCGGTATTAATTACCAACCACCCACCGTGGTGCCAGGTGGAGATTTAGCCAAGGTTCAACGTGCTGTATGCATGTTGTCCAATACGACGGCTATTGCTGAGGCCTGGGCTCGTTTGGATCATAAGTTTGATCTTATGTACGCCAAACGCGCATTTGTCCATTGGTACGTTGGAGAAGGCATGGAGGAGGGTGAATTCTCCGAGGCTCGCGAGGACTTGGCCGCACTCGAAAAGGACTACGAAGAGGTGGGAATAGACTCCACGGCCGAAGTTGATGAAGGTGACGAATACTAAAGCATGATAAAAGAATACGTACATATTGAAATTCAGAACGTGCCTTCGATTTTAACTCAACTTCTTGCCATTTGTGTGAGCTTTTAATTCAACATTCACGCATTTTCTTTTTAAAAACTAAATTTTCTACTAAAATATGCAAATAAATATGATGAAGAAACTTTAACTCTCTTTTTATGTATGCATTTATAACTGCCTCACATTTTCAGGTTATATTGGAATTTGGGTATATTTACATACGATAGTATATATTTTATTATCATATTACTATCAAATTCGACAAGAGATGGACACTACTTGACTATAGCAGAGCATTCGACCAGTTGACCACACAATTCTATGCACTCAGCTTGGCAATCAATATAATTTCTCGGACACAGCAGTTTTAACTGTCGTCTCTTGTCGTCATATCTAGCTAATATATGTCAATCCGGAGTTTCGTCAAATAGGTGCTCGTCCTTATGTTGTTTTCCACAAGGATCAGTCCTTGGGCCGATGTTGTTAACGATTTATGTAATGATATTATCTGTGAGTGGAGTGAACACAAGTAATGTGCCTTTTATAAAATTAATTAATTCTTAAATGTAACCGAGAGTTTGCTAAAATAAGTAAATAAAAAAAATTTTTAATAAATCCAGAGTTTATAAAATTAATTTTAAAATACAGTTGAAACTCCATAACTCGAACTTCTATAGCTCGAATTTCTCTATAACTCGAGCTAAATGAGTTTCAGTAAAATTAAAAAACTAAAGAAAAAAAAGTTTTAAGTCGAATATCTCCATAACCCGAAACTTTTCTTTGGATAATGTTTATTTTTTGTTTATTTGGACGTTGATGTACTAAACGAGCAGTACATTCAAGTGGCCCAAACGACACGGGCTTGTTGACGCGCGGACAAAGAAACAAACAGAGACAAAGACGGACAAACATTGTGTAAAACAACAAAAAAAATACCATAAATTAACTATAAGCTAGATAAGTAAGAAATAATTGAAGTATTCAGAGATTGTAAAGAAGAAGCATTAGTTATAAATTGAGAAAGATTGTTATAATTACAGCAAAGTACTCGGAAAGGGTTATGAATAGCATAGTTAGCAACACAGGATTATAGAGAAAGAGCTACAAAATTTCTAGAAGTTCTGATCGGGACAGCAAAACTAATTTGGCTAATTAATTCAGATGAATCAATTTCACCAATGATTAGTTTGTGTAGAAAGACTACACCAAGCATTGTTCTCCGATCAGAAAGAGAGGGAAGATTAATTAGTAAAAGTCTACTACGATAAGGAGGCAAGCGAATGTTAGTATTCCAGTTCAGACCCCGTAGGGCAAAGAGTAAAAATTGTTTTTGTACAGATTCTATTCTGTCCTGATGAATCTTATATTGGGGACTCCATATACAAGACCCATATTCCAGAATAGGTCTGACTAGTGAAGTATAAAGTAGTTTAGTAATATAGGGATCGTCAAATTCTTTCGACCAACGCTTTATGAAACCCAAGACGCCAAATGCTCGATTAGCAATAGATGCAATGTGCTTGTCAAACTTAAGCTTAGGATCCAGAAGAATACCCGTTCAAGCGGTTTACAATTAAGAACGTAATTAAACTCAAACGGAGCTCGCTTACTAAAAGACAAAACTTTACATTTACTACAATTAAGATTTAAGAAATTTACTTTACACTATGTCTGAAAACTGTCAAGATCAGTTTGCAGCCTGACACCAAGAAGATTGTCAGTGGCCGACATACAAAGCTTAACGTCATCAGCGTACATGAGAACCCGAGAGTGATTTATAACGGAAGGCAAATCATTTATAAAAAGCGTAAAAAGCAAGGGGCCCAGAGTACTTCCTTGTGGAACTCCAGAATGAACTTGAACAGGTTTAGAAACTAAACCATTAAAAAAGACCTTTTGGGTTCTAAAATTTAGGTAGCTTGAAATCCACAGAATAAGGTTATTGGGAAAACCTAAAAGATGGAGTTTACGCAATAAAAGATTGTGATTAACGGAATCAAAAGCTTTACTAAAATCAGTGTAAATGACATCAGTTTGATTCGAGTTAGGGAAGTTCGAATGTTAAATATCAGGGACTGCAAATAATGATTTTTTTTTTTTTTTTTAAATAAAAAAATCAAACACTTATAGAAGACCTAGAAAATAATGGTTTGCACCAAAATGTTTATTATTTTACAATCTCTGTGTTTCCACCATGATTTTTATTTTTATGATTTTTACTTTTTTACTTAATGGTAATCATTATTTTTGAGTAATTTTATTAAAATCAAAAATAATCATTATGAATGAGTTTTATTTTTTTCGCTTAAAATAAAACTCAAAAGTAATTTACGGCTTCTGTGTTAAGATTTTTACCAATATTACTTTATATCCCTATAAAGGGACACCATAGCTACCTCCCAGCATAATCTTTTTTTTTATCGGAGTACGGTAACCCATTCAAACTTGCATAAAACATGAAAAAAAATCGAAAAACTGTATAGTAGAGTGAATCGATTTGTATGGGTCCGAAATATTAAAAAAATGGTAACCCATTTTCGTAATCTATGGTAAATTCTAAGATGTTTTCACCAAGAAACTATAGTTCTAAAATGAATTCCTGGTCCGCGCTTTTGAGTTGAAAAATTCATTTTATTGAAAATTCATATCTTGGGTTTTTATGGTCTGATCCTGACAAACTTGGTGTCAATACTCTTGTTAGGACCAGGACTTTTATAACTCCATAGAATGTCCTTTAAACATAATTTTCATCCTTGGAACGACGATTTTGCGATTCGATTATGTCAAGCTATATCCTAAAAACTTAATTAGAATTTAATATAATTTTGGCCTAAAGGAAATTTTTTTTCCTTGAACCTGTATTTTTATAAGCAGAAAATTTAAAACATATTTTAATACAATTTTAATACAGGTTTAATAAAAAAGTGTTGTATATTTTCTGTTAATAAAAAATACAGGTTTAAGGAAAAACATTTTTTGGCCAAAAAATAGCTTTAATTTTGAGGAATTTTTTAAAATAGAGACGAATCGCGAAATCTTCGTTCAGTGCTTAAACACTGATTATACATTTTTCGATGTTTTGATGCAGGTTTGAATGGGTTACCGTACTCCGATAAAAAAAAAGATTATGCTGGGAGGTAGCTATGGTGTCCCTTTATAGGGATATAAAGTAATATTGGTAAAAATCTTAACACAGAAGCCGTAAATTACTTTTGAGTTTTATTTTAAGCGAAAAAAATAAAACTCATTCATAATGATTATTTTTGATTTTTATAAAATTACTCAAAAATAATGATCATCATTAAGAATAAAAATTAAAAATTAAAATATAATCATTATAATGTAATTTTTATAATATAACTTATAATGATTACGGTCCCTGTTAAATATAACTACTAATGACTGGTGCCAAATAAATAATCTTTAGCTTATAGCACTATGATATAATAAGCAAACAAATAAATAAATTGGCAAATATGTATCATTCATTTCTGTTAATAATAATATAATATAATATAATATAATATATTATTATTATTGTAATATAAAATTATAATAGTATTATAATATACTGAGCTGGTAAAACTTATTATTGTTTTGTATAAAGTAACATTACTGGCTATGATAATTCTTATTTTATGTTTATCAAATACGTTCTTGAGTCTTCCAAACAGTGCTGCCGATTAATAAATTTTCTGAACAGATCTGTTATTTTTTAAATTAATTGAGCCAGAAACTATAAAATATCACCTATCCGTAAATCTATTCTGTTTTATAAATCCTTAAATCGTACATCCCGACGAAAAAACAAGTGGGAAAGGCTATCGTCGAGCTCCCGACTAAGCAAAGAGTATATTGTATTCGTTGAAATTTATGTAACAGGCAGACGGAAGCATCTCCGACCCTATAAAGTATATATATGTATTTATAGCCGAGTCGATATCACTAGCCATGTCCGTCGGTTCGTCTGTCCGTCCGTCTGCGTGAGCTTCTAGATCTCAGAGACTATAAGAGCTAGAGCAACCAAATTAGGCACACAGACTTAAATAAACCCCACGCCGATCAAGTTTGTTTCATATTTTTGCCAGGCCTCTTACCGCCTCCACAAATCGCGAAAAGCAATAAAAAATATTTTAAATTTATTTAAATATTCAGATTTTGTTGCAACCTGGACATGTGTCAAAAGTTTCAAAGCAGAAATGATCTGCTTTCTTAAAACATTTTCGATGGTCTTTTCTGCTAAAGATTGAGAAAAGGAGTAGACTTGTCGCCTCAATCTAAAAATAAAAATGTAATACGAGAGTAAGTTTATAAAATAAAAAAAAAATTTGGCACTCGGCACATTGC
Organism: Drosophila suboccidentalis; assembly: GCA_037043435.1. Taxonomy (NCBI): domain Eukaryota; kingdom Metazoa; phylum Arthropoda; class Insecta; order Diptera; family Drosophilidae; genus Drosophila; species Drosophila suboccidentalis. The sequence goes on along the minus strand of JBAMBK010002463.1, from coordinate 32,472 downwards.
GCTAAAATGTCTCAATTTTTCATACCAAATAAAACTCACTGTTTTGCGCAGTGCCGAATGCAAAATTTTTTTTTTATTTTATTCATATATAAAACTTAATATTATTCGTCACAAAATTGGATATCAGAAATTTTGGGGCATGAAAATGTTTTCGTCACAAGACTTTTACCGCGTAAAGAGGTTTTTTTTATGGGATATCAGAAATTTTTGAATAAGAAATTTTAAAAATTTCAATATTTTTTGACAATATAACTTGTCAAATTTTTATGGCATGCCAAGCGCAAAAGCTATCAGCATTCTCAAACTCTGGTTGCAATGAAACTTTGTTGCTGAATTCACCACTTGCAAGCAGTATACTTCCGCAGCAAGCAAGCAGTGTACATACTGCATATGTACATGCAGTAGTGTAAAGGAAAATGGTATATTCAGTTAATAGGTTATATCTTGCCCAAACGAATTTTGACAGATATGTGTTGTATGTCAAAATACGCGGAAAGGAATTGTCTTTAACATATACCATATTAAAAGTGATTTAAAACACAGATTTTTCTTAAATCGCCAAAATATGAGAAAAAATACCTTTTTTTACCTGTAGATTTTTACCTGTGTTTCTCAGCAAAAAGTTTACAGCTATGCTTAAAAACGATATATAGATCACATCTGTAGCTTCTTTCGTTTGGATGCTATGGCGGTTTTAATTCTAGCGGCTTTTAGCGATTTCCCGCTAAACTAGCGATTTTTCGAAAAAGTCGTAGAACAAACGTTTCTAATTTTTTGATTGGGAACAAGTCCTCATTCACCGATTTAAGATATTTCAACGCTTTCATACAAACAGACAAACTGACTTTTCATCTCATTTTCGGAAGGCCCCTAAAAATTTCAAAATTAATTATTTTTTGAACCAGTAATCGGATTTCGATGATCGAGGTGTCATTCGACGCGTATTTTTTATTAGAATAGTAAAAAATTTAAAAACAATTCATAAAGGCTCCAACGGCCCCATTAGCTCCAATAATTTAAATTTTTCCCCTCCCACTTACACCTGTTTATCTCACGAATCAGGTGAGTTTCCAAAAGTCTTAGTATGCACATTTGTAAGTTAAGTTAATACCTTTCGATCGGTATATAACTCGACCTGATCGGACAGTCATAGCAAATTTTCCATTCTTCCTGTGTATATATGCTAGTCGCCTTCGCACCCTTCGTGCTGCTTTCGTCACTAGCGCGGACTGCCGTCCGCAGTGATAATCACCCTCAAGTTTGGATCGATTTAAGAAAAAAAAACCCCAAGTTGCGACCGTATTTCAGACACCACACTTAACGAAACTTAACTTAGCTTGAGAATTTAGCCAAGACCACATATCATCAAAATGATAAGATGATAAGATAGGTGCAATTTTTAATGATGTGGCTTTTCCGATTTTCTTTTAATGTTCGTATCCAGGTAATAAATTAAGTATAACTTACAGATATGAAGTTGGTTTATTTTTATCAGTAATCAACAAACGACAAATGTTATTTTTAATAGATATTATGCTATCAGTAAGGGTTTTATAGATCTAAATAAACAATTTTTGTTGCCGACAAAGCTCCGCAGAAACTTAAAAAACTGGCAGTGCTGATAACAGCTGTTGTTGTTCCAGCAAGTTTAACAATTGTACCCATACACATTGATAGAATGAATTGGGCTAAGAAAACCATGCTGCTGACAATGGCGACGTCGGTGCCCAAACCTCGTACTCCAGATCCCAGTTTTGCGCAACCGCTTCCGTCAACTTCAAACTGAAAATGAAAGAAAATTATTCATATTAACATTATTCGGGGAGATAATAATACAATTAATGCATATGGGCGTTGCGGACATTACATTTGCACGCATATTTTCATGTTAAAATTAATACAGCTCTCAATCAGATCGGTTAATTCGAATGCAATTTTCTGAATAATGCAGTTCTTTGGAAGTACTTTTAAACTTATTTAAGGGCTATGTTAAAGCTCATGTCTATGCAGACAAGCCCGCTTCAATTGACACATTGGGAGACAACATTGAAGCATTTATTCGTGAGATACCGGCCGAAATGTTGGAAAGAGTATGCCAAAATTGGACTAAGCGGATGGACCATTTGAGGCGCAGTCACGGTCAACATTTGCATGAAATAATCTTCAAACATTAAATTACGTGGACCGTACTATCGATTCAAATAAAGATTTCATGCATTTTTCTGAATTTTATGTTTTTTTTTGAAAAACTTTCCTATAGCTTTTAAAAAATCACACTTTAGTTAACGTTAATTAGTAAAAAATTCTAATACCTTAAAAACTGTGCGGGGCTTATAGAAGTCTGTGTGCCAAATTTGGTTGATCTAGCTCTTATAGTCTCAGAGATCTAAGCCCTCACACAGACGGACGGACATGGCTATATCGACTCGGCTGTTGATGCTAATCAAGAAAATATATACTTTATAAATTGCAACGAATATAATATCCCCTTTTACTTATTTTTTATGCATCGGGTATAATAAAGCTAGCTGAAAGTTCCGTCGCGGACATTACAAAATATTAAAGACTATTTTTCATAATAAACAAGAAATATCCAAATAAAAAAAATTAAGTGGATATATGACCATATCGATCCTGTTTAAAAAATAATGATAAGTAGTGCACACATTTTTTCTCCAAATAATTAATATATAATAAATATCCTTTCAATAAGGCTTTAATCTTAAACAAAAGAAAATTATACAAAGTTCAAGTGTTGCTAAGGGCTAAACACTCAGACGACTGTGTAGCCCACTTTTTTAACCATGGAAAATACCCTTTTATTTACAAGAATTAATGAAAGAAAGAAAGATTCGATAATTCAGTGCAAATAAAAACTTACTTTTTTTTGTCTTTGGACGTGGTTATAGCTCCTAAGTAGTTAAATTTTCGAATCTGTTTACTACTTACTGTGTCTACGGAATGGTAATGTGCCACCAGCAAATAAGGCATGGTAAAGAGCGTCGAGTACATTACACCTGCCGTCCAACTAAACATAATGACACTGAATTTAGCTCGGGTTAATGCCATTAGTGTCATTCCAACACAATAGAAGAGAAGTCCTCCAACGTATACAGATTTAGCCCTTTATAAAATGGAAAAATAAATATTTCATTTCCTGCAGTAAAACACGTATAATTGTAAGCAATACCTAAATCGTTGGATAAGCTTATCTATAACCAGTGAGTAGCATGCACAGGATAGGGAATACATCGCCATACCCCAGCATCCGAAGCGAACACCCTCTTCGTATCTGCGTTGTGGTATTGTTCCTTCCATTGCTCTTGGATCACCATTGAAGACCGCCTCCCCCACAAAGTCGGTGAAATAGAGCGAGTAGCAAACGTGCGCCATCCAGCAGAAGAGGTTTGTTAGACAAACTATGCGCAGGGAGTAGGGCATATACACGATCGAAAGTAAATAATGCGATAAGGACTGGACTTCCTCGTTATTCTGAGGCGCAGGGAATTCCGTTGCGGATTCAATTGGGTGCATCAAAGGCTCTTGATTTTCTGTGAATGACGTCTCACCAATATTCTCCTTATTTGCAAAAACTTGTTCCGGTGCCGCCACAGTTGTTGTCTTTATAAAAGTAGATGCATAAAATAAAAAAAAAAAATGCAATATTATTAATTAAACTACAACAGAAATTTACTACTTATTCATTAACTTGTCATCTCAAATGACCACATAAACAAATCATTAGAAAGCACAGACGGCTTACTAAGAAAGCTTTATGATATTTAGCCTATCACTCTGGACGGCATTTCACGCTAGTGACGAAAGCATCACGAAGGTAGCGAAAGGCGACTAGCAATATTAACAGAAAGAATGGAATATGCGCTCCGACTTTCCGATCAGATTGAGCTATATACCGATCGATAGGTATAGCTATCAAATGTGAATACTAAGACTTTTGGAAACTCACCTGTTTCGTGTGATAAGTGGGTGTAAGTGGGTGGGTGGGGCAAAAATTAAATGATTAAAGCAAATGGGGCCGATGAAGCCTTTAAATACATTTTTTACTATTCTTATATATATTTACAGCTGTGTTCACAAAAATAGCAGTTCAGATGACCTGCACCTTTAAGACCGATTAATCCTATTATAGATACCATTATGGGACAAAAACTTTTTATAATTGTTAAATGTATTTATTTTCTCATAACTTACCATCTTTTTTTTTTTAATTTGGTCGATATTTTTTATATTTTGATGAATATTGAGAAAAAATCGCTAAATTGTGCAGGCACCCCCTATCAAATATAGTATAAATATCGCGAAAAGGATCAGAGAACAATTTCTAAATTTTTCAACATTTTATTTAAATTTTTCTTAATATTTCCATTTTTTTTTTAATTTTTTCAAAAATTAAAATAGTTTTTCACTAGCATTACTTAATGCCACTGAAAAATTTTCATTACTTTTCATTTTCAACGCCTACTGAAATGAAATTATCATTAGAACTACTTTTTTCAATGCTAGTTAAATGCAATTTCATTAGCACTACTTTTTTCAATGCTAGTGAAATTCGATTTCATTAGCACTACTTTTTTCAATGCCTACTGAAATTCGATTTCATTAGCACTATTTTTTTCAATGCTAGTGAAAATTCGATTTCATTAGCACTACATTTTTCAATGCCAATGAAATGACAAATTCATTAAAAAAGTAGATAATTAGGAACAACTCTGATAACTTGACACTGCTTGCAGCGTCAAGCGCGAATATACTGCTTTCACAGTGGGGATTTCTGCTTGCCGCAGATACAACATTTCAAATTTGCGATTACAGCAAGATCGGAACATGTTGAGGGTAGATTGACGGGGATATGTATGGCATGGCATGATGGGAAACGATTCCATTTTTCTTTTCATATTAAAAGTTCAAAATCTGGCATGTCGGAAACTTTTACCAGAGAGTCACGGGACTACCAGATCGAATTTAAATTAAAACATAAACTCACCTCAACGTTACTTTCATTGTTTTGGTAAGCATCATCATTTTTCATAGCTCCATAATTTGTGGAAGTGTTTTCCAATTCGGATTTTTCATTTGGTGCCGTTTTCGATATCGAATTTGATAGCACCCATAGGGGGATTTCAGTAAAACTGGTTATTGTGAAGCTCACACAGGCGATAAAAATAAAAGTAATTATCGTAAAAACAGCCTTTACATGTCCCCCTAGGCGTCTCCCTACAGAACTTTCGTGAGTATATTATTTTTTATAAATCTTAAATTGATGTCAACATACCGATTTCCGTTTCATCCCAGTTCAAGCCACCCATGGAATATCCAAAGAAGCCTCCTAGGCCAGCCATTATGGTGAATGTAGAAAGTCCTTTGGCATGATCTTCTGGAATGCACACATCCAACAGGTACGCTCTAGATGGACTTTGACAGGCGTCTGCATCAAAATCAAGAAGAACAGTGCCTAACACAGTAAAAAAAATTCCCCAAGGATGCGAGGTCTTCGAATAAACCACATTTGTAGATTGCGAAGCCGTCGTTTTGTGAGGAATTATATTCAAATAATTATACGTTATATTGTACGTCGTATTCATTGCAGCAGCTTGCAAATGTGGATCCACATCCCCGAACCAATATCCCAAGTTTTCCCCATTCGGAACCAAAATCAATCCTAAATAATTACAATATATTATTCAAATGTACTAAGTGTTTTTTACCCTCGACAATATTTACCAGAACGGAATTTTACCTGACTTTTTGCTTTAAAGTTAACCAATATGCTCATCTGTTAAGGAGAACATTTTCACATTTGGAGAATACTCAGTTTTGTTAAATAATGTCGAAAGGGAAATCATATTCGGATGCTATTTTATTTTCATAATTACCTAGAAAAACTCCTATAGATAAAAGAATTATAAATGGACGTCGACGTCCAATATTTAATTTGCAACGATCCGAAAACGAGCCCAGTATGGGGCAAAGAAAGAATCCAACTAAAGGCGACAACGCCCATACCAATGTCATGTGCTGATGCTCCACGCCGATTTTAAGCAAGGTTGGGGACACAAAGGCTGTTTCTGCCGCATATGAAAACTCAATGCCCATCACTGCAGCGGATACTCGGATTAGTTCTGCTCGGGTTTTGTGTCTGCAAATAAAAAGGAAAATCATTCTAAAACGCTGTCTGCTAGATTCTCAGCGGGTAACCAATATCAAAGGATTTACGCATTTCAATAAATCAAGGGTTATAAAAGAAAGTTAATTCAATTATTTTAAATCCCATTATTGCGCTCGTCGGACTTTATGTATTCAGAGACCATAAAATAAACTGGCAAGTAATTTTAAACGGTTTTAAAGCAGCATATTTTGCACTTACAATAGTAATAGATTTGTTTGACTTAATTGTATTTGGAATTAGAAATGTTTCACCGAAATGTCAATAACAATTTTTTAAGCATTTTAAAATATAGCTAAGCAATGACCAAATTTATTACCTAAAGTAACAAAAGATAAAAAAATTATTTTTGCGTATAAAGTTCAAAAATGTAAAACTGCAAGCATGATAGTTTCATTTGGAATATTTTGGTTTGAATTGTTTACTAAGCTGTTTAAAACTTTTCAGCTTAAAATGGATTTTGATTTTGATTTGGGTCGTCTCGTTTTATTTGCTACAAAGTCTCGTAAATTGATGAAACTTTATTTGTTTGCTAAATGGCATACCCATCAGGATTGTGAAAAACAAGTGGAAGCGTTTTAATCGAGAGAGCTAGACTAAGAAATACCCCTCACAAGTATTTGACGAGAATTACCTTGACAAAAAACACAGACATTATTGGCTATTACTATGAGATCATACAATTTATTAAAAGTATTAAACATGCGAGGTCCGTCAAAGGGAGGCAGTCCGTTCCATTATCCTAAAAGATATTAAAAATTAAAAAGAAAATTTATTTCGTACTCTAGTCCTCTTAAGGTTGATTTCAAAAGCTTTTCCCGTTACTCTTAGAGAATAAGGGTACATTGCAATGCACTTATGTAACAGAGAGAAGGAGACATAACCGACCATACAAAGAAATATTTTCTTGGTCAGCATCAGCTGAGAAAAGCTGAGACGCATTACCCATGGAATAAACTTATAAGCCCCCTTAAACACAGATATATGTTTCTGGAGGTATCTCAACCAAATTCACAGAATTTATGTTTGGCATGGTCTTACATATTCTGACTAAATTTGATTAAAATCGGAATTGTATTTCATATAGGTATAGTGTGCTTTTGGACACCACTGCCCTAAAGTTTTAATTTATAAGAAAATTAACTAGATTTAAAGTTTCTACTGGAAAATGGTTCGTAGTAAATGTTATACAATCAAATTTTAAAATTCAATAATGACGTATCTACAAATAATTATGGGAAGGATTAATTTTGTTTTCTCAAATTCTAAAATAATTTGGGTGTTAAGTCAAATCCTAGCACCCGCTGAGTAGCATAGATTTTAGTTTGAGGTGCTTAAAAAAAACTACGTGGTTTTATTAAAATATACAAAAAATACCACATTTTCCAATAATATTATTGTAATTAATTCAGATTCATCTTAAAACAAATTTTAATTTCAGTTTACATAAGAAAAGTAGGCGGAAAAAATTGTTAAATTTTGAACGAACTTTTAAACACTTCAAAGAAAATTATGACAACAAATTTACAAATGCGAGGCATGAAAAAGAGTGTAAATTAGTAAAAAATGTGGTATTTTTTTAAAACATGCAGTTTATTAAAACACCTTAAACTGAGGGAGCTTGGATTTGATTTTAGACCCATTTTTTCTGAGGAAATTTTCTTATTATTTTTTTAGATTCCAGTTTTGGCTCCACCTTTTTTTATACCCAAACAAATTAATCCACTCTAATTTGTATACTTGTAAACAAATGAAGTGTATTTGAGAATAAAATGTTTATAGGTAAAACATACCTATAAATATGTGAATAATCCGCATTTGCACTTGCGTTTCCTTTCAGTTGATCCCTGGCGGTACTTTTGACTTTTTCCAAAAAGCTGGTTGAATTTTCTTGATTCTTACTGTACTTTTCTCTTATGTTGTCTCTCCATTGATGAAATCGACCAGTTACCCCTTGATATTCATGTAACTTTTCCATCTTTATTATTATATTTGTATTGATTTAGTTATGAATGGAATTTGTTACGAAAGTAACGAGCGCGGACTGCTTTATTATTGTCAATTCAAATATTTATACGGCTTCACACCAAGCTGAGCACAAAATTTTCACAAGACTCAACGTTCGCCGAACTTGGCATTCAAATTAGAAATGAGCTCGCATTTCACGACCAAGTTACGAGCAGCGGATTGGAAGAGAAAAGTTTTGTATTGGGACTCAACCAATATTTGCAACGATTTCTATCGAGCATGCGTTAACTTCCGCAATTTTCTTTGCTTTCCAATACATATGTCTAAATAGAACAAACGGAAATTTCACAGTGGACAAATTCCGACTAAAGAATACCCTAAGCTCAAGTCCATTAATTTCTAAAAACTAACTATTTACATTTAAGTGAAAATTATATTGTGTAAATTACACAAATAACGAAGTTTCTTTTGAATTATTAATAAAAATAAAAAACCTTTATTAAATAGAAAACATAAACAAGTTGAACAGCGGAGTACGAGAAAAACTCGACTAAATGTTAAATGGTTGTGAGCTTCTGGGGATGGAGCTTTCTGCTCTATCATAAACAGAAATATCTTAGAGTGATCCCTGACTCTTTTGAGGTGACGAATACTTGGGTGTTAAGCAACTCCTGGGTTTGTGCAGCGTCGCACAGTGGGACCATTGCTCATTTTGCTTTGCAAAAATCGTAACTTTCGAGCCAAATGAGATAATCGAATAATTTAAATGGCATAAGTATGATAGATAACTCTTCAACTTGTGAAGTGTTCTAGAATGTTTACTTATCGCCCCCTAGATGTTTACTTATGGGCGATCAAAGTTGAAATTTGTGAAAAAATCATTTTTTTGGAACGTAAACAAAATATTTTTTACAAATTTTGATCTTTGTTGTTTAATTTTTAAGGTTTTTCTATTTTAAAATGAATATCAATCACAAACCTTTATCGAATACCACAATGGCTGTGTTCACCAAAACAAATCGACAACAGAATATCGATGAAATTTGTATGATTTTTCTGGTGAACAAAAGAGTTCGCTGAAATTCTCTGATTGATGCTTTGTTATCGATACAACAAATCGTAATCAACAGAACACAAGATTAAAAAAAAAAATAGGAGCAAATTAATAAGGAAACCACATTATTAATACTAATTTGGTCTTCTTAAAAAGAATGCAAAGAAGACGTTGGAATCTGCGTATTTTTAAGGAATGGTTGGGAAAAGGGCTTTAAACTTTCTTAAATAAAATAATAAATGCGCATACAATATTGACTTAAATATCGATTAAAGCAACATATCAACTATTATATTAAATCTCTCCTTTTTCTGTGTTCATTCCCATTACATTAAACATTTTGCGCCAAACTGTTTTAAATTTTTATAATAAATATTAAAAGCTTTGAAAAAAAAATGAAGGACAACTTTGATTTTGCCTTTCATCAAAGCGTTCACCAGAAGCCCATCAACATTTTTTTAATTTCTGATACATGTTTACTGATCGATTAGTTCTGGTGAACAAGGCCAATAACTTTTATTGATCACTGCACTATGGGAAATTTGACGAGTTTGTGAGGCCAAAATTAATAACTTCGTTTTTTTACATTTTGTGGCGTGGCACCGCCTTCAAGTCAAAACAAAAACTTTTCAACAAAAAATAACCCAAGAGAACTCGTCCTGCAGTCCTGAAATGAAAAAAAAAATTAAAAATATATTGTATGTAATGTTGTTTCTTTACACAACTTTTATAAAAATTCATGCTCTTCGTTTTCCAGTTCAATATGGCATGAAAATTCTAATAGATTATCAATTTCAAAAAAAATTCATTGATCCTCTAATGTGTCGTCCGAATTTGAAGAGCATTCTAATAAATTCAAAATCTCAACAGGAAGACACATTCTCTTTTGTCACTGAATTCGTCTATCCAAATTTACTGATCATATGATTGGATCGGAAGTACCCATTGCTCTCTGAAAACCCGTCAGTGAAATTTTTGTATCCTTTTCTTGCGTGATGGAGGCGATCAGACTTGTAATATTTGTTCCGCGTTTCGGCGTTTCCTTTAGAAAATATCCGATTGGAAGAGGAGGATCTTATGTACTGTTGCGGTTATTGGCAACCAAGGATATTTGTCGATAATTAATTCTGCAGTACCATACATGAACAACTGATATGCCTTTCATTAAAATTATTCTAAAATTTTCAATGAGCTGCTTATCGATGCCAGTGATATTTGAAAATATTTGTGGTTCGCAAAATGCACGACGGGCAGTGTTTCCATCGTTTGTACTGCCAAATCATCCAACTTTTGGTTGGTTAACTTTCAACGAAAGTTGTTCCCAAAAAATAACTTGAATTTCTTCCTTTCGTTGAGGAACCTCTCTCTTGTCGTCTTCCTGTAAAATTCTCCACTTCTTCACGCGACATTTATAAGCTGCATGCAAAATAAATTCAAAGACTCGTATGCAGCTGTGTAGTGGACTTAATCCGTGCTTTGCGCCCTTGAAATGTTTGTTTTTAAGAAAATACGAAGGTGTGGATCCACAAATTGGGCAAGCTTGAGATGACTTGGTGCTCGTCAACACATTTAACACTTTGCCATCAATAACGGTTAAACATAGCTGAAACTTGATGTAAACAATCTTTCCACTTTGCAAAACAATTTTGCAAGGTATCAAGTTGGATATTTGCTCTTTTGTATATTGATCTTTTTTTAAAATACAGGCCTTGCTCTCTTTGGTGAATTCCAACTTCAACGGTCGACAAAATCTAATGGATTGTTGTGTGCGATTGTTCCATAGTACATTTTTTGATGCATCTATCAGTCGTAAGGGAGTGACTGTTGTAGCAAATATAGTTGAGTCAAAACCAGAACGTTGTCCTCCTAATGACTTTTGATTATAGCTCGACTGTCTAGAGCTCCCATCAAATCCGTAGCTCAAAATAAGATCTGCCGCTAAAAACTCCGTACCATGCTCTTGCATAACGTTTTCAACAATGTCTTCTTGCAAGTCAACGAGCTGACTAGCTGTGTGGGCCAGAAGACTCTGAAGCAATTCTTTGGTTTGTTTCACTAATTATAAAATCATCTAGCCGGCATTTTTTTTTTTTTGCTTAGCAACCATCTGATATAATGGATAAATATCGCATTGCCTTTTCTTAGATTGAGCTTTTAAAGCTAAAAAATCAGAGCCAATGCCTCCTTAGGAGAGACAGCTTCTGGTTTCTTGATCGGAGCGATTAATGCTCGGCGCATATATTTCGCTTTTTCCGGACATATCGCGCGACCTGTTGCTCTAAGCGGTGTATGGTAGTTTCGGTCGGCCCACTGGTTTTGAGTCCTTGGTTAAATTAGAACTGTTTGGACACCAAGCAAATCTCCGTGAACTCTCCGCAACTGCCTTAAATTTGATTAGCAATTCGTCCACGTTCTGCTCAAGCGGTATCAAAACTTTCTGCTTGTATGCTCCAAAAGCTCTCTTTGATTTCCCAATTCCCAATTAAAAACAGCGTTCTCCTTTGCTTTCTTTCCACTTCATAAGCAATTCTGCATTGGCCAATTTGAGGTTAGTTGCTTAAAAAAAATATCACCGATCGTGGGAAAATGTGGGTATTTTAACTACAATCATTTAACCAAGAATTAAATACTCTACAACACACAATAATTTCAGCGATGGACTCCGCTGGACTCACTTTAAATACCTTTTTAAAAATAAGATTTAATGAGAAATTTATGTTTGCTAGACTACTTACATTTTAACATTATTAAGGGGACACCACGATCAATTTCTACATTTGACACTTACAAACACATAATACAAACCACACTGATTCGAATTCATTTCAAATATTTTAATAATGTTTGTAACGGCCGTTGAGCGCGTGTTTTAATATTTGAACGAAACTTTGTTCATATCAGGCAGCTTTTGTTTATCGCTGTCAGCAGCTACCTAGTTCTGTCGCTGCAATAGAAGCGCTTGCGCGCACGCTGGCAGCGCAGCTAACTTCATATTTTAAAATCAAAGAATTAAGTTGGGAATTGCTTCCTCATCCTCCATATTCCCCAGATCTGGCCCCCAGTGACTACTATCTGTTTTCAAACTTGAAAATATGGCTACAGGGAAAAAAATTTTACTCCAATGAAGAAGTTGGATGGGAAACTGAAGCCTTTTTTGAGGGACTTTCTTCAGACCACTACAAAAAATGCATCGAAATGTTGAAAGACCGTTGGACAAGGTGCATTAAGCTAGACGGAGACTATATTGAATAAATATATTGATTAAAAAAAAAAAATGTTTTTTTCACTGTCAGTCCGGGGACTTTTTGAACGATCTAGTATAACTCCAATTTCGTAGAATAAATACCTAAATATATATCATAAAGTAAAGCTGAATAAATTACAAATTATGCTATAATATTTTAATTAAAATTAAAAATCCGTTGCTGATTAATTTCTAAAAAGCCTTTAAATTACAAGTATTAAACAAAAACATTGTACACAACAACAAAATAAAAAAAAAATTTTGAATTATTATAATGTTTAAAATGACTAGCTAAGTTTTTCTATTTTTCTTCCTGGTGACTTGGTAGAGTAGAATTTGTCGTTATTGGGGATCTTTAACAATGTTCACAAATATAGATGTAGGTGGGTCATGACGCGAGTGCCAATTTTCATCTTAGACCTCGCCATCAATGTAAATGGGAATCTTTAATGAAAGCTTTCCCTCTTTTTGCGATTTAGTTGTTGGTTTAGTTTTATGTTGATTATTTTTGGAGTACAGCTCCTTTGTAGACCCTGTAAAATTATTTTCAATTTGAAAAATAATTTCTGGAGAAAAAAAGTGTTGCTATCGCTTCCACTCTAGCAATGTTGTTACATGTTGCCTTATTGTTCACTTCTTGGCACATTCAAATTGCGACCAAACCTTTAAAATTTTTGCATCGCTGTCAGCTGGTACAGCAGTAGCTTCTGTTTCCTCATCGGATTCCCTCTCTGATGTAGCCAGAGCCTTACGTCTCCAATCAAACAAGCGTTCCGCAGCAAGTCACGTGGATCATCTCCACGTCAACCAAATGTCCAGCCGCAGACTGCTTCTTCGACTAGCACGGATGTTAAACTTTGTTTCTATCACCAGACGTTTGGGGGCAATGCGAAGATGTGTAAGCCTCCATGCGCACGCGAGCAGTCGGAACGCTGATCGGCGACAACTCAACCAACAACAGCGAACCAAAGTCCAACCGTCCATTATATCAGAACGACGCCTATCACTGCGGACGGCAGTCCGCGCTAGTGACGAAAGCAGCACGAAGGGTGCGAAGGCGACTAGCATATATACACAGGAAGAATGGAAAATTTGCTATGACTGTCCGATCAGGTCGAATTATAAACCGATCGAAAGGTATTAATTTAACTTACAAATGTGCATACTAAGACTTTTGGAAACTCACCTGGTTCGTGAGATAAGCAGGTGTAAGTGGGAGGGGCAAAATTTTAATGATTGGAGCTAATGGGGCCGTTGGAGCCTTTTTGAATTTTTGTTGAATTTTTTACAATTCTCATTAAAAATACGCGTCGAATGACACCTCGATCATCGAAATCCGACAACTGGTTCAAAAAATAATTCATTTTGAAATTTTTAGGGGCCTTCCGAAAATGAGATGAAAAGTCAGTTTGTCTGTTTGTCCGTTTGTCTGTTTGTCTGTTTGTCTGTTTGTTTGTTTGGATCAAATCGTTGATTTAGCTTAAAAGTTTGAATGAGGACTTGTTCCTGCTCAAAAATCTATAAACGTTTGTTCTACGACTTTTTCGAAAAATCGCTAGTTTAACGGGAAATCGCTAAAAACCGCTAAAATTGAAACCCTTATAGCATCCAAACGATAAAAGCTACAGATGCGATCTATAAATCGTTGAAAAGGTATTTTGAAAGGCTCTTAGGCATACCTACAAAATTTATTTTAAGTAAAAAGGTAAACAGCTATAGGTGAAATAAGGTATTTTTTCCACATTTTGGCGATTTAAGAAAAATCTACATATCAAATAACTTAAAAATATGTTATATGTTATAGGCAATTTGATTCCGCGCTTTTTGACATATAACAAATATCTGTCAAAATTCGTTTGGACAAGATATTACCTATTAGCTGAATATACCTTTTACCTTTACACTACTGCATGTACATACGCAGTATGTAGTGTCATAGCAGCCAGAGTTTAAGAGTGCTGATAGCTTTTGCGCTGGGCATGTGTGTTTGTAAGGGGGACCAGTGTTGCCGGACAGTTTGTTTTAGCTTGTACAAACAATTTCAAAATTTCTGATTATTCAAAATTATTCTTATTCAAAAATTTCTGATATCCCATAAAAAAAACCTCTTTACGAGGTAAAAGTCTAGTGACGAAAACATTTTCATGCCCCAAAATTTCTGATATCCAATTTTGTGACGAATAATATTAAGTTTTACATATAAATCATTTTTAACAAAATTTTTGCATTCGGCACTGCGTACATCAACGATTGTAGATCTCACATCAGATTCCTAATCGACTCCGGATCTGTTTTATCTGTCATTCCACGCACTCTGGCTAGACAGAATATCAAACGGTTGATAGTTGAATCTATCGAATCTACCGGTCTCACTTCATCAACTGGCATTGCTGACATCGAACACTTTTCGATATCAACAGTACATGGCGTGTCGAAGTTCCAGAGCCTTTTGCAGGAGTTTGTGGACGTCACAATACCGGCAAGAAACCAGCCAACATGAAGTTTGTCATCACATTGAAGTCACAGGAGTGCCAATCTCGAATCGACCACGTCGCCGGCGAAAAGCTCGCTGTTCCAAAGACAGAAATCAACTTAGTAATAAAGGAAGGCATTTGTTGACCCTTAAACAGCCCGTGGCCGAGCCCGCTTCCCATGGTCAGCAAGAGAGATGGTAGCTAAAGATCCTGTGGGGATTATCGAAAGCTCAACGGTTGCGCGGGGGAAAGATATTCTCAACACTCGATTTGGTAAAAGCCTATCACTGCGGACGGCAGTCCGCGCTAGTGACGAAAGCAGCACGAAGGGTGTTGTCAAGTTCCCATGGCAGAAGACGACATCCAAAAGACAGCTGTGTGCACGCCGTTTGGTCTCACCGAATTCTTGTTCATGCCTTTCGGTCTGAAAAACGCTACGCAGACTTTTCAGAGGTTCATTAAGAGCATCTTTCGTGGCATCGACTTCGTATATTGCTACACTGACGATATACTGATTATGTCCACCACAATGGAAGAGCACGAACAACATCTACGCACGGTCCTGAAAATCCTTCGCAAACATGGCCTTTGCATTAATGCCAATCACCACGGATCAGGGCACTCAGTTGGAGTCTGCCATGTTCGAGATCACACGCGAAAAATTCGTCGAACACAAACAGCACATCATGCGAATCACATGCTATTTCTTCTAAAGGGCATTGACAAATGCTCTCACGTTTTCGTCCGCACCGATGCCGTTAAGAAGCCTCTTGAGCCTCCATACACTGGCCCATTTGAAGTCATTCATAAACAATGTCCGAGTTTTTACAATTAAAATTGACAACAAGGAAGCTACAGTGTCTGTTGATCGACTCAAGCCTGCATTTGTGGCAAAAGATGACCTTCAAGCGGATTCAGAGCTGTCAAGCAACTGCAAGCCACGTACCTATGAAAGAAATCAACGCCAAGTGCATTTTCAAAATCGTGACTTCGTCACTAACATCTGTTGGGAAAATACCAAACCTTAAAAATCGATGAAATGCGATTCGATATACAATATCAATAATCTGTTGTTAACGCGTGGCACTCAAAAATATTTTAAATTGGAAACTTTGAGAAAATGGGTTTTGGCCTCACAAACTGGTCAGATTTCTGTGGCTGCCGCTTTTGCCTTAGGCACAGTGAGCACTCGCAATATGTAACTCACCATATCAACGATGAAGACCTTCTCGAAAATGCTGTTGTGTGTATGTGTGTGTGTTTGTGTCATGATTTTTTTTTTTTACAAATTTTATATTTTATGTGCATTTTGTTTATGGTAACAGTCTAGTAGCCGTATCCACTCTAAAAAATACAAAAACACAGAAAGAGATCGATTTATGTATATTTTACAATAATAGACTTTATTTTGTTGATGTTGTTTTTGTTGTTGCTAAAGCTGCAACTCTCACCGTAAAAGCTGTAAGTGCAGCATCTGATAAGAAAAGTTCGAGTATGATAATCTGGCAGCGCCGAAAAAAACTTAACGAATTTAAAAGTGGAGTTAACGGACAGTATGTTATTTAAACGTTTATAGCGACGAATGTTGCTGTCGCTAATGTGTAATGCTGTGCATCCAATGTGTAGATGTGAGTGTAGAAATAATATGTTTATTTATTCCATTTGCTTGTCTTATAATTAAAATGTTTAATGTCCATTAAAACGCCGAAGCGTGATGATTGTAACATTGCCAAATTGTTGCCGCTGTCTGTTGAACGTGTGGCATACCACTACAGCGGCAACACCCCGATCTGGCAACGACGCATCGCATAAAACAGATTCTGGTTCCGTGAGCGTTCTTCGGAGCCGCATCACAGTGGGCGATTTGGCAGACCTAGCGTAACGAAATACAAATTTTCAACTGCTTAAGCATAGTACGCTCTAGCCGAAAATATGTTTGCAAGGCCAAAGTCCAAAGGCCAAAGTGTGCACCAAAGTCGCATTGAATCGGTACAAAAAAACTTTCTTCTCTTTGCTCTACGTGGCCTTAATTGGAATAGGGACGTGAGACTGCCGTCGTACTCTAGTAGACTTTTATTAATAGACCTTCCTTCTTTATCAAATCGTAGAATTATGCTTGGTACTATTTTTATGTGTGAGCTTATTGGTGGTGACATTGACTCTGTCGAATTAATGTCACAACTCAACTTTTCTGTTCCTCGTAGAGTAGTATCTTGTAGTGTGCGCGTTCGGCTCTTTGTTCGAGAGCCAATTGTGTAGGGTGTGCCTATTAAAAAGAATTTATTGACACAACTCATCTACTCGTGCATAGCGGACTCAGAGATCGTGCACTTCTAGCCGTCTTCTTATTAACTTAGCTCGCCGGATGGGGTATGGGTTCTTTTCCTCACCCGCTATGCTACACACTAGCACAATGATAAGTGCACTTTTCGGAAATAAACTACAAGTCAAAACAATATGAAAAGTCGGGACATAACCGGTGTCAGCGGTTGACGGAGCGGAGTGTAATAGAAGTTAGGGTATCGGAGATGTTGATATACCCTAATGTCTGTACCCACCCTGCCTTGGTGACGCGAAGAAAAGGTTTGCGGTCACCCCTTAGTCGGACCTTGTAAAGTTTTAGTCAGCGACCATGCACATTATAAATACCATTAGGTAATGGTGACGAACCACAAAAGGATCTACCAATTCATATTATCCATAGATATATATTCCAAACAATTCATTTATTGGCTCCAAGTAAGCCTTGAGGATTATGTTTCAATAGTGTTGCACCACAAAGGGGCAGATAACTCTAAATTTCACAAAATTCGTATTCAATGATTCAATCATGATTCAAAAAGATTCAATGCTCTTGCAAATAACAATTAAAATGGAGAAAATCCTGCCGGTCAAATGGGAAAGACTGAGAGTCGTTGGTATATGCAAATTACAAATATTCCTATATCGGGCGTGGCTGAAGGCTCGCCGATTTACAATTGTATTCACAAACTTTCAATTATCTGGCTGATTATATTCGCCAGTGTGTACTCACAACTTTTAACAATTCCATCGATGCGTACGTTGGGCCCATCATTGCATAATGATGATGTTATGATGATCTGTGAAAGCAAGTCGAAATATGGAATAAGCCTAAGCCGAAATTTGGATATACCGTACACTCATCGCTTAACCTCTCATGACTGGTAGAAAATCTTTACATTATTATATTATTTTTGTTTTCTATAATTTAAGTGTTATTTGACTTATCTTCAAAAATTTAAATAAAATTATATTTTATAAAAATATTCTTTACTTTATGCTTTTACTTTAACTTGATGAAAATTGCTAAGACATTAAGGCGATGTGTGCACTTAAAAATAAATGAAATCAAAATTGCTATCAGCTGGACACCACAACGCAGATACGCCGGCTAAAGACATTCTTGAGCGGACGATAGCTGAAAAAGGAACAGCTGAATATACATGCTCAAGCCTGTATATCCTTGAGATGATACACGCCGAGAATTTTTCCTGATTCGTTGACTAATTCATAATATGACTGCCCCAATCTTCGTAACACAGTAGCTTTATTAAATACAGGTGCTAACTTGCTACTAAATTTCTTTTTCGCGTCACTTTGAGCGAAATTTCTAGCATAGACACAATCTCCTTCTTTCAACTCCTTGACTCGACTTCGCAAATTGTACCTTCGAGCATTATCCTCATGAGTCTCTGCTATCTTGACCTTTGCTAATCTACGGGCGAGTTGCATTACGTCCGGCCGATCTATGGCTGTATCGTCGCTAGCCAGATTCAGGTTGCGTAAAAGTCCATAATCACGACCGTTCAAAATCATATTCTGACCGAAACACAAGAAATATGGTGAATATCCCGTACTTCGGTGAATAGAAGCTCTCAATGATCCGCTTATTTCGTCAAGATGCACATCCCAATTCGAATGGTCTGTACCAATGTAAGCTCGGATAGCTGCAAGGACTGATCGATTCAATCGCTCACTTGCGTTGGCTTGTGGTGAATGTATGGCCGTACAGATTTGTGAAATGCCAAAG
The DNA here is from genome assembly GCA_037043435.1 of Drosophila suboccidentalis. Lineage (NCBI taxonomy): Eukaryota > Metazoa > Arthropoda > Insecta > Diptera > Drosophilidae > Drosophila > Drosophila suboccidentalis. The sequence continues at coordinate 13,497 of JBAMBK010002463.1, read as the reverse complement.
CGAGTTAAAAATGCACTAAAATATCCTGATTTAAATTGAGATCCGTTGTCTGTCAGTACGGTTTCTGGGACACCAAATGTATAAAATATTGACTTTTCCAAATAATCACATATTCGAGTGGAAACAAACTTTTTTAGAGGATGCAAGAAGTGAAATTTGGTGTTGTGATCAACAACGATCAGAAGTCCAATATTTCCATTCTTGGAGCGAGGATATGGCCCCAATAGGTCAATATACAATTTCTGAAAGGGTCTGTCCGAGGACATTGGTTTACCCATAGGCGGTCTCAAGACGCTATTTGGGCTTTTGGTGGAACGGCAAACGGAACAATTCGATACGTAACTCCTGATATGCGATACCATGCCAGGCCAAAAGAGAAAACGTTTTACACACTCGATCACTTTCCCTGTTCCTCGATGCGCTGCATCTGGAGGGTCGTGAGCACGCTGCAAGATCTCAGTTACTAGTCCAGAGGGGATCCAGAGTTTCCATGAACTCGATTCCTGGGCTTCAACTCCTCTCGCATGCTCGGTGCGTTTATATACAAACTTTTCCAAAACTTTTAGGTCTGGTAACCTGGCTTGATTCTGCTCAACTTGAGCTTTCAAATCCAAGTACTCCTGCGATTCAAATTCCTTAGACGTTAAGTCAACTGTTGGACCAAGATCTGCCAACTCATCGATAGCGTCTTCGTCGCGTCTCGATAAGGTATCGGCAACAATATTTTGAGAGCCTTTCCTATGCTTGATTAAAAACGAAAATCCTTGTAAACGAATGGCCCATCTCGCTAGTCTGCCAGAAAGATCCTTCTGCTTCATTAACCATAACAGTGAGGCGTGATCGGTGATAACTACAAAGTCCTGCCCTTCAATATAGGCTCGGAACTTTTGGATCCCTTTGATCACGGCTAAGCATTCGAGTTCAGTCACTGAATAGTTGCGCTGGGCTTTCGTTAGCTTAACTGACATATATGCGATAGGCATCTCCGTGCCATCCTCGCTTTCTTGAGCTAACACGCAGCCGAGTCCATGAAGACTGGCATCACAGATAAGTAAAAATTGCTTTGAAAAATCTGGCGAACTCAACACCGGAGCAGAAGTTAACTTTGCCTTCAGATGATCGAACGCGTCTTGAGCGGAACTATTCCAAACGTATGCTTTATTCTTTTTCAATAATTCAGTTAGCGGCATGCTAACGCTAGCGTAGTTTTCCACAAATCTCCTATACCATCCCGCTAGTCCTAGAAATCTTCGGAGTTGTTTAACAGTCGAAGGAACTGGAAAATTCTGGATAGCGCTGACTTTGCCGGGGTCTGTGTACAACTTTCCATCTCCGATAATAAATCCTAAATATTTTATTTCCTTCATACAAAATTTGGATTTGGCTATGTTAATAGTCAGGTTTGCTTTTCTGAAACACAGAGCAACTTCTGTCAAAAGACTCATGTGGGACGCGAAATCGTCGGAAAGGACAAGCAAATCGTCTAAGTAAACAAAAACTCTGGTTCGAAGATGAGGCGGAATCACACGATCCATTAATCGACAAAGCGTCTGTGCAGCGTTGCACAACCCAAACGGCATCACTTTATATTGATACAAAGGACGATTCGGAATCGTGAACGCTGTACATTCACGAGACTTTTCCTCCAACGGAATCTGCCAAAAAGCGTGCTTCATATCCAGGCCTGTGATGAAACGAGCCGGAGGAAGTCTGCTTAAGATTCCGTCAATGTGCGGTAGAGGATACGCATCCTTGCGGGTGTGCTTATTGACCTCTCTTGAATCTAAACATAAACGAACTTTTGCCCCTTTCTTAACCAATACGCAGTTGCTGCTCCAAGGACTTTTGGACTCCTCTATGACTCCTAGTGCTAACATATATTCAACTTCTGCAAACATATCCTTCTCCTTCGCAGGAGATACTGACCAATGTCGCTGCTTTATAGGGACCGTATTGCCGACATCGATTGAATGCTCAATCAAATCAGTTCTACCTAGTCCTTCCTTTTCATATGAGGGGATTTTGCCAATAACGCTCTGCAGAACTTTCTGTTCTTGTTCGCTTAAAACATGAACGTCAGGGGCTACTTCCTCATCATCTTCTCTACCAACGTCATGTTCCTGGACCTGCCTCGATAAGTCACGGTCGATACCAGGCGACCTACTACTGAACATTCTGTATTGTTCGCGGTTCTGATTCGCCCTGAACATTTCTTGACTTTCGGATGCTTCGAGAGCTCATTGGCAGCCTTAGCGCCTATGCAGCTTATCGTAGCGCCGGAATCTAGTAAAGCAATATAATCATGATCTTCCAACCGAATTTCAGTGAAAATACGATTGTCCGAGCTGAGAAATATTGAACAAACAAGTTTCTTACGATTGGACCGAATCATTTTCCAGAATGATCGCAATCGCAATGTGGAACGTCTGGGTAATTTATCAAGCTTAATATGACTGACTTCGCCAAAAATACGATTTCGAGCCGCCAGATATTTCGCTAGACGAATGTGGTAAGGTTGACAACATTTATTAACAGGCTTTGCTTCGCTGACGTGATCAGCAAGAGCATCCTGCTGGTTGAGGTCTGAGTCGTCCTCGACTTCAGCTTCTGAAGAAAATGTACGTTCTAGTGTTTCGGATGCAGCGGAAGATTTCTCTTCTGTGCATCCCCTTGGGCGTTTCCCGTAGGATTACAAATTGGGCACCTTGGCTTAAAGGTGTCTTTTGCTCCACAACCATAACAAAAAATGGTGCGCTGCTCCAGACAATCGTCGAATCGATGACCTGGTTGGCCACAGTTCCAACACTTTAGCGGTTTCCGTTGAATGGCAGACACCTCTTCTACATCTTCTAATTCTGATACACCGGAACGGTGTGGAAAACTGCTCTTTAGCACTGGCAGCTTCTGTTGTCGGCAGAACTGTTCATGTGTTCGTATCTCCTCCCTCAACCTCGATAGTGTGCAGACGCCCAAGTGCATAAGCTCGTATCGAAGAGAAGTTCTTGCATTTCGAATCAAAAGTCGAACTAGCGAATTCTCAGAAACTGGGTTGCGTAATCGACCTACTAATTTCTCCACAGCAAACTGATACTCTTCAAACAGCTCCTTTTCGCCCTGTCGACGAGAGTTTATTAATTCCCAAATATCCATATCAGTATCGATATCTTCAAAACGCTTACGAAATTCTGTACAGAATAGCTCCCATGTGAAGCTGGGATTGGCTTGATGGAATTTCCAATACCAATCGCTTGCTTTGCCCCCGAAGAGCAGATGTAAATGGTCACATAACATGCTATAATCTCCCTGCAGATTCTGCTTAGTCAACGCTCGAATCCTATAGAGAAACTCTTCAGTTAGAATCCCTTCTTTTGAACCCTCGAATTTCACTCGCCAGCCTTGGATAATATTTCCGACCTTTTCAGGTGGAATACGTCCACGAATCACTGTATTATGGCTATCACGAGACGCAATGCTTGCTTGGCCTGCGATTTGAGCTATCGCCGGTGCTACAGGCGATGCTTGATTCTCTGTTCTTTCCGATGACTCATTAGAACTCGAGTTCCTAACCTGAACTACCGATAACTGTGTTTGTATGAACGACGTCAGCTGCTGCATCATTAGCTGCTGCTGAGCTTGCATGGCTTCTCTAACAACTTTGGCCACCTCCGTGGAGTCTTGTTCAACCGAAGCATTCGCTGATCTTATGCCAGAGCTAGCGTTGTCGCTCTTGTTGGCCTGTGACTGGAAACTGCGATTAGTATTCCTAGTCGACATGCCTCTCCGTATATTATTCCCTCTACGATGAGCTCCTCTCTTATTGTGCACCTTCCTATTAGGAGTCGCATTCTCTTGTGGATTGTCACCCTGATTTGCTTGCATTTGTGAAGTTGTGGCTCCTGCTGACTCACTTGCTTCGCCTAATTCTGCCGCAAGATTGTTATTCGAAAGTGACAACTGTCGTGCCGTACAGGATTGTTTACAAACAGGACAACTGTTTGCGCTCTGAAGCGCTTCTGTAATACAACGATGGTGGAATTTGTGTTTGCAAGGTGATACTGCGGTGAGGTCGTTCCGAAAAATAACTTCGAAACAAACTCCACAAAATGATTCTTGCTCTCGAAGAGCGGATACTAAATCTTCATTACTACGATGGACTGCCATCCTTATTAATTTTGTTTTTCACTTACTCTCAAATTTCTATTATAAAGTTTAGGTTCGTCACTTTCCCAAAATGGAATTTAATAATGTGCAATATAACTATCAAACTCCTTACCGTCAACCTGACATGAAGAAAAATTAATTATTTTACTGATCTTAGTCGAATCCTGGCAGTCGCATTGGTCAAGCTCCCAGATGCTTCTCTAGGTGCTTGCAACTCCTTTTGCGCTGTTACAAAATACAACAACAGACTTGGATCATGAAATGTAGATTTCCTACGAATTGCAGAATGACGAGAGAGACTCTCTGGTCGACCAATCCGCATATAAAATCGAATTGCAGCCGCAATTCCAAGAGTCGAGATTCTGTACATAAAATTACATATCGTAAGATCCTACTTTCCAATTTGAATGTGCTTCTCTTTCAGGACAATATTGCGTCACGGGCTCGTACTATGGTCGACCAATCCGGATATGAAATCGAATTGAAGTCGCAATTCCAATAGTTGGAGTTATCGATCCTCTAGGCGTCAGGTCGTGAAACTTAGCCACATTTTAGCAAATAAAATGTATTCGTTAATTTGGATGTATAAGAAGAACAATTATCGCGAGGCTGACTGACTGTTTGGACGTTAACGCACTTGCTTAGCTAAGTCTATTGGGCTTCTCTTCTAAGCTCGCTTGTCCACCATTACTGATGGAAATTGTGCTTTAACCAAATTCTTGATCTCCTAGTCAGTTCGCCCCACGTCTGGGCGCCAATTATGTAGTGTGCGCGTTCGGCTCTTTGTTCGAGAGCCAATTGTGTAGGGTGTGCCTATTAAAAAGAATTTATTGACACAACTCATCTACTCGTGCATGGCGGACTCAGAGATCGTGCACTTCTAGCCGTCTTCTTATTAACTTAGCTCGCCGGATGGGGTATGGGTTCTTTTCCTCACCCGCTATGCTACACACTAGCACAATGATAAGTGCACTTTTCGGAAATAAACTACAAGTCAAAACAATATGAAAAGTCGGGACATAACCGGTGTCAGCGGTTGACGGAGCGGAGTGTAATAGAAGTTAGGGTATCGGAGATGTTGATATACCCTAATGTCTGTACCCACCCTGCCTTGGTGACGCGAAGAAAAGGTTTGCGGTCACCCCTTAGTCGGACCTTGTAAAGTTTTAGTCAGCGACCATGCACATTATAAATACCATTAGGTAATGGTGACGAACCACAAAAGGATCTACCAATTCATATTATCCATAGATATATATTCCAAACAATTCATTTATTGGCTCCAAGTAAGCCTTGAGGATTATGTTTCAATAGTGTTGCACCACAAAGGGGCAGATAACTCTAAATTTCACAAAATTCGTATTCAATGATTCAATCATGATTCAAAAAGATTCAATGCTCTTGCAAATAACAATTAAAATGGAGAAAATCCTGCCGGTCAAATGGGAAAGACTGAGAGTCGTTGGTATATGCAAATTACAAATATTCCTATATCGGGCGTGGCTGAAGGCTCGCCGATTTACAATTGTATTCACAAACTTTCAATTATCTGGCTGATTATATTCGCCAGTGTGTACTCACAACTTTTAACAATTCCATCGATGCGTACGTTGGGCCCATCATTGCATAATGATGATGTTATGATGATCTGTGAAAGCAAGTCGAAATATGGAATAAGCCTAAGCCGAAATTTGGATATACCGTACACTCATCGCTTAACCTCTCATGACTGGTAGAAAATCTTTACATTATTATATTATTTTTGTTTTCTATAATTTAAGTGTTATTTGACTTATCTTCAAAAATTTAAATAAAATTATATTTTATAAAAATATTCTTTACTTTATGCTTTTACTTTAACTTGATGAAAATTGCTAAGACATTAAGGCGATGTGTGCACTTAAAAATAAATGTAATCAAACTTGAATATCGCGTTGCCGAACGCGGGACTGGACACTGAATCCTGGGGGTGTCTGATCTCGTCGACCAGACGCAGTTGCCAAATGAGCCGGTGCTCAAGTCACGCTGCCCAATACCAGCAGACGCGAGTATGCGAGCGTGGCCGCAAGATGGCGTCTCGCCGCAATCTGGTCGCGGACGCAGAAAAAGGGGTCTCAAATCAAGCGTGGATCGCAGGCTCCTCTGGCCCACAGTTGTGCAGCCGCAGATATGGTTGTTGGCAATTCTGCCACGAGGCGGTGGCGGTGTCACGCTGCTGCTACTGACGCTGTAGCCAAATTGATCCTCGATGTACCACAAAATCTGTCCTTTGCTGACCGACCAGCAGTGCTGAATATATATGCGAATGTTAATATGCGCGAAAGCGCAGGGGCGCAATGGCTGGCCGGTGACACAAAATTATGATTGAAACGCACTGCCTGTTGAAAGAAATTGCCACTTTAAAAAAAAAGAACATTTTTGGTCACATACAAATATCACCTGCTTGCACAATTCGAAAAGAAGAGAAAAGCGCCTCCAAATTATGGCACTTTTGTTGCATTCGCCTCCAAGGCGGATGATGATGATATTTCAATGGTTATTTCTTTCACTTTTGATATATATACGTTTAAATATGCGCATGTAAAATATGCGACTTGTTGCTTGCAGTTTCCAAAAGTAAAAAGAACGACGCGTGCCAAAACCACGCGGCTGTTCTTTTCATTGCATCAAATGTCACACACATACACATGCATATCTACACTTGAAAATCTCCACAAATGAATTCTAACGGTGATCAATCGGTCAATCGCTCATTCCCTTTTTCCGTCTTAGTTCACGCACAGCGCAAGCGTACTCAAGCTCAAAAAAAGGGCTGGCGTAAACCCAAACTCCATATAAAAAAAACGCTGGCGTAAGAAGAAGAAGAAGAACTTGACATTTAGCTACGCTCGGGTGTCCGCAAACTAACTAAAATAACAGAGCTGTTAAGTAAAGGAGCTGTTAAGTGAAACAGCTGACAGGCCCAGCGAAACATCAAACTGTTTAGAGTTTCGCTGATATACCTTTCTCGCTCACTCACATAAATTCAAAAAAATTGCCGCAACTTTGACAAAAAACAGCTACATTGTCAATAACGACGACAATATTAATAAATTATAAGCAAGAACGAAAACTAAAATTGTTTTTATAGATATAAGCCAAAGACTTTGCATTTTTTCATTAATATAGAGGGAGAATTAACGTAAAAAGTTCAAAAGCGATGGGTGCACCCAATACCCGCTGTGCTTGTGTGCCATCGCATATTTCTCCTCTATTAACTTTAACTTACATTTTTCATTGCCTATTCTCTCCTCTTTTATCCAAATCAGTTCTGCATGTTCATATTTAAAATCAACCGCTGTTGACGCATAGAGTTACCACTCAGCTTTTTGTTATTTTCCGTGTTGCATTGGCAACACTGGGCTTACGCTCGTCGACAGCTAAATATTGAGCACTTTACGCCGCGTAAAATTTAGTTAGCTTGAGTACTAAGCTAAAGCAACGATTCGATACAGTGGGATAAGATGGCAAATTATCAAACGCTTCGTGCGATATGCCAACACATATGAATAGAAAAATCAAAATTGCTATCAGCTGGACACCACAAACTAGAAATTTTATTCCTATTTATCTTCCTATCTGTAGATCTAACTATGCATTGCATGAACCTTTTAGAATGTTGTGTTCGGAATACAATAGACTTTTTTATATTGTTTCCGAAGCTAACTCCATTTCACATCTAAAAACGTTGCTACTAACCCATTTAGCTAATAATTAGTTCAGTATTTTTTAGTATTTTAATTCTATATCCGTTTTCCTATTTTATGTCCGTAACTGTCTATCTTCTTTCTCTCTTCGCGACTTTTTAATTTGCATGCAGTTCATCTCGTTTCCGTCCGCCCGCGAACTCGTCTTCTGATCCGCGCGTAACAAGCTAAGGCTTGGTGTCGCTTGGACCACTTGAACGTACATACATAGTACGTCAACGCCCAACGAAAAAAAAACTCCATATAAAAAAAAGGGTTGCAAACATGCTCGAAATGTTTTTGTAAGGCCATTTCTAAACCTATGTACGCTGTATTTTCTGGCGTTTTACAACACTGTTTGGCAGAGCTCCCGAAAATTGCTCAACCAAATTTTTCTAAGTAGTTTGTTCAGTGAAATGAGCACAAAAATTCAAAGAGCAAGAGCAAAATCGAGTGCTCGGTGCTATTTGTTCCTTTGAATGTGCTCATTTGTGCCTATATTAATCTCAAAGTAGGCGATCAAGCCCTTCGAAAAAAAAACATTTGCAAAGAAACTTGTGAGGGATACGCACTGAGTGAGAGCACATTGCTAAAGAGCACTTTGACATTTGGTCTCGAAAAAAATCGTATATGTAAGAATGTATCAGTGAATCAATGAATCAGTGGCATCTATAAAATCTAAAGAATTATATAAATAATAAATCCAGGTTGTTAGTCTGATGCTTACATCATTTATTTTTTAAATATTTTATATTTACAAACTAAAAAATCAACCAAAACCAATCCCACAGCTTATTTCAACCACATACTTTCAAGCTGTGCAATTATCCGCTATTGTTTATTATGCAGGAAAACCACAAACATTGTTTTTAAGTACATATATTTTTTAATAGTCTGAATTTAATTTTACTAATAATAGTGTGTTTATGTTTTCAGCACTTAGAGCGCAGCGCTTCTCGCTTAAAATAAAGTGAAGTGCTGAAAATGCTCTTTCCACCGACACTTGTGTGGCCGGAGTAGCTAGAACCACATTAGCTAGCTCCGCCAAATGTGGTGTTTTGAACTGGAGCGTCCTGTAAAATTCAGTCATATTTGCCTTGAACGGCAAACGGCCATTTGAATCATTCCAAGGGTTTTGATTGTGATTTCAAATTTTTCCATAGCGGAATTGATCATTTGCAGGTTGACTCCTAAAATGGCTTTGTCCATCCTTGTTGCTACATAAATTTTTAGCGAAATTAGCTTTCCTTTTGCTAAGCGTTTGATTTCATGTCTGATCGACATCTCTTTTTGCTTTACATGATTTATTATGTTCCTTGAATGTATGGGATCCATTGAAAGAGCTTCGAAAATGGGGTTTACTAAGATACGGAACCCTTTGCTGTCCAATGCGATAAAAGGTCTTCCGTCTGTGGTGACCATTTGAACAATTGACGATGTGACTTCTTCTTCATTTGTCTCGATTATAATTTTTCTCTTTTTTTGTTTTGGCTGTATGCTCGGATCATTATTGTTAAGATCCTCCAAGACTTCTGAATGCCGTGAAGCCAAATGACGCCTTAAATTTGTAACGTGCTTTCCTGCCAGTTGTAGGCCACACACATTACAGACAGATTTATTATTTGCACTGTTGAACGTAAAAAAAATATGAACTTTTTTGTTATTCTCGCAGTTGTTCATATTTATAGTTTTGGAAAGAACTTAGCGATACGAAATTCAAAATGCGAGCGAAGCTCGGCTGCTTTACACACACGCACGTATAAATTTAGATAGAAAGAGCCTACTTTTATGAGATTCGTTTAGCTAAGCACGAGATAAAAAAAAAATACAAAATAACTTGCTTTGCTTTTAAGTTTTGCTCTTTTGCTCAGGAGCAAAATATCAGATTGGGATCTGAGCACTTCCCAAAGGGGTCTGGGAGCGCACACTTTTTTTTGGGAGCCATGAAAAAAGTAGAGCAAATTTCGGGAGCTCTGCTGTTTGGTCAACAGATGGCAGCTTTATTTTTACCTTTCAAAACATCGATTGAATCAGTGTTTCGACTAGTCGAAATTTTTTTGAACAGAAATGGCGAATAACAAACAGCAAAATAAGAGCCGAATTGAGATCTTTGAACACAAAGAGCGAACTAGACTGATTAAGGAGGTGCAACAAAGGCCAATATTGTGGGGTTTGACCGAACATAAATATTTTGATGGGATTTTTATAATTAATAATTTTTTAATTTAATGATTAGGGTATTAGTCGCTGCTACTGCTCTTATCCTATCCATTTGATCCATTTTTTTTTTGTTTGTTGTTATCAATGTTATTTATTTGTTTGTTGTGCACAGCTGACGAGCAGTGTGACCACAGCAGCATAAGACCAACAATCTCTCAACTTTTTAGTGATTTTTGGTATTATGCTGTCACACTAAAGTTTGTAAGGCCAAAATGTTTTCAGCTAGAGCGTACTACGCTTAAAGCAAGTATTCTCTTTATTTCGTTGGCACTTATGCGTTTGGTGTCGCCCTCTCTTACTTTTGTCTTTTTTAATGCTTTTGCTACTGCAAAAAAATCAATTTAATAATTTAAAATAATTTTAATTTTATTTATTTAGATTTAAATCTGTCTTTAGGGACAATCACTAAAATTGTCATTTGTGTTATTTGAACCCTACTTATTTAACTGAAAGTTCAAATTCTGGCAGTCGGCGACTCTAACCATAGAGCCACCGGATCAAGAAAAACTACTTACTTTTATAACCAATACCAGTACCAACCTCAGTTTGACTTTATTTCGTTAGATTTCTCTATTTATCACATTGTCTTAATACGACACAGTTTGTGTACATACCCAATGTACATGCAGGGCATGTTTGGTGTGATAAACTTTTTTCTGTGTGTTTGTTGTCATTACAACATATATCATATATATAATCATATAACACAAATATAAGAGTTTCTGAATACCCAAACAATTATTTTGAATTGTAAACATGACACTATATAAAATAAAATTACGTTATATTCTTTCAATTAAAAGTATACGGGGGTGCCACACATATCGCTTTCACTTGAATTTCACTTCAATTTCATTTCACTGTGCCACAGGTCAAATCGCACAATAATTTTGTGCGGAATAAACAAGCGCAAAATCCGCTTTCGTCCGATGCTGCCACCTAGTCCAATTTAGATTTTCAAAGTCGGGGGAAGCGATGCCACATTTTTTAGTCAGAATGCGAAGTAAGGTATTTAAAAAAAATATATGGAACCACTTCAGTTTTCTTTAAATTAAGCATTAAAAAAATAGGTAATTTGAGATAAATCAAGTTTTACCCTAAAAAAACCTTTAACTGATTGTGCAATTTGTAAAAACATTTGTCACGAAGAGTTGCCAGATTAATGGCATACAATTGCTAGAGTTGTCGAGTAACTTTTATTTTCTCGCGCCAAATACTTTTAAATTTTTTTTAGCTAAACAAAATCAATTATTGCATAAATAAATTAAATAATGTTTATTAAGTAAGAAAAAAAAAATGCTTATTGCTCTGCAATGATAAACTTGAAAAAGTTGCTAATCAAACCCTTGGGTAATTAATTCTGAGAAGGTGTCAACCCTTAGTAGCCTAGTTCGAAATGGTTGGTGAAAATGCTAAGAAATATTAAATCTCTCGAAGTGCTGTGGCATCTCGGAATTTTCCGTGCGGAATTGCCTTCTGCGGTTTTCAATTTCGCTAGCGATATCTGTGGCACCCCAGATAAAATATCTTTAATTTAATGAGTCTTCATTCTCAAGCTCTGGCTGCTATGACACTTTGTTGCTGATGTCCTATTCCAATTCTAAGTAAAACGTATATATTCAGTTAACTGGTAATATCTTCCAAGCCTACCGGCAAAAATGTATGTGTCATATTTGGAAAAACAGGAAATATTACATACTACAACATCACTGCGGACGGCAGTCCCCGCTAGTGACGAAAGCAGCACGAAGGGTGCGAAGGCGACTAGCATATATACACAGGAAGAATGGAAAATTTGCTATGACTGTCCGATCAGGTCGAATTATATACCGATAGAAAGGCATTAATTTTACTTACAAATGTGCATACTAAGACTTTTGGAAACTCACCTGGTTTGTGAGATAAACAGGTGTAAGTGGGAGGGGCAATTTTAAATGATTGGAGCCGTTGGAGCCTTTTTGAATTTTCCTTGACTTTTTACCTCATCAAAAATACGCGTCGAATGACACCTCGATCATCGAAATCCGACAACTGGTTCAAAAAATAATTAGTTTTGAAATTTTTAGGGGCCTTCCGAAAATGAGATGAAAAGTCAGTCTGTCTGTTTGTTTGTTTGTTTGGATCAAATCGTTGATTTAGCTTAAATGTTTGAATGAGGACTTGTTCCTGTTCAAAAATCAAGAAACGTTTGTTCTACGACTTTTTCGAAAAATCGCTAGTTTAGCGGGAAATCGCTAAAAACCGCGAAACTTAAAACCCCCATAGCATCCAAACGATAGAAGCTACAAATGTTATCTATATATACAGGGATGCCACGGAAATCGCAAGCGAAATAGAAATCCGCAGATAGCAATTCCGCACGGAAATTTCCGAGATGCCACAGAACTTCGAGAGATTTAATATTTCTTAGCATTTTCACCAACCTTTTCGAACTAGGCTGCTAATGGTTGACACCTTCTCAGAATTAATTACCCAAGAGTTTGATTAGCAACTTTTTCAAGTTTATCATTGCAGAGCAATAAGCTTTTTTTTTTTTTCTTACTTAATAAAACTAATTTAACTTATTTATGCAATAATTGATTTGCTTTAGCTAAAAAAAATTTAAAAGTATTTGGCGCGAGAAAATAAAAGTTACTCGACAACTCTAGCAATTGTATGCCATTAATCTGGCAACTCTTCGTGACAAATGTTTTTACAAATTGCACACTCAGTTAAAGGTTTTTTTTGGGTAAAACTTGATTTACCTCAAATTACCTATTTTTTTAATGCTTAATTTAAAGAAAACTGAAGTGGATCCATATATTTTTTTTAAATACCTTACTTCGAATTCTGACTAAAAAATGTGGCATCGCTTCCCCCGACTTTGAAAATCTAAATTGGACTAGGTGGCAGCATCGGACGAAAGCGGATTTAGCGCTTGTTTATTCCGCACAAAATTATTGTGCGATTTGACCTGTGGCACAGCGAAATGAAATTGAAGTGAAATTCAAGTGAAAGCGATATCTGTGGCAGCCCCGATAGTTGAAATGGTAGTTCGAAGGGCTTTTAAGCATAGCTGTAAACTTTTTTGCTTAAGAACACAGGTGATTTAAGAAAAATATACGTTTCAAATCACTTTTGAATATGGTATATAAAGGGAACCAGTGCTGCCGGCAAGTTTTTTTTTGCTTGTACAAACAATAAACAAAGTTCACAAGTTATACTGACAAAATATATTGAAATTTTCAAAGTTTCTGATGTCTTACTCAAAAAATTCTGATATCCCATAAAAAAACCTCTTTACGAGGTAAAAGTCTAGTGACGAAAACATTTCCATGCCCCAAAATTTCTGATATCCAATTTTGTGACGAAATATATTAAATATATAATATATATCTATATATATAAAATT
>JBAMBK010002458.1:0-14082 GCA_037043435.1 Drosophila suboccidentalis | reverse complement strand
CAAAGTGAGTCGCAAAAGATATCGAAAAAGGCTCGCAAACACTATCGAAGAAGGCTCGCAAACGAATCTTCTGCGAGCTATCGAGAACGAAACTTTCTCTGCCACAAACTGAGCGACGGGTGATTACTTTGCGGATCGTTTGCGAGTGTTTTCTCGATAGTTTTGCACGTTGATGTTTCGCATAAGTATCGTTAGCGATATTTTTAACGAGCTTTTGGTTCAGTGGGAGCGATCGGTCATAGGGATGCATGATCAGATTATATCTAATTAAATTTTCTGCGTGCCGTCTCTCTCTCTCTCTCGCACTCATTGAGCTTAAACTTCATTCTTGTTCAGCTTTCAAGTGCAATACAGAGACTGAAAGCGATCCCAAAAAGGTAATATGTATGTACATATGTATGTACCTTTAGAGTTATCAAGTTCGTTTACTTTGTCACCCACTGTTTGAGTGGGGAATCTTGAGGGACAGAAAGAGAAAGAGTCTTTAAAGTGACTATCCAATAGGAATCATATGATAAGACGCTTATCAAAACGACAGAGTGAAAAGCCCAAACAACAAAATAACAAAAAAAATAACAAAACAAAAAAAGAAAAATTAAAGAAAATCGAAAAGAAAAAACAGATGAAAAACGACTTAGCTATTAGAAACTTACCCAGAAGCAAACGAAGACCTTGCAACGAAAGTTTACGTTATGTTGTGTTGTGTTTGTTGTTTTCTTGTTTCTGGTTTGATGTTTGTTGTACGCGTAGAACGGTAATTGCAGCGCTGCAAAAGGAAACTCGTATAAGAAAAGCGGCAGCAGCAACAACAAGAGATGCGGCTTAAATGCCGCTGTTGAGATTAAATATCTCCGGATTGTTATCCTAACCGAAAGTTGTGGCTTCTAATTAAATACGCACATAAGCAGACAAGACGTTTGTTGGTAGATGCGGATGGATGGGGGGGTTATTATGCCGCAGGGCGGGCTATAAAAGTTTGCGCTTGCGTCAGCGTCGACAGCGCTGTATGCAACTGAAATCGAATTTTCCTCCAAAAAAAAAAAAAGAAAAGACATTCAAAACACAAAAAGAAAAAACAGAAACAGAGACACAAACAGACACTGCGATAGAAGACGCAAGCTAAGAGGAAAACGAGTTAAGACGCAGACAACAAGACAATGCTCTGCCGACGTCTGCGTCGCCACTGCTGCCGTCACTTGCTGCAGCAGGCAGATAAAACAAAAAAAACCAGAGCCAGCAAAAGCATCAACAAGAACGGCAACAGCAGCGACATCGGCCGCCGCCGATTACAGTTGTTGTTGCTGTTGTATCGTTGTATATATATTTTTTGTGCATCGTTTTTGTTTACGCGCGACTTGAAAAATTTAACTTTGTTTTTGGTTTAACTACTGTTGGCCAGGCTTACGTTTTAATATTTTGACGTCTTTTTAGTTGCGCGCGCGCATCTCCTAGCAAACAAAAAAAAAAGGCAAAAAGCTAAGAAGCACCACAAACTACACACACGACACAAAACTGAAAAAAAAATAGAAAAGATACCAAAACACTATGATGAGTGTGCTCCTTACTTTCGACGATTTTATTGCTATCACGTTGTTGCTTTAAAACAATTCTCTTATGTTAATTATTTCATAATTTGTTTAGTAGTTTGTTCTTCAGTTAAAACAACAACAATACAGCACTAAAGCGACACGACGACCGCGCGCAACAAAAACAAAATGAAGACTAACAACTAACGTTAGCAATGTGAATGCAAGCGCAACGCCCCAAAATACCAAAAGTGACTAGTGACTGCCTGTCACCGTGTCTGTGAAAATACCATACACATATTGCGCACTTTGTTTAATTTTAAGATCTCAATTTAATTAATCTTATCAAGCTTGACCTGTTAACACTACTTGTGTAGGAATTTACGAATATAGTTTAAATATTATACGATGTGCTTTATAAACATAAATGATTTAATCGAAATTCGGTCACACTATCTCGCAGTGATGCCAGACCATTTTTATTTGGTAAAACGCTTAAAGGTTTGAAAAGCTGACACTAGCTGGCGCCACACTTTCCGCTCAGTGGTTGTGTTCGGGAAGAACAAGAACAAAAATAACAACAAGCTAATATTGTGTGTGCAACAGTAAAGCTGGCATACCCTTTCAAAGGGCTTCGTAATATTATTACTAATATACCATAACGACTTTTTAATTAATTGAGAAATCAAATTGTTAAGAGATGTGTTATTGCTGATCTAAGAGTCGGTCAAGGTAATATTTGGTTCATTTTTTAAGTGAAAATTGCAAAGTGCATGGTAAAGTCGATATGACTGATAACTTTCAGAGTTCCTAATGTGCAGATACTCGGTCAGCTGGGACGCTTTTTTCTTGAATCTTTGTTGTTGTCTGTTTGCGTTTGCCAAAAGCTGCGTTCGTTCGCTGTGTTGTCATCGTTATGTGTACGCATTGTTGTTGCCAAAAAGCTTTTTCAACTTACAACTGCTGCGCTTAATTTTGTTCTATTTGGTAAATCGAATTGACACAGTTAAATCTGAGACACTTGTAATCGTTAAAAAATAAAACAAATCGGTAACTGCTGCACTGCATCCGCAATGACACTCAAGTGATTCGGCTGACAATCGAATTCCCATTCGACTTTCATTCACCGTTCGAGTGAGAATAACGATTTAACGATTTGACGAGCTGAAATAATGTCAACGGAAAGCAATACGCCCGTAGATCCGCGTGTCCAGGTATGTGCATCCATTCATATACATAATGTATACTAAGTACATACATAATACATATATGTATATAAACAGATTGAGCTGGAGAAGCTGAACACGGCAACGGACAACATCAACAAATACGAAGTGGAGCTCGATGTGAGTTATTGATTTTTTGAGTGCTGTGTCCATGATGAAATTATAACAAGGTGATGTATTTCGCACTCTTTCGGGGCGACGACGACAGAGATAGATATGTAGTAGACTTGTTTTGTTTGGTTTTTTTTACTCTTCACTCATTTTCGTTTTGTGCGCCGTCGCCCCGAAAAAGAGTTCATGTCGAGCGAATAAATCAACTTCTTATAGTTTCATCATGGCTGTGTCCACTTTACATAACGATAACGGTAATCATATTGACAGGAGTCGAAATGCGAATTCAAGCGTCTGCTGGCCGAGAGCGTGGTGCGCATCAAGGCGGCTGCCCACAAGCTGGGCAACTCCATTGACGCCGCCAAGCCATATTACGAGTCGCGCATCTATGCCGCCCAGCTGGCCAAGGAGACACAGCAGGCGGCGTCCAATCACGAGAAGGCCAAGTCCATACACGCCGCCGCCAAGGAAATGGTTTACCTGGCCGAGCAAGGACTCGGCGAGAAGTCCACGCTGGACACCGCCTGCCAGGAGATGCTCAGCCATGCCGCTGGCAAAGTCAACCAGTCCCAGCTGGAGGTCACCGACACCCGCAACGCACTCAAGATGTGCCAACTGAAGCTCGAGGTGGCCAACAATCGTGTGGGCAAACTTCAGGGTCAACTCAAGCAGGCGCTACGTGCCTCCAGGTACGTTCCGCCGCCGCCGGTCTCTAGGCTCCCTTCATTTAATTTAACGCATGTCCTGGCAGGGGATCTTTTTTTTATATTACATATGTATATTTTTGTTAAATTCGGTTTTATTACCTTTCCATGAGATGCTGATAAAAATCCGATTGGAAAATACTCCCAATCCTAATCCCCGTGTTCGCTCATCATATGATCATTGATTCCACGTACATATGTACATATATCACATATCCGAGTCTACATAATCCAATCACTCAAGGATGAAGAATTCGTATTTACTTATCCAATTTTAGGGTTCTTGACATATCAATATTAATGTCGATTGACGTTTTTTGGCTATGATATATTTTTTAAAACGATAATATTAATAGATATTCGAATTCAGAATTCCGAAAACGAGTCGATTTGCCACAAAACGAGTTGATTGCTGTTCCAAATTCCGAAAATCTACAATAATTGTCGTTTTTAAAACGTGTCCTGTAGAGTCACCGGATTTAAAAGTAAATACCATTTAAAGCATTAAAATTAATGCCTAAAATTATAAACTCAAAATTCTAATAATGTTGAAAATTTTTAGAAGCGATTAACATTACTACTTCAAGTTTAAACAGTTAAAGTATTTTTAAAAATAATTTTTTGAAAAGCATCTATAAAATATTTTATAAAAAACAAGCCGAGCTGTTCTGAATTCCACTTTAATTTTTGTTATCGATACCAACCCTCGCAATTTAAAGCTGCTAGAGTTGCTTTAATTGAATAACAAAATTTTAACAACGAAGTTTTAGTCTAATTTAATTTCTATCTGTCATATTCAACATGAAATATTTAAAATGAATTCTCAAAACGTTATCGAAACCGTGTTCGAAAAGTAAAAACAAGCCCATTTCGATCGGAATTGGGAACAGCAAATAGTAAAACGTTCGTTTTCGTTTCGTATTAGCTTTTGGAAAACGTTCGAAATTCGGAACAGGTCTGATTATTGATATATCGATAGACTTTTTTTTCGATGATATATTTTTTAAAACGATCATATTAATATAGATATTATTTAGCTTTTTTAACATTTGCCGCCACTTTCATTCTTCACGAAATGAGGAGGCAACAATGTATTCTGACAAAAAAAAATGGCACTACACTAAACTTTAGTAGAAACACATCAAATCTGGGGTGGAAAAGTTGCTAATTTAAGCTCGCGCCCAAATATTTATATTATCGATATTTTTTTGTCAAAAATATCAAGAAAAAATTTTTTGTTTGCATCTCGAAATATTAACGATATTGACATTTTTAAAAATGTCTGCCAGGATATGTTGACATTAATATCGGCCGCATGATTAGCTGATCAGCCGATATGATAAGCTCTTAGATCTCTTGGCTTTTTGGGTTTTCTTTATTTTTATTTTTATTTTTAGTTTTTTTTTAACTTTGGTTTCATTTTCACTTTCGGTTCTCCTTTGTTTCTATCGTTTTCGGTTCCTTAGATTGCAGCTGAGGCGCAATTTACTTTTGTTGAGATACTTTAGCAATTTGCACGCTTTGTATTGTACCCTGTGCTCGTGAGTATGCCTCACCTGACGCCCACTTGTCACGCCCACTAATCTGCGGTCGTCCCGCCCGCTTCCTTGTCCTTGTCCAATCCAAATGCAGGCCCTACTACGAGACGCGCGCTAACTACAATGGACTCCTGAAGGCGCAAAAGTTGCGGGTCAACGAGCTGGAGTCAAAGGTCAGCGCAGCCAAGTTGACCTACAACGAGGCGCTCAAGAATCTCGAACAGATCTCCGAGGATATACACAGACAGCGGCAGCAGCGCAACAATCTGCTCAACTACGAGGCGATGCTCCGTCAGGTGGACGCTGTCGATGCTCTTACAGCGGGCCAAGTCGGCGGGCAGTCGGAGCAAGTGCTGACGGAGCTGGAGCTGGAACCAGAAATGGACCCGGATGAATATCTATCCATGCCGAATCGACTGGGCAGCGGTGCCAGCTCACCACGTCAGCGCCAGCCCGATCCGCATGACTGTCCGCATTTGCTGCACGACTTCGAGGCTGTGCTGACCTTTCCACAGAAGCTGGCTGGTGGCATGCACAAATCGGCGAGCACCAGTGCCACCGATGGCGACAATAATCTGTTTGCCCAGGCGCAGGGACTGCACGGTCCCTACGAGGTGAAACCGCAATCCGAGTCCGGCAGCAGCTCGCTGGCATCAGCATCAGCGTCGGCGTCCGCATCGATGTCGGTGCCGGCTGCGGACAATGATATCGATCAATGGACAGAGATTCGTCTGTCCCACTCGGATAGCACCAGTTCGAGCTACTCCAATCAGTCGCTGCTGGAGCAACACGGCCTGGATGGCGCTGGCGGCATGGGCGGAGGGGGCCAGGGTTACGGCCTGGGCTACGGCTTGGGCAGCCTGGAGCCGGATGCACAGTCGCAGCACTCGACATCATCGTCGGATGAGCCCAAGCGAAAGGTGACCTGCACTACCATATTCCAGGACGATAGCAGCAACAGCTTAGGCCTGGCCGGTAACCAGATGAGCCGCAAGCAGAGCCTCAGCCAATGGCTGTCGCGATCCAACAGCTTCAAGAGCAGCGGTCGTCGTCAGAGTCTCGATCTCCTCATCGATGCCGGCGACAAGGTGAAGGATGTATTCAGCTATGGCTTTCAAAAGGTCGGACGCAGCCTGGAGCGGCGAAACAGTGAATCCGAAATGGCCAGCGAGGGCCAAGGTGAGACGGATGCGTTGTTGGCAACAGCAAATACTACGACGGCAGCGACAGGAGCGGGAGCAGGAGCAGCGACAGCAGCATCAACTGGAACTGGGACAACGGGCACTTTAACGGCTAGCAACAACAGCCAGAGCCACAGCAACAGCAACAGCGGCAGCAGCGCCGGCGATTTCTTTTCATTTAGCAGGTCAGTAGACGGCAACGGTCGCAGCAGCAGCAGCGGCGGCAGCAGCAGTGGCAGCAGCCTCCTGTGCACGCTGCAGAATCGTCTGACAAAGCTCATATGATCAAAATCGACGCAACAGCGAAGTACATGATAGTCGATAATCGATATCGATCATCGATAATCCGATAACCTGCTTCAATGCTATTCAAAATTCAAACTGCACCCACCTAACAACAAATCAAATAAGAAAAAACAAACGAAAAATAACTGAGCTACAACTATACAACTACAACAACTAACAATAATAAGCTACAGCATTTAACTAAATTCCTAATGCTCGAACAAACGAATTGGCTGCCTTGATTTGGTCTCTTTGCTCTTTGAAACACATTCCATCACAACTACCACAACAACAACATCAACTCAACTACAACAACTACAACTAACAGCATTGCACGCACGCACGCTTCTACTAAATACCAAAAAAAAAAAAAAAAAAAAGACAAATTTACAAAATCTGCTCTCAAAATTTGTATGTACTGCAAATACTATATAATGTATGTTGTGTGTATTTTATGCCGCCATGAAATAACTGCCAAATGATACCATATAATTGATTTCCACAACTTCCAAATTACTTTCAACTTTTTTTCATAAGATATTTGTCCCATTATTTAGATGTGTAAATATTATTTATTTATTTATCTATTTTGGCACTATTATAAACATTGGTTTTTTAAATATTATTAAGATTAAAAAATTCACAATTAATAAGAAGAAAAAAAAGATATAGTAATAAACAATCATATTCAGTTTTAGCATTAGTTTTAAGATAATCTAAATTCTATTATATTTTTTTTTTCTATCTCCTTTCTTTTAAGTCTGGATCTTGTGAATGTGTTCTATTTAGCATACTTATAATAGTTTTTTATTTGCTTTTCATAGTCTTCAAATGATTGGCAGTTATTTCATGGTATCGTCCATGATGAAACTATAACAAGGTGATTTATTCGCTCGACATGAACTCTTTTTCGGGGCGACAGCGCACAAATCGAAAATGAGTGAAGAGTAAAGAAAACCAAACAAAACAAGTTTACTATATATCTATCTCTGTCGTCGAGTGCGAAGACATCACCTTCTTGTAGTTTCGTCATGGTATCGTCTATCGTACATTGAGTGTGACCGCTTGTCATTTCACGATATTTTTCCATTCTTTGATTCTTAAACTTTCCCTTTCTCCATGCAATCTGTTTCATACACATTTCTCTATTCTTTTTCGCCTTTATGCAATTCACTTAATCTACATACATTCGTCGGATAAAGTATTTTCACAAAACTACAGTTAAATCTACTCGTAATTTGGACTTACTTTATATTAAGTTTGGCATCAATGGAAAGGTCATTTAAATTCCGTTTGAATGATACAAAACTTTCCTTAACCCATTAAGTACCCATTGAAAATTTTGAATTTTTGTAAAAGTCTATTTTTTTTTTACTGTTTTTCTCGGTCTCAAACAAAAAATATTTTGATGCAAAAAAAAATCTTCAAACAATTCTAATAGTGACTGCAAAAAGAAATGTTCAAAAATCTCATCGCTAGTGTTTTTTATGATTTTTGAAAATTGCTAAAAATTACTATTCCAGCCACTTTTTCATCCTTCTCATGCAACTTTTTTCTGAGATCATCCCAAACAAAATACATACATATGTATGTATGTACATACATTTCTTGCTTCATTCCACCACATCCATCCTTTAGCCGTTACTTTCGTTATCTCTTTTGTATGACACCTAACAACTATGTATGTATGTACATCAACGACAACTACTTTACAGATCCTCAGAGCCCAAAGAGTTACTATCCGATGAGCAGGTTGAGAATTTACTGTTGAACCATATGGTAGATGAGCACGGCGTCATTACAGTGGAGGAATTGAAGTCACCAACAGCAGCAACCACACCCAGAAGATCAACCACAAGCATGCACCACCCACAACAACAACAACAGCAGCAGCAGCAACATCATACAACATTGAGCGTGGCGGGCGCTGCACGTGCCGCATTAATGTTTTAAATTCCGCAATCACAACTGTACTTAATACTGGACCTGTTCGGCCAAATAATGATCATGATCATGACCATTGATTATTGCAAGCAATTTAGTAAGAGGCGTACATATCATTCCCCATTAAGCTGATCGAAGGAAGGAAGGAAGGGAGCAGCTGGAGGAGCAGATGGAATCTGTGCAATATTTTGTTTCTATGCATAGTTTTTGGCTATGTTTTAATCCTAACATGTGCAATAATGTTGTATAGCGTACAAAAAAAAAAAAAGTTACATTTTATGCTGCTCTGAAAAGCAATTAACTAACTTACGCGAGTCAACGGCGATAAGCATACAAATCAGTTAAATGGTTGAGTGTGTAAACATAATAAAATAATATGTATTAGCAAAAACTATTCAAAAGAGATAAGCCACAAAATACAAAATAATTATAGATATTATACAAAGTACGTTAAAATATACATACATACTGATATTGACCGTAGCATATTTATTACTCTCAAATTAATTACAAACAATTAATATTTAATTTCTAAATTTGCTGCTAGGCTGGAACTCACTTAATTTCTACATTTCGTGATGACAATCAAATCTCCAAATATTTGAATTTAACGATTTATTTTACAAATTGTTTTTAAACGCAGTATTTTTTGGGATTTCTGTTAATACGCAAATGCAGTATCACATATCGATAACATTAAACATTTTAGTACTATCGATTTAGAACAAAACAGCTGATTGCTTGGAGGAAAACATATGAAGTGTATGAGTTCTAGCTGTCTAGTTTATTACTTTTTCGGTAAATAAATATGACGCCCCATTATTTAAAAAGATTTGAAATAGATTCCATATTACATTTCGAAGCTGTTAAATTTATAAATTTATCATTGGTAGTCATTCAGTACATGTAAATGGAAATTTAAATTTTTCGGCCAAATTCTAAGTATTTTTCGGTATTTTAATTGCATATTGCACGTGCATCATATCGATAGCACTTAACATTCCAATACTATTGTGATTTCGATAGTTTAGCAGCTTCATTGTAACTGAACTCCGAGAAATTCACAACAAAATCAAGCAAAAAAAAATCTGCTGTCAGTTTAAGGAACAGCGGCGCTCTACGTAACGAACAATGTGCGTGTTTCCGGTGCTATTGCTGTTAATGCAGCTGATGATCGCAGTAACAGGAGGAGCCAACGAGAGTGCAAGTGGAAATGCATCTGTCCCCAATGTCAACACAACGGTGCTTAGTCCAGTCAAGAACAACAACAATGCAACAGTCGCTGCAACAACAACAACCACAAGTACAAGTATTGCCCCCAGCCCTACAAATAAAACGATAGGACTTCAAATGAACGAGAAGGAGAAGGACAAGCAGGGCAAGGTCAACGCGACTGCAGTGCAAGCGGCCACATCAGCAAAACCGACAACTTCAACAACAACGACAACAACAGTAACTATACAGACACCTCAAGCAATAAATGCCACAGCAAATTCAACGCAGATAACAGACCCATCTAAATTAGACAAGCCGCTGACGGAAACAGGGGCGTCACAGAGTGACATTAACAACAACAAGGGCAACAACAACAACAGCTCCGGCAGCAAATCGACGCCAGCAGGTATTGGCAATGGCAGTGCCACCAGCAGCACTGGCAGCAAAAGCTCTTCCACGATCAGCACCACCACGACAAAAACTCCAACAGCGGCAACCTCAACATCAACCACAACAACGACCACAACAACGACCACCACAACGACCACAACAACGACAACCACAGCGCGTCCCTTAAAGCCCAAGCAAACGATAACCACGGATCATCAATTGCCAGGAGAAAATAATCAACTGAATACGTCCGCCGTTATCAATGGTGACAGCGTCGATGCATCTATTAAGTCCGATCCAATATCGGAGTCCGTGCGGGAGATGGTCAGCCGACCGAATCATGATGAGAATGAGTATATTGTGCCAATTGTAGCTGTAATGCTAACGGTTCCAATCGCCTTTGTTGTATTTATAATTATGTATCGGCGTTTTCGGGACCTTTGGACTACACGGCATTACAGGCGCATGGACTTTTTAGTTGATGGCATGTACAACGATTGACGAAGGCGACAACAGCAGCAGCAGCTAAAGAAAAGTGACAGCAGTGGATGTTTAACAAGTGCTGCCATACGGCTGCCTTAGCGGAAAAGAAGATGATGATAAGGCAATGATTATTAGTTATTTAAGTTTTTATTGTTTTTATATTGCATAAAATGCAAATCGAGAGATAGATGGAGAGAGAGAGATGGAGACAGAAAGAGAAAGGGGATAGATAGTAGAGTTTAGGCATGCGAGTTGGAAGAGATGAGCGTGGGAGAGAGAGAGAGAGAGATAGATAGACGCTCATGTTGATGCGAACGCCATCGCCAGGCCAGACTAAATATACACATTGCTCTGTCAATTAAAACATTGAGAAAACTCTATATGAATGTATACTATGTACATATGTGCGTACGTACATTCAACATAAATACATAGATATTAGCTTTAAACGCAAGTAATTGTTAACAATATATACATATATATATATATATATATGTTCACAGCGGCCAAATTGAATTTTTGATAAGCGCAACAAACTGAGAAATTTAAACTGATTTCATGAGAATATTATATCAAGCATTTCATTAAATGAATTCGAATTTTATATGCATTTTGTTAGGTTTATATACTTACAAACTCACATTTACAAAAGGCTGCGACCAAATTGTAGAACCTATCCAAAAACTTGAAGCGCAATTAGCAATCAATGAAATCATATAATTACTATACAATATTCAGACATTATCCTATAGCCATAATGTGCCTTACTAACTCAGCTTTCACTAATGCTGTAATGAACAGATACATTCATGCATACATAGTACTATATCTATCCTCAAACATCATATATACATACATACTTACATATGTATCTGTATCTATATTTGTAACTGTAACTCTAGGTATGCTATACATAGATATTTTTGGTAGAAAAATATCTTGGCGCAGCATTTGATCTATGCCCCATTAAAATAAAAAACACAAAAATGCCAAAACAAAAACGCAGCTAACCAATAAGCAATTTTAAAATAGTCAGAAAATAAAAGCAAAATGCGCATTTATTGCATAATAATTTGTTATAAACGAAACAATTACAATAAAGCAAATGCAGTGTAACCAATAACAATCCAGCCGTTCACTATATTCGCCTTTCGGTAGCCAAAACAAGAAACGTGAAACATGCGTAACAAACACTAAACAAACGAGACATAGAAATGTAAATAATCGGGGGTGCCACAGAAATCGCTTTCGCTTGAATTTCACTTAAATTTCATACAAATTCCGGTGAAATTCAAGCGAAAGCGATTTCTGTGGCACCTTTGAATGTGTCCACAACAACCAGAGGAAATATTACAAAGAGATTATCGAGGTGAAGAGCGCGTTTTTCTATTTTCATGTTTTAGAACAGCTATCGGCACGGCCCTATCTCGATCACATAGGAAATTTTCGTGGCGACTGCGCTGCCGCTCACGTACACTCACGTACACGTCGCGACGCGTCGCTGCTACGATTTGTTTCTGTTACGTCGCTGTTATTTCGCTGTTAGACGAACAAAAATGCACACTAACGCAATGCAAACATATGAATGTGTAGGTGCCGACCACTGTTTTAGAATACTGAATCGTATTGTACTGAAATAGAGAGCTCTACAAAACAGTTAAATCAGACCTAGAACCACAGAATGATGATTCTATTGTTCGCATTTTGGGACATTTGTTTATGGGCACGTTCAGCAAAATAGCTTGCTTCTTGATAATTTGCAAAGATCTTATCGGATAACGCAACAACATGATACAAAATTTCGTGTAACATACACTGCGCGTCATCAGGTTAGCACACCTACTATGAGACTAATATAAATGCCCCTATTCTTGTTGTTTTTAGCATTCGGCTTTTTTTTTGTGATCAGTTTTTCGCATCTCTGTATGCTCTATCACTAGTAAAAAAATTACGTTATAAAAAAGTCCCGTTATATGCCTTTTGGTATTTTCTTTTATTATCGATTGCAAAGAATGTAATATTCTTGCGTCATCAGGTTAGCACACACAATTTCGATTGCACTTTTCTTTGCCATCCAAGCACGTGGGATATCCAAATTTTTTTTGCTGCTCTAGTGGTCTATTTTCTTTAATATGGGTAAAGGAAAAATGCTTACCGTCAAGGAGTAAGCCAAAATTGAAGCTTACGAGCACTTAAAGTTATCAATAAGTTAAATATCAAGAAAAATCGGAAGAAGTCGCAAGGTTATATCAACATTCCTCAGCAACAAGTCGGGGTATGGCAAAAATAATAAAGGAGGCAACAATAAAGTGCTTTCCGATGCTAATAAGAGAGAAATTTAAAGAGAAGAGTCAATTTCTCATGACTCGACCTCAAAGATCAGGGTAAAAGTTGGTGTTAAAGCGAGTTTATCTAAAATTCAGAGGGTCATAAGGAAGGCCCTACATTTTAAGAGACTAAAACTAAAGAACAAAACCCCTCTTAATGATGCTCGTAAGGCAGCACACCTTAATTTACACGAGAGTACATGTCAAGGAAATCTGATTGGTACCACGTTGTCTGTTCGGATGAAAAGAGAGTAAATTTGGTGGGACCCGACGGATGATCCACGATCTAAGGAAGGAGGAGCACCAGTTGGAACACCTTCATTGCTGCATGGGGGGTGGGATGGCGTGGGGAGCTCTGGAGCGTGCGAGTTGCAATTTTTGACTACAAATATGAACTCGAAATCGTACAAAGCCTTGCTTGGGCATGCATTTCCACACTTTAAAAGTTTGTTTTTAAATATGCCATGGCATTTTCAACATTTTTATGGTCCGATTCACACGGCCAGAATAGTAAAGTCATGGATTCAAGACCAAAATGTAAAATTATTTCAATAGCCACCTTATTCACTCGGCAGTAATATAATAGAAAAAGTTTGGGGATGGCTTGTTCACAAAGTGTATGTGTCTGGAAGACAATATTCTACCATAGAGGAACTAATTGAAGGCGTCAAACGAGTTTGGGCAGCCATTGCTATTAAAATCTTATTGAAAACTTTAATGAGTCGCTTCCCAAGCTTCAAATTTATGGCGTACTCCTTGTCAACAAGGTAAGCGATCGACACAATACCCATATTTATAAGAAAATAGACCACTAGAGCAGCAAATAATAAAGTTTAAGGATAAGTCCCACGTGCATGCGATGGCTAAAGAAAAGATGCAATCGATAGTTGTCCGTGTGCTAACCTGATGACGCAAGAATAAATTGTCATTCTTTGCAATCGGTATTTTCTAAAAGAAAATACCAAAAGGCATATAACGGGACATTATAAAAACAGTAATTTAGGTTTTACTAGTGATAGAGCATACAGAGATCAGCGACAAACTGGTAATCAATTTAAAAATTTAAGCCCAGTGCGTAAAAACAACGAGAATAGGGCCAAATACTACAAGTCTCATAGTAGGGTGTGCTAACCTGATGACGCGCAGTGTATG